>JAGXJF010000567.1:0-502189 GCA_019208055.1 Stipa capillata
CGTTCCTTTTTTTTCTCCTCCTTCCTTCTCCCTTCTTTCTTCAAACTCATTCGTGCTTCTTTTATTATTACCGTTACCATTAACTCTCCGGACGTGACCGGCGCTGGAAAGCAACTTGACCCGAGGCGATGGCGAATGATCCTGAGGATGTTTTCTCGGTCCCCAGACGCCGTCTGCTCCGCCGAGATGCCACTGGCCAGGCACTTGCGCGCTCTGCTGTCCTCCACCACGTGGAACCGCCACCATTCTGGACATGATGCCGGTGCGCGACGCCAGGCCTCAACGTTCGCGCGAAGATGGCGACCGGCGCGGGGAGCCGTGCCGGTCATCTCTGGATTGCCACGAGTTGAGCGACGCAAGCTGCCAGGAGCGACGAGGGCCTCGCTCGGCGTCGAAGATCCCGACGACGCCGAAGGGCAAGGGCGAGCCCCCACTCCTTCCGCCCCGCCACCGCGGCCACGAGCTCGACGCCCAAGGAGGCCGCGAGCATCGTCGACCACCGCAGCAGTGGTGGTGAGGCTCGGGGAGCGGCTCTGGCCCGAGCGCTGCGGCCCCAAGTCTTGCCTCGCCGCCTCCTCCGCCCGCTCCAGGCCAGCTGGCGCCGGGGGTCGGCGGCTGCGGTTCCGGTCAAGGGCATCCGGTCAGCGAAGCTCCGGAACGCGCACAGCCACAGCGCCGCCGTCTCCTCGCCCGCGCGCCCTGGACGCCGGGGATTGGAGGCGGCAGTTCTGGTGAGAGTGCCTTCCGGAACTGCGCCGGCGGAGGCTCATCGGCGGCGGCCGCGCGGACATCCACTGTCGGACAGAAAAGAAGGTCCCGACAGTGACAGGTGCCGTACGAGGTTGGTTCGGGGACACCCGAGGTCCCGAGTGGTGGCAGGAGTGTAGCGGTAAGGACGAGGAAAATGCGATCTGTCGTGGGCTCACGAGCCACCGCGTTTTTTGTCTAAGTTGTTTCGCGTCGAGAGCTGATGCCGGGCTTGATCGTGGAAGGCTAAAAGCGGCGGTTTCAGGGATTAGGAGCCACGATTGGCACGTCGTCAGTCCATGTGACGCGACGAGCGAGGAAGGTGGCAGTGAAAACAAAACATGGGATGCCGGGGTACGCGCGGGGACGGTAATGGAGGGATGCGAGAAGGCGACCTCTGTGGTCTCAGCATGCTTCCCCGAGCTGTCAGAAGAAAGCAAAATGTACTATAAGGACATCATGGCGGAACGGCTCTGCGGCTCGTATCTGGGGCGCTACGAGCTGGACGGTTCATGAGCACAGTGCTGCTGCTGGACCGGGGTGGGATCGTTAATCGGGCGGGGAAAAGCGAGCAGAGCCGGAATGTGACAAAACAAAAACGCGCGACCCTGAGCGCGGCCTGTGCCTCCCCGAGCAAGCACACCCAAGCCCTGAGCACGGTGCCGCGTCGCCCGTAGAGGCTAGGGTAATGCCTGGCGGTGCTGGGCGTGCGGATGAGATGGCTGATTGCCCGAGCGCGGAAATAGCCGCCGGAGGTGACATGCGGTAGACACCGTGCCCGAGGAGGAGGAGCTGTGTGCTGTCTAGCGCCGTATGGACAGAGCGTCGGTACATTTTGGTCAGAAGTGGTCCCGATGGAGGGGACCGAGAGCATCCGGCCCGAGAGAGAAGCCGGCTGCTCGATCATCGCCGAGCGCCCGAGCCTCAAGAGGAGGAGCTCGGGTGCCTCGACGTTATCGTCGTGGCTGCCCGTGGGGCAGCCCGCGCGCGCCGTGGGCGAGACATCTCCGGGGATCTGACATGTTTGACACCGCGCGCTGCGTGCGATCAACAAGGTCCAGGAGGATCTCATCTCTAATGGAGAGATCCTTAGAGGATCGGGAGTAATCTTAAAGGATCGGAGGCCGCGCGCGTGGTACGCGGCGGAGAACTTCTTAGCTCGTTCTCTAAGCGCATCGCCAAGCGTGAGTACGAGAGGACACCGCCGAGAGCCTTCGGGAGCGGAGGCCCTGGATCAGCTTTCGCGAGGATGGCGTGAGCATGTGTTGTAGAAAGGGTATGACACATACCGAGTGAGCGGAGCGCCGTCAGACAGCTGGGTGGCACATGCGCCTCTGATCGTCGAGACAGCGGACTTGATGCTGTGCAAGCACAGAAGGGACAAGCCTCCTGTGTGAGAGGAGACGTGCGTAGACAATACTGGACAGCGCGTGCCACGCTAGCATCGATCAGCTGGCGGAGCAGGGCGTACTGCAGAGGAGCGATGCTCGCTCCTTCTTGCACGACAGGGGAAACTGAGACGAAGGCACTGGAACTCAGCGAACGCGAGAAGCCTCGAAGAGGGATCGAACTCGCTGGAAGCTGAAGTCCAAGCGCGCGTCAGTGCTGCTTGCGGGGAGCTCGGCAAGGGGATGTGCAAAGCTTCACGAGGAAGTCCAGCGCCTCGGGGAGCGGCTCGAGAACTCGCGCGTGTCCAAGCGCAACCTCCAAGCCAAACTCCAAGAAGTGGAGGAGGCGAGGCGGCGCGAGTCTTCAGAATTGGCCGCAGTGCTGAAGGAGGCGTGAGAGAAGAACCTTGAACTCATCCACGAGCGGCGCGAGACGACGAACATGATGAGGGACATCTTCTCCCGTGCAAAAAGCACCGTTCGGGATGCTGGACTTGCGCTAGCCTCCTTGCCGGGGGGATCCGCGGAGACCCCCGGGAACGTCGCGTTGGGCTTCCAGGACATCACCGAGCGCCTCATCGGGCTTGGCGAAGCCGTGACCCGCCGGCTCGAGGAAGAAGGCCGGAGCTGGCGGCCGCGGTGGCGGAGCACACCTTGACGTGCTACCGCAGCCGCGACCCGACTTCCCCCTGGAACCAGCCGCGCAGGGAATCGACGAGGCCGGCGAGGAGGAAGCTCGGAGGGCGGTCCGCGGGGTGGCCGAAGAAATCGCCCAGCGCTTTGCCCGCGAGGAAGACGCCGGCGATGACGACGGCAATGGCGAGGAGTAGCTCCTCCTTTATCTCTTTTTTTGCTGTTCTTAGTCCAGGGCGTGGAAGCCCTTTTGTAAGAACTTGTGTTTGATTTTTTGCTATGCAAAGAACTCTGGCCCGAGGCCTTTTGTCCTTGCTTTCTTCTTGTTGTGCTTGTGTTGGAACTGGCTCAGTGGCAGAGCTTGGTGTGCCGCGACTCCAAAGGTTCCATTTCCTTGTTTGCTTCGGGCGAAGCGTCTGGCTCTTGTTCGGAGAGGAACAGAAACCGATCCTCGGGTCGCCTCGAGGGCCCAGCCCCCCGAGAGCTGGACGCGCCGCGGCTGAAGCTAAGGAAGCCCCGCCCTCGGAACATAGGGTGTCCCCGAGCCGAGCTCCTCCTAACTCCTTTGTTTTCCTGCAAAACATGTCCAAGTCTTTGCGAGGACGATTGTTAGAACAAGTAGTTGTTAATATATGTCGTATTAACCATTGCATTCATATATTTTTCTTATTTTTGACAGCTTTCATTTTTACGCGACAATGTTTCCTTATGTCTCTGGAACGCTACTGGGAAAACCGCCGGGCGCGTGCGAAGTGCGTAGGGTACTCAGGCGGCTTACTTGCCAGGCTGGTGTCCGGGTTAAGGAACCAGGCAGGACACCAGGGCTTTGAGCAGACAACCCGAAGTGCTCCCCGTGACTCCCGCCGCTACCTTCAGGCACCCAGCCGTGAACACAGAAGATACTTGGAAAAATTGGCGAGTAAAAACTATTCGCCCGTATAATGCTCGGGGACTTTAAAAATATAGAGGCATGATTGAAAGCTTAGCTTGGAGATTAGGCCCCCATGGTATATTGGCGCCCTGAGACTTAGCGTTGATCCAGCGGGCGGTACCCGGTACTTCATCATGTTGAACCTGTTCACTTCATGAGCGATTATACAGCTTACTTAGCAAAAGGGACGTTTTCCACAGGTCCTTCCGAGGCTTGCCTGTTGTCGCGGCCCGCGGGTTTTCGAATTTGCCGACCTGTCCTGAGCACGAGGAGTGAGACTGCCCGAATGACATGAAACTGGGTAGCGCTCGAGGTTGCTGACCATCGGAGCACGAGTGGTCAGGGGCTTATTTGCCCTGACTCGGGTGTGCCCGGGGTACAGCAAACCGCCCGAGCGTCTTACGGCCCGCAAACAGACATCAGATTAGCTCGACTGCTCGTACCCGGACAGGTGGGACCTACTTGCACCGTGGGTGACTTGGGATCCCCGGTACCCGCGCGGAAAATGACTCTTTGCTAGCTAGCTAGGGGATATTGGTATTGAATAGAAAATTTGACATTGCGCAGGGGGATTCTTAAAAGGGAAAATGCATCTTTATATTGATAATAATGCTATTCAAATAGCTTGGGATACAAGGGAGCCCTCGAGTGCGGGCGCGAGCGCGTGGGATACTCGGGTGACCTTGGCCGGACCGTGCTCGGGGTTAAGGAACCAGACCGAGCAGCCGGGGCTTGGGTGACGGGCCCGGAACTTCCCGTGACTCCACTTTTGGCACTCGGGGAGCTGACTCTAAAAAGCAAAAACTTACCCGGGCATTCACGGGGAAAACTTGCGCAGGAGCTCGATGTTCCAGGCGTTGGGCAGCGGCATCCCGTCCTTGGCAGCCAGCACTCACCGAGCCTGGCCGGGTAACTCTGGTCACTCGGTAGGGGCCCTCCCACATGGGGAGAGCTTGTTCTTCCCTTCCCATGTCTGGACGCTGGCGAAGCACTAGTCCCGACTTCGAGGTGACCGCGGCTTGACACGGGCGCTGATGATAGTCGCCGGAGGCTTTGCTGGTATCTGACGGCGCGGAGGGCAGCTCGGCACCTATGCTCTTCAAGGAAGTTGACATCTTCGAGCCTGCGCTGACCTTGATCTTCCTCCGAGTACGTCCGCGACCGAGGGGGACCGGAAAGCGAGCTCGGAGGGAAGGACTTGCTTCTGCCCCATAAACGAGGAAGAAGGGGGTTTCACCGGTCGCCCGACTGGGGGACGTCCGATCGACCAAAGGACGGCAGGGAGCTCTTCTATCCAGCCAGCGCCGGCAATTCTTGAGCCTGTCGAACGATCTCGTCTTGAGCCCCGGAGGACCTGAGCGTTAGCGACGCTCGACCTGTCCATTGGCCCGGGGTGCGCGACAGAGGCAAAGCAAATTTCTGTCCCGAGGGCTTGGCAGTACTCGAGGAAGGCATCGCTCGTGACTGAGTGCCGTTGTTGGTGATGATGCGGTTAGGCACCTCGAACCGGCTCATGATGCCTCGATGAACTGTGATCGCTGACTGCTTATTGATCTTGACGACCGGCTCAGCTTCCGTCCACTTGGGTGAACTTGTCGATGGCGATGTAGAGGCGCTCGTTGCTGACTGCTCGGGGGAACGGGCCTAAGATATCTAGCCCAGACCGTGTGAAAGGCCACGAGAGGGGGATGGTGTGGGAGTGCCTGAGTGGGCTGATGTATCTGCTTGGCGTGGATTGACACACCTCGCAGCGTCGAACCAGCTCAAAGGCGTCCTCGAGGGTTGTCGGCCAGTAAAATCCTTGCCCGCAAGGCTTTACGACCAGCAGTGCGAGACGATGCATGGCTACCGTTCGCACTCGGCCCGTCCTGTGGATGTCCGCGAGCACGTCGCGGCCTTCTTCCGGAGATGCATTTCATGAGTAATGCTGTTGGTACGGAGTATTTATATATGCACGCCGGTATGAGTCCCCATCTACGAGCGCAGTACGTTACCTTTGCTTGGCCGTACTGCGACATGTTCTTATTCGCACGGCTTTTCGTCTTCGGGAAGGAAGTCTTTTGTCTTCAGGTATCGCGAGATGAAAGATACATCGATCTCGGAGCCAAATCACAAAAGTGAGGTGTCCTGAGAACAGGTGGACAGAGCACGAGTGCTCACCACGGCAGCAGCCTGATTCGGGAGGATCTCCACTCTCTGAAGGTGCCGCCGCCGGGTAGACTCTACCTCTGGCGCGAGGTTTCCCCTCCGTCTTGTCGGGGCGTGGGGTCCGCCTCGACGTCTGCCGGGAGTAGCCTTTCTTTCAAAGGTGTCCAGCTGACTCGGCTCCCGAGAGAGCCGCCATCGCGCTATAGAGTGTCGTCGACGTCGTTGTAGCGGCGAGGGATATGCTAGAGCTCAACCTATTCGCGAAGCGCCGTGCTCCAACCTCCTGACTCTTCGCTCTAGGTACGCCAACATTTGAAGGGTCGAGCATTGTATGTCACTCCTGCGAGCACGCTGTATTGACGACTAACTGGGAGTCGCTTTGACGAGTAGGACAACTGGCGATCCGCGAGGGATGGCGGCTGCGCAGCGATAAAACCCTGCAAGGAGGCGCTTCATACTCCGCCATACTGTTGGTGCGTCTGCGAAGAGCAACTGCACGACGTACTGAGTGGTCTCACCCGTCGGGGAGGTGTGAGAACACTCCAGCCCCCGCGCCCTTGAGCGTAAGGGAGCCGTCGAAATGCAGAGTCGCAGTGCTCAGTTTTCCTCCTAGTCCCGTAGGGTTGTCGGAGAGCTGCTCGCTTTCGTCTTCGGCACTCGGCGTCCCACGCTCAGTGACTAAAGTGCGTCGGCCAGAGAGCTCTTGCGTTTTTGACCGCGGACGTGTGTGGCTGACGGAAGCGCAGATTTGAACTCCCGAGCTCAGATGGCCGTCCCTCGACAACTCGTCGTCCATTGGCCTGCATCAGTTGTGGAGGATAGCTGCTCGAGGGGTAGCGGTAACCACCGAGGACTCCCTCTGTGCGCGTGGAAGATAGTGCCGAAGCTTTCTCGATGCGACGAGCACTCGCGTATGAGTAGCTTCTGTGCTTGAGGGTAACGCGTCGTGGCGTTGCGCAATACCTTCACTGATGAGTCCACGGATGCTGACTGGCGCGCGCACACCGGTAGAAGAGCTCCGTGCGGGCCCAGCGAGCGATTGTACCTTCTGTCCCCGAGCAAGGCGTTCGCACTCGGGTAATCGCTGCGGGAGGATGGTGGCTCAGCTCTTCTCGGAACATTGCCGCTCGGCGAATCGCTCGACTTTGGAGCTCTCTGCCCGTCTCCCCGAGACTTTCGCTCGGGAGCCTCGCTCTCGGGGCTCCTGTGGCTGCTCGGGTCGCCACATTGGTCGCTCGTCTGAAGCAGGTGGCCGACTGCGAGAGCCTTCGCCGTGGTCGGGGGATGCTGGGAGCGCCGGACCCGACTATCCCGCTCGACGACGAGGACGGCGCTCTACACTGCATCTCGGGGTGTCACCTGAGAGGTAGAGGAGACAGCAGTGCTCCTCGGGTCTTGTGGTTGCCCACCACGTACCGGAAGGCGCAGGTGAGGTATCTTCCTTGAGCCCTCGAGGGCCTGCTCGCTGTGCTTCTGGGGTCCACTCAGAGGAAGTGGCCCGATTCTCTTGAGAAGCTTGAACAGGGAGCTCAGCTCCCGATGCTGTGGACGATGAGCCGCACCCAAGGCGGCCATGCAGCGGCCGTTTAGTATGCTGTCACGTCCTTGAGACGAGCCGGCGGCCGCATCTGGTCGATGCCCGGAGTTTTCTCGTGGTTGCTTCTATGCCTCGGCTTGAGACCTAAGAACCGAGAAGCTCGCCGGATGGACCCTGACAGACGCACTGCTTCTCGGGGTTCTCAGCTTCATGCGAGTAACTGCGGCGAGACTGTTGAAGGTCTCGGCGAGAGTCCATCCGATGAGCGACTCCTCGCGCTCTGACTTGACGACGAGGTCGTCGATGTAGGCCTGCCGACATGTATGGCTGACTCTAGCTGGCGACTCGCAGTATACGCATCGGCTCCGCTGATAGTTTTCGTAGGTCGAGCCAGACGTTTTTCAACCCAAAGGCATCACGGACATAGCAAACACGTCCCGCAAGGGGTTGTTATTGGAGTTCTCTCCCTCATCCTTTCAGCCATACTAATCTTGCTGGTGATTACCCAAGAGTAGCATCTAAAAATACAAGAGGAAAAGAAGAAAGAGTGGGAGAGGGAAGATCACACCCTTGCGCTTGAATCTACTATACTCTGATCAATGCGAGGTAAGAAGGAATATAGGTAGTCTGTCGGTACAAGGCTTGTGTGGATCGCTGTAGTAGTCCACGCACATACACCTCAGCTATGCGCGTTGGCTGCTGGGCAGCGACAACCGTTGTGCGAGCATCGGGGTGGAGGACTCCGGATGAAGCCTACTTGGCATGCGAGGAAGCCTCATACATAGTGCCTGTTGTGACTTCAATCCTGAACACGAAAACATCTTCCTGCTCGGTCTTCGCTGGGTGCTACCTACGCTGTTGACGAGGCCGCGACCTGTTTTCTAAGTCGAATCGACCGAGCGTGCGTTTTCTTGTTGCGCAGACTGCGCCGAGGTGCTGTGCGGTCATTCTCCACTTTCCCGGGTTGTGCCATGCGACTTTTTTGAAAGCGTGTTATAAATACGTTCGCTGTTTTCTGGTTCCTTGGCACGGGTCATCGTGTGGGCGTACCGGTGTTTTTACATATGAGCGCTGCGGATACTTAGGTCCCGCCTTGCGCTCGACTGTTGCAGGAAGTTCGACTCTGCTAAACCTGGGTCCACTGTGTTATTCTTTACGCGTCTAGGCATCCGAATTATAAGCAACGAGGTTTAACCTGTATATCATTGTCATATCATGCGTGAACAATTAAATAACCATTAAGAGTCGATAATCTAATACCTTAGCCCAACGGCTATAAATTACAATGGCGAAAATCCAGCGGAACTGTGGCCATCAGTATGCCGTACCACCCGACAGGCAACCTGACTGGGGTTCGCCCTAGCTTTCCGCGTTCATACACGTATCTTCAGAATTGGTGTCTCCTGCGTCTGGCCAAATCTAACAAGCCAGGTGAGGTACAATTGTGAATGTACTCGTAACAAGCTATATCTCGCGACGGAAGAGATATACTCTATATATGTTCATGCAGGGAATGGATCAAAGACATACGCTTCTGACTGAACCTACGACGCTGTGTTGCAAGGTTTGTGGGGCGAGTATAAAGGTTTAAGTTTTGCACACATAAATGTAAAGGATGGGATTATTAGGTTTCAAAGCACTTTCGTGAATTCTATACTTCTGCGTGGCGTCTCACTATAAAGAAAGGTCCATAATTACATCTTAAAAAACATATGTGGTCTGTCGGGGAGTGAGGGAAACCAGAGACTGGAGATCTTTATTCATGTCTATGACTATCTGGTTGCTCTCATGCCTTTCACTGACCTTTAATTCGATAGGGGGCGTCCTCTCTGTTCCTGCGTACGCTGCGAAACTGTCTAGACGAGGGATCGAGGGACTGTCCCTAGGTATTATCTTCATTGTGCACAGTATAATCTGATTTTAGTATGTGATTGCATTTGATACATCTTAAGCGGCACGTGCGATTTCTCATGCGTGACTTATGGGGGGTTTGATGAGGTATACAAGTGCGGGTTATGCTCGTTGTGCCGTGTGGAATCCACCCCTGGCTGTTTCATGCGTTCCTTCAACCAACCCTAATGTAGCGGTTACAATCTACGGCTGGGAGTTGGACCTTTTTCATTGCCTGCATGCTTGAGTCGCACCGCATTACATGAGGCTTAATTGCTACACATGGGTGACGACGTCATCGTAGCTCTCAGACTTATCCTGTTTAAATCCCTTTTTCCCGTCTTTCTCTGCACATAGATACTTAAGCTCAGTCTATACAGTGTTGGGTCCTTCTACTCATTACATGTCCATTTGGTACCAGTAGGTTTGTGCACGTCGTGCTTTACTCTCGAGTTATAGTCTCGTTTCTTTTAAAATACTCCTCTTGTCAGAGGTTGGGATATGGGCGTGGTGGTGTTGTGACCGAGCACTGTGCTGAATGAGATGTGTGTGGACAACGGTGCGAACCCCGGCTGTTGGGAGGTGACTTTCGCCAGGAGTAGAGTTGAAGCTAGGGTGGTTAGGTCAAAGGGGACAATGAGGGGGGCTGAGGCGACAGGTGTCACAGCCATCAAGCAAGTGGCTCATGAGTTCACCAAGCGAGAGGGTGGACAGACCTGGCTGAACAGGTGGGGGGTATCTGCACAAATACAAGCGGCGGCTCCGGGGTTCGTGCGTGTACAACGTCGAGGCAGCGCAGCCTAGGGACAGCCGGCAGAAGCCAGACACGGCCGAGAATGTACGTCGCTGTGCGTAGGGCGGAGCTCAGCTAATGACTACGGGACGGCAATGGCCAGTGGGTGAGGTGAACGCACCGCGCGTATAGACCAGTAGAAAAGGGACACAAGCGGCCATGGCGACACAGACAATGCCAGAGGTGAACATGCTGGAAAGATAAAACAGGTAGCCGGAGGAGCCGAAATAAACCGCACCAAAGGGGGAAACCGTCGCGAGCCACCCGGCGGCTGGAGCTAGAGCATGAGGAGAACGAAGAAGAACCCGTGGACTGGCGGCGACAGAATAATGAAGTGCACCCCGACGAAACATATCGGAGGCAGACTAATGGCTCTTCACACATCGCCAGGCTGGCAGTCAGCTACACTGAAACCAACACCACGCCGTATAATCAACCCTAAGACATAAGAGGTCCAGGCCGAACAGAAGCAAGTCAAAGACGCCAAAGTCTCCCTGCTGGGATCCGGCGGTGGGAGGGGATCTGTCGAGAACACCAGCGCAGAGCTCCAATCACCTACGCATGCTGCCCTCCGACGGATAGTCGGCAGGGTGCCAGTCGGAGGGTGTTGTAGGCTACGGAGGGTGCCGTGATCCGGGAGACGGGGTTCTCTCGGCGAGTACATAGGTGTTTATGCGTGGAGGACGAGACGTGCTGGGTACTCAAGGAACGCGCGTCTGGGTGACTGGCGATCAGCCAGTGCCTAAGTGTGCATGTGCCGGAAACGCCTTTAACCCGACATTACTGAGGGTGCCGACTCCACTGTAGTCCACTGTGATGTGCGTGCACGCGTCGTATTAATGACCTCAGGGTTATTTAACTAGTTAGGCGCGGTTATCCGTACGCTGTACCGTGTGAAAGGGACGCGAGATGAATGGGTAGTGTGTGAGAGAGGAGTGGAAGTGAAACAGAGCGTAGAACAGGAGGCACGAAAGAGACAGCGAGCGTGAAGCACACAGGGTGAGAGGCAGGTGGAGAGGAAAAAAGACGGTAGGTGAGAGGGATGAAAGAGGGGTAGAGGGGGTGAACTACTGACTGCGTAAACGAGGGAGGGAGGGGTAAGTAAAGGGGCCGATGGGACGGCGGCTGGAACAAGAAGGTAAACGAGTGGTGGAACAGGGAGCTGGTAGCCAGCAAGCTGAGATTTGGGGGACCAGACAAGTGGAGTGGTGAATTGTGGCGCGTGCAGAAAAAGAATAAAGTGTTCTGAGAGTGACGGGAGGGAAAGACAAGAGGGGATGCGAGGCGGGACAGGACTGGTCTTCGTGGCGAGCACAAACACTACATAGCAAGGTGTGCGGGCTTAGAGTGTGTTGTGGCCTGGGTGTGGATGCTACAGTGGTGGGTGAAGCTCACACAGCTGGCGATACACACGGCAACAGGAACACAACACACAGCAGCCCCTGCGCCGGGGGGGGAGGGACGGCGGAAGGACGGCACAGCGGGGGAGTGGGCACAACCGCGGTTGCTAAAGTGGTGCGCAGTTTGGCGACTACGTGGGGGTGCGTACTGGAGGGTACTACAAAGGCCAGCTGTGATAAAGCGTTTTTACTGGAATCCACATCAGCGAGTTATACATATGTATTACATATACTTCCAGTGGTGAGGGTAGTTGGGACATTGGTTTTAACCTAATTTTCTCTCCCAGCTATGTCGAATGGACTAGTGAAACCATCATTATCACCTCGGTTACGTTAAGGATCATTGTGGATGCCAAAACTTTATTAAGACTGTGGGGCACTAATCCCACCATAAATTAAAACACAAGTAGTTTAGTTGCTGGTTATGGGCCGATATTTAAACTTAGTCTTCATTTAACACCCCGGCAGCTCAATCTCTAGCATCAAATGACACGGACTAAAGTATTTCCTTGTCGTAAAGATGCTTAGCTCCAATTAGCTGTTCATTCCATATTAAGTATGCTGTCCGAAAGTACTCAACCGTCTAACCCTGGCTGCACCGATTAGCTAGAGTTCACGTGATTAACCTCAGTACAACATGTGAATCTCACTAGTCGCACCGTGTTAACAGTTCGGAAATCCATGCAATTAGTAGTAAATTTATGGGTCAGTGGCGGTTAGTAGTGTGTGAGCGCATAAGAGCTATTCAAGCTACTGTAGTCAGTTCATTTAATGGGAAAAGAAAAAGAACAGAGATTAGAGGGAGCGATGCGGCGATTTGGGTCTTCACCGGCGGGTTCGGCGGCGGCGTCTGGGTCGGAGATGAGCCCCAGGGCGGCGGTGACCCGGTTCCAGAGCTTGGCGGCAGCAGTCCTGGCAGAGGAGGCGCACGGCGGATCTCGGCATGGCCGGTAGGGGCGAGCGGCGGCTACTGCTGTCGATTGGAGTTGGGGAAAGAGTGAAGCCAGGCGGCGGCTGCAAGGCCTCACCAACGGTGGCTGATGGCCGAAGTCCGACGGCGAAATCGCTTAGCTGGAAATGGTCCCGAGCAGAGTGAAGATTATACTAAAAAGGAAGTTGGTGGGTAGGGGTAGACGGAGGTCGATTGGCGGCGGTGTTGGGGAGACGGGGCGGAGCGGCGTCGGTGCTTGGAGCGGGGCCTCACCGGTGGCGGCTTGCGGTGGAGGTTCTTGGCGCATCCGGCCGGTGCCCACGGGACAGGCCGAGGACCTCGGCAGTGGCGGTGCGGTTGACCGGAGCGGACGCGCCTTGGCGGTCGCTCCTGCCGGCGGTGGTGTGGCGGCGAGGAGCATGGCTCCGGCGGCATGGGAAGTGAAGGAAGATTGGGGAGGAGCTACGGGTACCAGAGGCTCGGTTTGAGGAGCTGAGCTAGAGTAGGGGAAGTGGAGAGGATGGGTGCTGGGACTCAGCTTCGTGCTATCCGGGGAAGAAGGGATGCATGGCCGCCAGTTTGATGCTCGGTGAGGAGGCGGGTTGGAGCGGCGCTGCAGAGCAAAGAAGGGAGAGGATGGAGGTGAGGCGCTCAGGCAGAGCTTGGGTGATGTGGGTGGCTTGAACTCGAGCTGACGAATAGGGAAGCCCGGCGCTTGTGCTGGAGGAGTGGTGGAAGCTTGGATGGGGAGTGGAGAAGCTCAGCTGAATCTGTGGAAGATCTAGAGGAGTAAGCAACCAGGGGAAAGAGGAGGACACGGCTCGGGCAGAAGAAGGAGAGAGGGCACATGGCTGGCACAGGTTTGGAGCTACCGTGTCGACGCTTGCCGCGGCGAGAATCTTGCTGCAGCTCGGCCACGCTTGCTGTAGCGAGAGTGCAGGTGGCATGGTTGAGCAGTGAAGAGATTGAGCTGAGTAAAGGAGATGTGGAGAGGGTTAGAGGAAGATGACAAAAAGGGAGCTGTTATGGGGTTGGGGCCCACATGGAAGGGAGGAATATGCAAGTCGGTTGGTACATGCTGAGTGTATTTAGCAAAAGAATATTGGGCAGTGCCATCGCAGGGGTAGATTCTTACCAATAGAGGAGGTACAGAGCTTCATTGTATGAATGAATTAGGTGTGCATGGTGATTACTCTACGTAAGGTTGAAGTTCCATTGGATTTCTTTCCGACTAAATGGATTCACGTTATCCTCAAAATTAGCCCAAAACTTGAATTTGAATTTATCCGAAGGGTCTGAATTTCCTGCCTTCACAAAGGTTCGCGTCTGAGCTACGTTGTACGAGAACATACGCGGAGTATCTTGTCAGACTCATTCCGTGAAATCTTTATCGCAGTTCTAGGTCGGAACCTGTCATAATTCCATGCCTGGATTTATCTGGGATTTTAACCCTATTTTACCATTACGTGGGGGATGGATTGAAGTTAATCACCAGGCATCACATTATCCCCATGCAACTTTAAGATAAGCGTTCTGGATCAAGGTCGTTTATTAGGGTTTGCAAAAAGAGAAGGGAATGACTTAGCTTCCTATACGATTCCTTTGTATACTTAAGTCGTCAAGGCGAAATAAAGTGCCGGCGAGGACAAAGGAGCTAGGACCTTAGATTTCACTTCTGTTCGAAGGAATTGGGCGAGGGCTCGGAGTGTATGTGCATACATACACTTAGAATTTTTAGCATATACCGGGTGGCGATAAAGTCGGAATGTGTAAAAGAGGTCATGGTAGGCGAGAGTTCAGGAAATACTATCTGCTACCCATATATGTGCATAGGGTTGCTATAGAGTCGAAGGAGGGGTTAGGGTTTTGCGTACATGCGCGTATGCATAAAAATAGTATATTTTTGCACATGCTCGCGATGGGGCATGGCGAAGTTGGTGGTAGAATTTCAGGTTATTCGGAAGAGATTCAAGATGGGTATATGCTCCGATTTCGTAGAAGCACTGTGGGGACACTTTGCGGCAGATATGGGTTTAGGTGGCACTGATTAGTTAGAGGGGGAAGGATGCCGAAGGGGTGTTCGTGGTGAGGTGAAGGGCTGTCGCAGTGGAGGAAATGTTGCCGCGGTAGGGAAAAGGAATTGCCGCGGTGGGAATCGGCTACCGCGGCGGGGAGGAACAGCGGCGTGACATTGCCGCGGCAGGGGAGGGGTTGCCGTGGCAGAGGCATGGCAGCGACGGTAGCTGCTAAGAGATGCCGTGGCGGTGAATCGGTGGCGCGGCAGAAGCTTGTCGCGGCAGGGGTGGCTTGCTGTGGCAGAAAAAGATAGCAACGGCGGTGGCAGAGGCCTTGCCGCGGCAGAGGAAACGGGCAGCGGTAGCTGCCGTGGCAAGAGTATGGCAGCGGCATCGGCTGCCATGGGCTGTCGCGGCAGAGCAAGATGGCTGTGGCAACTGCCTCAGGCTGTCGTGGCGGGGACGCAAGGGCGAATGGTTTTGGCCTGAGTAACTTTAGGGTTAGAATGATTTGATATAAGTTTTATTCCGATGTACTTCGGTTAGCGTCATTTTACAAAAAGTTTTTGAAAGCCCTAATTTTCGGGTTTTAGAAATTCGGGGCGTGACAGGAGGAAAGTGATGAGCGTGTCTTCCTATTTGGCGGCCAGGCGGCCGCCGATCTTGACGGTCTTGGACGCGTCCTCTCCAAGGACCACTTCCTTCACAGGGACGGAGTCATCAGCAGTGACTCTGGCCTTGGTCGGGGGCGGACCCGAGGACTCGGCGAGCTCGGAGACATCGTCGGTGGCAGCGGCAACCTTGGAGAAGAGTTGCTCGGCGCAGGTGATGGAGCCCTGGATGTCGGCCGGCACGGCGATGGTGCCGTTGGGGCCCGGCATCTTGATCGTCAGGTAAGCATAATGGCACGCCATCATGAACTTGGCGAGCGCCGGACGCCCCAGGATGCCGTTGTAAGGGAGCTCGAACTCGGAGACATCAAAGATGATGTTTTCAGTCCAGTGGTTGCCCTTGGTGCCGAAGGTGACCATCAAGGACACCTGGCCCAAAGGCATGGTGAGGCCAGGGGAGACGCCGTAGAACGGCAGCGTGGGCTTCAGATCCCCCGGGGTACCTGCATTTTGCCAAACACCTCGGGGGACAGGAGGTTAAGCCCTGCGCCCACGTCGATCAACATGCGGGTTACCTTTATGTTGCAGATGGTGGGGGAGACCACGAGCGGGAAGCGGCCCATGCCCGAGATGTTCTCGGGGTGGTCCGAGCGGTCGAAAGTGATCGGGGACCCCGACCACTTGAGCGCTCGGGATGCATCGGCGCTCGGGGTTGCCGAGCACACTTCACGCGCCAAGAGCTTGAACTGACGGCGCGAGGTGGGCGCGAAGGCGCCCCCACTGATGCATGCCACCGCCTGCGACTCCTGGAAGCCAAGGTCTTCCTCTTGTCCGCCGGGATTATCACCGCTCTCGCCGCGGTGCTCCTCCCGCTGTTTCTTGTTCCTCTCGGCGAGGAACTTGACCGTCCGGCACTCGGAGAGGTTGTGCCGGTCGGTCTCGTGGATAGGGCACCACAGGCCCGAGCTCTGCTGGGGAGCTCGGGGTGGCTTCTTGCCGCTGTTTGCCCCGCCGCGCGGGGGCTTACGAGGCTTGGCCTCCGCCGCCGCGATGGGCTCGAACTTACGCTTTTTGCCCTTCTTGTCCCGCTTCCCAGCGGGACGAGAAGGGCCGGCGCCATCGACCGCTGATTGGTCGGGGCGCGGGTCGTGCCAAGCACGGGCTTCAGCCGTCTTAGCGCACTTGTCCGCGATAGCGAACAAGTCCGCGGTGGACTGGATGTCCCAAGTACCCAGCTTCTCAAGCATCTTCTCATCGCGGACTCCCTGTCGGAAGGCGACGATGACGGCCTGAGCAGATATCTTGGGGATGGTGTTGCGCACCTGGCTGAACCGCTGGATGAAGTGCCGCAACGTCTCCCCTTTTCGCTGCCGGAGAGCGTGGAGATCGCTCTCCGTGCCAGGGCGCTCGAAGGTGCCCTGAAAGTTCGCCACGAACTGGTGGCAGAGATCCTCCCAGGACGTGACAGAACCTGGGGGAAGGTTCATGAGCCAGGACCGGGCCGAGCCCTTCAGGGCCATCGGGAACTAGTTGGCCATGACCTTCTCGTCGCCTCCAGCAGCCTGCACCGCGGTGGGGTAGATCTGGAGGAACTCTTCAGGATGGAAAGATCCATCGTACTTCCGCGGCAGCTCTGGTCGGAACTTGCCTGGCCAGGTGACGCGACGAAGTTCGGTAGTGAAGGCCTGGCAACCCGTCCCGTAAAGGGGGGGTACCGGTCTCCCTTACCTTGCTGGACGCAGTGGTGCGCCGGAGAGCGCGCGCGGTCGGGGATAGGGCCGGAGGAGGATTGGCCCTCGTCCTCCCTATCGCGCTCGCGCTGACGCTCGATGATGGTGCGCGCGTCCTCATCTTCCCTTCGCCTGCCAAGGCGGTGGCGAAGATCCTGTCCGTCCCCCGGGCGGGAGAAGCAACCGAGGGGGAGATCTACCGCGCCGGCCACCGGCTGATCCGCGTCGTTGATGCGGCGGCACTAGCGGCGAGACCGCAGAGGGGCCGGCGCGGGTGCCCCCACGCCTCGACGAGGTGTGGGAGCTCCTGGCCGCCGCTTGACGACGGGCAGTGTCGACCAAGTTGGCGACGTCCTAGAGCCATGGGCCCACGGGGGACGCACCTTCCACCTGGACGGGAGTATGCCGAAGGAGGAGCTGCGCCGCCTGCAGCGCGCTCACTTCCCCGGGCTCGTTGAAGTTTAGCCGGCGACGAGGCGGCGGCGGAGAAGACTCGACGGCGGACCCAGGGGCCCGCGGTCGTGGCTGCGGCAGAACGGCAGCGGCCGCCGACGTACCACCGGTCTCATTGCAGCGCCCTCCCCGACTGGGAGGCTCCGAATGAGATGAGGACAAGGACAGATCCAACCTCTCCTCTCTGGGAGGCAGCTCAGAATCCGCCATGGAGGTAGGCTCGAAAAACCCTAAGCCCCTCCTACCTGGCGCGCCAGCTGTCGGCGTAGAGACGCCTCTAGCGGTGGTCCGGTTGGACCCCCTTTGGGATTCGGCCGGGGGCGCAGTAGGAGTTCTCTTATGAGCCGGTTATGATTTTCGGAGAGGAGGATCTAATGCAGGAGACGCAGAGATTTATCCAGGTTCAGGCCACCTCGGAGGTGTAAAACCCTACGTCCTGCTTTTGTGTGTGTATATTGGCGATTATCAGAGATTACAAAGCCCTTGTCTACTCCAAGGGAGTTCTTCTCCAAGAGATCTAACCCTAGAGTTCTTCAACCTAAGAAAAGATCAACCTAGAATTGTCTAACCAAGAAAATGTCCAACCCTTTGCATGGCCTCGGCTCTCCCCTTATATACCCGGGGGTTTACCACAGTGGCCAGAGGGTACTGCGTACCAGCACTGCTGAAGACGTGGGCACTACAGGGCTGCCCATGCCTTACACTTAATGCACGGCGCGGACTTCCGTGCCGGACGTCTCCCCGCTGCGCCTCGGAACTGTGACTCTGACACCTTTATGCCCGGCGGGTCCCGCGAACGGAGAATTACCGGGCTTCTTCTGACAGAGTTGGTGAGACACCCGCTCCTGGACCCCGAGCGTCAGCGACCAAACCCGCGCAACGGAGCGCACGACGACGCGTCCCAAGGGGCAAAAAGGTTGACAGCGACAGGGGCGTGCGGTGCGGCGCGCCCGGTCGGTCAACAGACCTGTCAGTCGGGCCCACCTCTCGTCAGGGATGATAGCCAACGGGGCTTTCGCCTGAGCGAGTGGGGCCCGGCCTGACCGTCATCATGCCCTCACAGGGCTTAGGGTTTCTTGTCAGAATGATGGGTATTAAATGCCTCTGCCAGGGCCGAGGCTTGTTGGAGAAGCTAGCCGCTCGATGACGTGCCCAGAGGAAGGCCCCACGGGGGGACACGACGGACCCCGAGCACTTTGGTTCCGAGCAGCTCCTTCAACTGGGAGGGGCGCCAGCTGTCTCAGGCTGCCCCCGGGCGACCTCGAGCGCTCGGGGAGCACTCGTTGGAGGGCTGCTCGGGGCCTCTTACGGGGGGGGAGCTCCAGGAGGAGTGCTCGGGGGGACATCCCGAGCGCTCCCCTGGGCCCCGCACCTCCCGGGACGCCGGGCGCTCGGGTAAGGGGCCCCGAGCGCTCCCTTGATTCCTGAGCCTTAAACTCTCGGGAACCCAAGGCCTTTTCTGGTTACTCGCGCGGATGCGATGCCCGAGGAAGGCCCCCGAGCACTTAGGCTTTGACCGCCGGATTCACTTGACAGCCGGGGTGGGGCCTATGACCACACCGACCCAGCCGCCACGCGTCTCGCTCCGCGGCATCTGATTGGCCTCCGCCGGCGGTTCGGGGAACCCTGGGCCCCATCCCGCCGACAGTCTTCTTTAGGGTGTCTATGACATATGAGTTGTCTTATTGTTACTGAAAAAATAACTATAAGTTTTTCAAAGGTGATCACATACTTAGTGTCAAGAAAGTGACATTTGACAAATATTTCCTTTGTAGTGCATTCCAAGTCGGAAAACAAGTGGGAGAACCACATCTCATAAAGAACGTTATGACTACAGCCAAACCACTCAAACTTCACGTGGACTTGTTTGGTCTCATCACCTATGTGAGCATATGAGATAACTCCTATGGGTTTCATTATTGTTGATGAATTTTCCCACTACACTTGTGTGTTTTCTTACATGACAAGGGTAAGACAACAAGATTTTCAAGAAATTTACTAAAAGAGCTCAAAATGAGTTCAATGTGAAGATCAGGAATGTGAGAAGTGACAATGGGATTGAGTTCAAGGACATCAATATTGAAGAGTTCCTAGATGAAGAAGGTGTTAAGCACAATTCTCCTTCGTCTACACACTATAAAAAAGGAGTGGTGGAAAGGAATAACCGCACACTGATTGAGATAATGAGAACAATGCTCGACAAGTACAAGACTCCCGACCGCTTTTGGGTGGAGGCCATCAATATTGCATGCCACGCCATCACCTCTTGTATCTTCATCGAATCTTGAAGAAGGCGCTATACGAACTCATCACCAGGAAGAAGCCAAATGTATCATACTTCCACGTCTTCAGGATGTATCCTTAGTAGAAGCAATGTCTTTCTAAATTTGCTCATAAATGTGATGAATGATTTTTTCTTGGATATGCTACAAATTCATATGCTCATTGGGTCTTCAACAATACATCACGTATAATTGAAGAGTCATGTGAAGCACAATTTTATGAAAATAATGGCTTCCAAGTGGAATGCTTTCCCATTGGTGTAGATGACAATGAGTTGACAAATGACATCAACAACATGTCCCTAGGAGAAGTGATGAAAATGGAGGTCAAGGAGAGCACGTCATCAACTCAAATGGAGCCTCTCACATCGACACATGACGAGATCCAAAGTGTGGAGGCGAACCTAGTCCAAAATGATGGCGCTCAACCTCAAGTTCAACCTCACGTTCCTCCTCAAGACTAACTAGACCATTCAAGGATTCAATGTGACCACCCCGTCGACCAAATTCTTGGCGAGATGCGTAAAGACACTCAAACTCATTCCCGCGTTGTAAATTTTTGTGAACATTACTCCTTTTATCTCTTCTTTGGAACCTTCCGTGGTAGATGAAACCTTGGAGGATTCGGATTAGGTGAATGCAGTACATGAATAATTGAACAACTTTATCCGTAATGAGGTTTGTATGATTGTGAAAAGACCAAGCCAAAAACGTCATCAACACTAAGTGGGTCTTCCGCAAAAAATGAGATGAAGATGGATAAAGTGTGAGGAATAAGGCTAGACTAGTGGCCCAAGGGTTCACACAAGTTGAATGTTCGGATTTCGGGGAAATCTATGCCCTGACTGCTAGAATAGAAGCTATTAGAATCTTGCTTGCATTTGTTAATCATCATAATATCATGCTTTGTCAAATGGATGTCAAGAGTGCTTAACGAGATGGCAAAATCAATGAGCTAGTCTATGTCGAGCAACCCCAGTTCTGAAGACCCTAAAGTTTCCTATCCATATCTATAAACTCCACAAGACACTTTATGTTCTCAAACAAACTTCTAGAGCATGGTACGAGTGCATCAGAGAGTTTCTATTCAAGAAGGGCTTCAAAATTGAAAGTATTGATTCCACGTTGTTCACTAAGTCCATTGATGACGAGCTCTTTGTTTGCCAAATATATGGGGATGATATCATATTTGCATCGACTAACAATGTATTTAGTAAGGAATTCGAAAAGATGATGTTTGAAAAATTTGAGATGTCCATGATAGACGAATTGAAGTTCTTCCTTAGACTCAAAGACAAACAACTACAAGAATAAACCTTCATTAGCCAAGACAAGTACATCAAGAACATACTCAAGAGGTTTTGACCCTAAAAGCATTATAAAGCAACTACTTTCACTGAACAAACATATGTACTGCGCATACCCAATTCACACTAATAAATGCATGTGGTGATAAATAAGGTCTAAAAATGACGTGCTGGAAGATGAATCGGCACAAAATGTGTAAAGAAAATCAATTTTCTGATCCTACAATCCTACGGAGTAATACATATCGAATGAATGAACAAATGATAGTTCATACAAAGACAAAGAATGATTGGCAAAATGTAAAATGGAAAGGAATTGAATAAATAAGCAATAGTGTAAAAGCAAGAAATTTTCATAACAATATGCGATCAACATTAATAGAATAGCATGGAGTGTGCAACAGGGACGCAAATGTCATGTGCTTAACAGGGCACACATGATATGAAGCAAAAGGGATCAATGAAACAAAATAAGAAAATGAGCTAAATTAAAAAAATGAAAACTTGTAGCAATAATGGTGGGTAACCATATGGAAAAAGACAAATCAAAACCTTAATCGAGAATGTATTTCTAGAAACCATGAGAAGTCAACACATTTGATATGCAGAAATGCATGAAGCAATCCAACCAACGGCATCACAAAACCTAACAATGCACGTGCCACTAATCCAAGCAAAAGCATGGTAAAACACTAACAACTGTACTTAAAGGAGGAAATTATGAAGCACACACATGTTGACTTTGATGTAGTTGTGCAAGGCCTCCTCGTAGCATCACTAGAGCTGATGATGTTGTATATCGTCACGACGCAACAAAAATAACACATATCAGATAGACCCCAAACAAAAACAAAATCATACATAAGATAAGCAACAAAGTCAGGCCATCGCCTACCCTCCCTTCCTTCATCTACCGCCGCCTAATACATCTGTCGGCTTTGTCGCTGGATTTTAGATGCCAATGCCATGTCGCTATGGTTTGGTGTGGGGCAAGAGGAAGGAGGACGGTCAACGGGGTCAATGATGATGAAGACGGCGGCCAAGAAGGTGACCTCGATCCATGTCGTCAACCTCAACACCAGTCAGCCGTGACGGGGGAGTGGCAAGAGGGAGAGGCCTTGGTGTATAAGAGACGGAACAGGTGGTGGAAGCGAGAGCAAGCGATGGATGAGCATGTAGCGGCGGTAGTAGCAGTGTGTGCAAGGGAGAGAGTGAGGTGGTGGTGATGATGGGATCGAGGGGAAGCGACGGAAGGGAGAGGAACCACCGAAGACAGAGAGAGAGAGGGTGGTCTTGGTCTTTTTCTTCTAACTAAACTTCCATGCAAATCATGGCCATCCACTTGCGCCTTTAAGATCTGAGGGCCTAAATAATTGAGATGACGTGGCGCTAGCGGGAGGACGCCCTGATCTGCTCCCTTGGAGGATCTAAATGTTGTGAAACTAATTCTATCGACTTGAGGGGGATTCACCAGAGGTCTCGCAATAGAAACACCAGTAGAGCAAAGAATTTTCTGTACTAAATATTCCTATTTTGACTTGTCATAGAGCCTAAAAGATGATCTCGACAAGGAAACAAACATTCCGAACATTGCTGTGTGCATGCATGCATGGCTTGGTTGACGATGAACAGGTTGCTGAAAGCACCAGATAACTAAGGCCCTGTTTGTTTAGGCTTTTTTTTGCTTCTGGACTTTGGCTTCGAAGCCAGAAAAGCACCTATTTACCTGCTTTTGGCATAAAAGTTGTTTCAGGCTTTTCGAAGCCAAAAGTCAAAAGTAGATAAATAGGTGCTTTTCTAGCTTCGAAGCCAAAGTCTAAAAAGCCATAAGCCTGCCAAACAAACAGGCAGTAAGCATAAATGGCGAGGCATTGAGGTGCAGTAGCTCATGCAAATCCAAGCCCAGGGGATCGAAGGAGACAGACGCGTGACATTAGCATGACATGGCCAAGAAATGGAGGTGATGCAATCTCCGGAACCAAACCGACCAAGACCACACAGCAAGCATCTTTCGTTGTCAGTGTTTGCAGCAAGGCAAAAATTCTAGTGGTTGGCGCCTTGATCCGGGGGAACAAATGAAATAATCAATCCTTACAATGAGAAACAAACAACACCAGCACGAGGCCATGTGCAAACAACGTAATAGTTAGCAAAAAATAATGGTTGGCTAAGTGAGTAGACAAGGAAACCATGATGACGTGTACCCGCTTATCCTATATCCTGTATCCTAAGTCTTCCATTTCAAGCTTTGTACCGGACGCGTCTATATATATCAGGAGATTGGTTCGATGTAGCCGGATGATGAGTGGTTCATCTGATTCTAGCCTCACAGCTGACTCGCTTGTTTGGTTTACGGTGTCTGATCTTATTAGATTTGTATTTTGTTATACACATGTAAATTCTTTTCCTTATATAAGTGTAATAGTCACGCTAATCAGATTCTTATAAAATGAGCTTGTAGATCATTCTTCTCTTTTTATTTGATCAATTCATTTTTCTCTTCGATTAACGTGAAATGTGCAATCTCTTAGAGCGAATTAATACCACACAGTGTTTAATGCCTCTCGTGGGCATATTCTATGCACTAGATACATGAGGTGCACTAGTGCATTAAAAGTGTAATTCGGATATCTAATGGCTATAAAAAATTCTAAAATATTTTGACAACACTGGCATAACATGTATATATCACAACACAAAAATTCAAAATCAAATTCGATTTACATATCAAGAAACGAAATGATAAATCTTGCCATGAATAGTAGCAAAATCGAGTTTGCGGTGAATAGTAGCTTTCTTGAGTATTCATGGTAGAATTTTTTTTTGTTTCTCGATGTGCCATCGAACTTGACTTGAAATCTTGTGGCGAAATAGATGAACGTTGTATTAATATTGTCCAAATGTTTCCTAATTTTTTATGACTGTTAAAGGTACTAATTGATCTCTAATACGCTGCTACTTAAAATTCTTAGACCATGTTTGGTTCGAGGTTAAGAGCAGGTTAGAGATTTAATCCGTGAAACACTCTTGGGTTAGGTGGAGTTAAGTTAACCTGATTAAAGCCGTTAATCCCGCTAATTTAGGATTAAACTAACCCACTAAAAATATAGAATAACTTAATACAATATAACTGACTCTCCTAATCTCCACTTTTCCTCTAACCTAGCCAAAGAATAATTTGAGTTAACTAGATTAGTTAGCGAACACAAGATCAAAATTAAGCAAATATATCAACTTAAGATTAGTTAACCTAATTAATTAAACCACGGATCAAATTTAATTTTTTGGCGTTCTCGCTTGATCTGTTGGAGAGACGCTACGAAAATCCGATGATGGCCAGGCCCAGGCGCGGTGCATGGACGGGACAGTGGAGGGTCGGCGGAGGGAATCCGATCCGTACGTTAAAGCGCGTGATCAGGCGGGGATTAGTCGTCGAGCCTTTCAGCAGAGACATCTAAACCACCCGACGACTTGCTCAAACCTTCCCCAGCTCAGCAGATTAACTATAAGTCTGACTCACCTTCCTTTCCGCTTCCTCTTCCCCCCGTTCCCACCCGCCTCCTCCTCCTCCTTGTCTTCCTGACTTCCTCCTCGCAATCCGATCCGAAGCAAGCGCGGCGCGAGCATGGCCGCGGCGCCGCCTGACGGGCAGGAGAAGGTGATCGCGGCAGCGCAGCACATCGTCAAGTCGCTCGCCAACTCCAAGAACGCCGCGGACGACATGATCCGCATCCTCTCCGGGTTCGACAACCGATTCTCCCTCATGTCCGACCTCTTCCCGCCTCCCCCGAACGCCACCGCCCGTGAATCCGCCCCCGAGGACGGAGCCTCCGGGGATGACGACGAGCGGGAGGAGCCCGACCCCGACGACGCGCTAGACGACGAGAGGGACGCGGCGGTGGAGGAGGCGGCACTGGTGGTGGAGCAGTGGGATTCGCCGGCTGCGGGGGATAGGCTGGTTTTCGAGTCGTCAGAGGACGCCGAGGAGTACCTGGCCGCGGCCGCCTGCCTCGTGGGCGCGACCGGTCCGCGCGCGGAGGCGGCGCTGCAGGTCGCGATGGCGCGGCTCGAGGAGGAGTTCCGCCACCTGCTGATCCGCGGGACGTCGTCGCTCGCCGCGGAGGACCTGCACGCGTCCCTCATCCGCCGGCTATCGCTCACGGTACCGTCCTTCTCCTCCTCGGCCTCCGACCTTGATTGCCCCTCTTTCGCCAACCATGCCGGCATGGGAGACGAGGCTGCCGGTGCAGGCGGCAGGAACTCGGTCTCCGATGACGAGATCTCGCCCTACCTCATCTCTCCGGACACCGTCTGCGCCCTCAAGGACATCGCGAACGTCATGCTGCGCGCAGGCTATGCCCCAGAGCTTTCCCAGGTCTACGGCGAGGTGCGCCGGGACACACTTATGGAGTGCCTCGCCGTGCTTGGGGTCGACAAGATGAGCTTGGAGGAGGTACAGCGCGTCGAATGGGGCATCCTCGACGGGAAGATGAAGAAGTGGATCCAGGCACTCAAGGTCGTCGTCAGGGGCCTTCTTGCCGAGGAGCGCCGCATCTGCAGCCAGATCCTTGCGGCTGACGCCGACGCCGAGGAGGAGTGCTTCAATGAGGCGGCCAAGGGGTGCGTCCTGCAGCTGCTCAACTTTGGTGATGCCATTGCGATTGGGAAGAGATCGTCTGAGAAGTTGTTCCGTATTCTTGGTATGTATGAGGCACTAGCTGAGATGCTGCCAGAGCTTGAGGCCTTGTTCTCAGGTGAGGCAAGGGATTTCATCAAGGAAGAGGCAGAGGGGATACTCGTGAGGCTAGGTGATGCAGTGCGTGGCACAGTTGCTGAGTTTGCCAATGCGATACAGGGGGAGACTTCTCGCAGACCACTGCCCGGCGGAGAGATCCACCCGCTCACGCGGTACGTCATGAACTATGTCCGACTGCTTGCAGATTACAGCCGCTGGCTGAATCATCTTCTTGATGACTGGGAAACTGAGCTGGAAAATGGGGGTGAGAATGCCAATATGACCCCACTGGGGTATTGTTTGCTCATACTGATCACACATCTATTGGACAAGATTGAAGATAAATCGAAGCTGTATGAGGATGAGGCACTGCAGAACATATTTTTGATGAACAATCTGTGGTACGTTGTGCAGAAGGTGAAGGATTCAGAGCTAAAGACCTTGCTTGGGGATAACTGGATCCGTAAGCGCCGTGGTCAGATAAGGAGGTACTCCACAGGGTACCTTCGATCCTCATGGACTAGGGTATTAGCTTGTCTGAGGGATGATGGTTTACCACAGACAACGGGTTCATCGAGTGCACTCAAGTCTGCACTGAAGGAAAGGTTCAAGAACTTCAACTTGGCCTACGAGGAGTTATACAGGACACAGACAGCATGGAGGGTTGTGGATCCTCAGTTAAGAGAGGAGTTGAAGATTTCCATCTCAGAGAAGGTCCTTCCAGCATATCGTTCCTTTGTTGGAAGGTTCCGAGGCCAGCTAGAGGGGGGAAGGAGTTATGCAAAGTATATAAAGTACAACCCTGAGGATGTGGAGAACCAGGTCTCAGATTTCTTTGAAGGGAGAAGATTAAATGCTTGATCAATCTGTCATGTTTAATGAAGGTGAGTGCTAACTACCTGATGGTGCTTTCGTAGATACTTCATATAGATTAATAGAAGACTTTGCAGTCAGGATTCCTTTTTGTTATCTGGTGGTTGGATTTGCAAGATCATAATGGTGTGTTGCACTTCAATTTAGTATGGAATGACATAATGATACATCTATTTAAAAAAAAATAACTATTCAGATGTTACAGAGATTGCAACCCCATATTACCTTTGCCAGTTGCCAATTGTAAAAGCACAACAGGCATGTACATCATTTCAGTAATTTTTAGCTTATAAAGCAATGTTTGTGATAGACTCCTGAGTAATTTCTAGTGTTTGTATCGAACCGAGCGGCAAATTTTGATATCTCAACTGTTCATGGTTTGTTATGCTTCTTAATGCAACTTTGATTATATTACTGTACTCTTATCCTAAATATCTGCCAAAAGGGATCTTAACAACTGTATATTTGAACCAGTAATATGCATTCTATATAAGGGACATATTTACCCTGGTGCAGTGGATTGGTTTCCAGATGCTATATTGTCCTTGTTAGACGAATTATTAGCAAGTTGATAAAATTGCAAGGTTTATGAAGCAGAAAAAACTCCCCCAAAAATTATGACTTGTTGCTTGTCAGGTTGTAGTCATAAATTTATGTGAGCATGATCGACGAGCTTATGAACCTGATATATTATATTTTCAGGGATGTTCATATAGTGTTGGTTCAAGTCCCTTGCACATTTCATTGGGCCCCTGTACTGGGGAATTTGCCATGCCAACCTCCTTTTGAGGTTTGAAGATGGAGAATCAGTTTGGCTTGAGGGGCAGAAATGTTATGAACTGCAAAGCAAACAGAACTATTGTGAAATGCAAAGCAAGCCGAATTGAATACTTGTCATCTTTGATTCTTTCAAGCTGAGTGCTGACATTGATGCTTCCACATGGAATTTAGGACACTGCGGTGAGCTGTGTAACAGCAGTTCTTACAGTTTACCCTTCTTTTGTTGCTTGTTGACTATTGTTGGACTTCAAAAGAATGGTTGGTGCTTGGCATCTTATGTACAATTTATACCAGCAGTTATGTTCACTCTTAAATTGTTGCAAAAGTTTGTTATCTTCAGTTTAGTTGGTTGCTGATAGAAAGGATGGTAACCTCAACCTGTTGATGATAAAACATATATAGTAACTAAACCTGCAACTTACGGCATTGAATCCCATTTCATTTATTTGTATTTTATGATGCCTTCTGTTGTTCTTGATCTTGTCAGATCCTAGAGTGGGGTTCTGTGTACCTGTCTTTATTCAACTTCCTCCATTTATTATTGTGCTATACTGCTATTTGATCTGTGATGTTGGCACCTTTTCTTCTATGCCTGATTTGATATATGCCTTAAAGGACCATTTGTTTGTGTACGTCGTTGATCTGTTGATGTTGCATGGTCCAGGAGATAACATTCAGAAAATGTGTATATGTGAAAGGATTAAGATACCTATTCATAATTTCAAATCTTGTGTAGTGTATAGATACGAGGTTAAATACATGTGATTAGGGAGAGATCTACACATCTACATCCTTACTTACCCTGGGCTGATGCTAGTACTTAGCCTCTAAAATGGTGCACCTCTCCTTTCATTACATTCAGGTGTGCCGGTGGCTTTATTTAGTTTCATAATTCCAGTAGAGTTTGGACATCTTTAGAACAAGGGAACAGTGGCAAATGTGTCATTCCTACAGTTTTGTCGCGAACAACTAATTTCTATTGTTAGTTTCTGATATTATCTGATATAATAGAATTTATCTTGTGCCATGCAAATGAGCACTAATTTATCTAGCAATGCTTCTGTGGTCCTTATAAGCTGAAGCATGGGTACATTCCTGGTGTTGAACTCTGGCAACTTAGAGCATGAACTGAACCAGTGTTCCTCATCTGGAATTATTATGAATGAGAAGCTAGCTAGCTAGCTATGCAGCAGAAGTATAAAGAAAAACAGACGAAATTAAGGAGAAGCTGCTAGGAGGAGGAAAAGGAATACTAGAAAATGGAAAGGAAAAAAAATACCAATTGCTACACACAAAAGGAATAAATAGAGAATGGCAAAAAAGATTATCCTGATCTTGACTATGAGGAAAGCCTTCCGTTCAGACCCTGCTGTTCTGCGGTAGAGGGATGACGCCGTTGAAGAAGTCCCCGAAGTAGCCAGGCGGCTCGTACACCAGCTTGGCGATGATGTCCCTGAGCGTGATGAGCCCGTCTAGGTTCCCTTCTCCATCGACCACGTAGATCCTCTGCCTCTTCTCCGCGTCCAGCCTCAGGATGATGTCCTTCACGGTGTCCCCTCTCGTGCACGTTATGATGCTCATCTGCCTCTCCCCCGAGCTTTGCCTCGCGTTTCCGATGAATTCTTTCGCTGTCAACGTCCTGCAGTTAAACAGTGAAACTCTATTTGAGAATCATGAGCTAGCCATTTTATTTAGGAACGCGGGATTTTTTTTTCTTTTCCCGTGAGAATTGAATTGTTTCTGTGAAATTCCTAGGTTCAAACGGGTCATACACACTATTTGAAAAGAAAAACGGGTCCTAAACAAGATTGATGAGTCTGGTTGCTCTGACCTGTAGTCTCTGTTTGTTTCTGATACCGTGAGGAGATGTTTGACGTCCTTGATCATTATGCTGCCGATCGGCTTATCGGCGTCGTCCACCACCGGTATGCCTCCGACCCCTCGTTTCCTCATCTGCCGGAAGGCCTTGAGCGCCGGCTCGTCCTCGCGAACCTGCACCAAATCATCTTCTTCGTTGTCATTTTCAGAGCGAAAAAGAAGCTGGCGTTGATGCCGAGAGGGGGGTGACCGGCACCTTGACGAGCCTGCTGGGCTTCATGGGCAGGCCGAGCTCGGACAGCGTCTTGGTGCCCCATTCCTCGAACCAGTGGAGGCCGACGCACTCGGAGAGCATGTGCACGACGGCGGCCTGCGTGATGATGTTGCTGATGGTGCCCTCGCCGATGTCGACGACGGGGAGGCTCTTCATCCGGTACTTGGACAGCAGCAGCAGCATCGTCAGGAAGGTGTCTGAGCTCTGCAGCGCCAGGAACGGCGCCCAACGGAACGACCCGGAGATGTCCTTCACCTTGGTCTTCTTGAACAGGTCCGAGGACGGCAGCGCGCCGAACGCCTCCGCGATGGCTCCCTCGGACTCCGTCGCGGCCGCCTTGTGCTTCCGCGTGGTGGCTGCGGCTGCTGCTGCTGCGGCGGCGTGCTGGCCCTCCAGGGTGACGGTGCCGAGCTTGGCCGCCATCTCATCGGCGCCGATCGCGGCTGCCTCGGACTGGTGCAGCAGCCAGACGGCGATGCCGGCGAACTCGACGATCCCGATGTAGCGGTCGATCCAGCTGGCGTCCTCGGGCGCCTCGACATTGCGGACGGGGGCCCCATTGATGCGGTTCCTGGAGAGGATATCGACGGCCTCGGCGAGCGTGGCGTCGGAGGGGATGTCGACGAGCTGGGAGCCGAAGGTCTGCGGGAAGGAGGCGACGGGGATGGCGTCGAAGCAGCTGTTGAGCTTGTCGCTCCGGCTGAGCTGCGGCTGGTCCAGGCTGTCCCAGATGTCCTCCACCCGCATCCCGATCTCCGCCTCCGGGCTCCACCGGGCGCTCCCCAGCGGGGTCTCCGCCGCCGCCGCTGCCTCATCGCCACGCTTCTCCTCCTCGTCCGGATCTCACGCCTGGCCTGCATGGCTCCCTTCTCCTCTGCTCCCCTACCTCCCGCAGATTCTTCCTGCCTTCCTCACCATCGTCCACGGCCTTGGCTTGGTCGCTCGTTCCAACCGAGAAACTTGGCGCGAGCGGCCCTCAGATTTGTGCTTCACAACGGTTTTCGCGCCTCGATGAGGGGACGCTGACAAGTGGTTTGCAGCCCGGCAGTTGAGCTCTCACATGCATAGAAGGAAGAAACGGAATTCCTTTCTAGAGAAAAAAGAAGCACAAATGGTCCAGCAGAAAGCCATGCCTAATAGGCTTTTCGGGGCCCAATACAAATACAACCGCCGTGCTGCGCTGGGCCGCTTGATATTTTTTTCTAGCTCCTTTCGCAAGTTATCCCTGTGGGACCCATTCGACTTGTCTCTTTCACTGACACATGGGGCCACCAGGAAGTAGGCCCGCTTTGGCAGCGTCGTATTACAGCGGCGCGATCCCCTCCTCCTCCCCCTTCAACTCTAAAACAACTAGTACCTCCTCACCCCCCACCTCCTCCCCAAATCGAAGAGAGATTGTGAGAGGCCTAAAACCCTAAGCCCCCGGCACTGCACCGCGCCGGATCCCCGCCCGCCGCTCCAGAGCGGTGCCCGCCACCGCCGCCGCCACCATGGATATGGAGCGATGAGCGACCCGGAGAGGCTCTTCTTCTTCGACCTCGCCTGCCAGAACGCCAAGGCCACCTACGAGCAGAACCCCCTCGACGCCGATGTACGCATGCCCCTCCTCTATTCCTTCTCCCCTTCTCGTGATTGATTCTAGTTGGACGCGATCCGATCTGATGTTTGTGCGTGTGCATCTAGAACCTGACGCGATGGGGCGGCGCGCTGCTGGAGCTGTCGCAGATGCAGAACGGCCCCGACAGCCTCAAGTTCCTCCAAGGTATACCGTGAGATTTGTGGGCTTGCTTATGCAGATTTTGCGGTGATCTGGATGATCCCATGTGGAGATTGGTTGACTCCGCTTGCTTCCTCGTAGAGAAGATGGAACTTGGAATAGATCCTTCCTAGGTGCAATAGCGACTAATTGGATTAGCGTTTCGTTGTGTTTTCTGGCATTGTTAGAAAGGTTGTTGGGTTTAGGGCCTAATTTGTTCCCCCCAGTTTATAACCCATGCTAATCGTATTGAAGCCCTTGAAGAGATGTTTGACAAATAAGTCTGCTCTGAATAGTCTGAACATGGAAAATTATTATGATTTGCATGCTACACACTGGAGTATTTGGGTTGTTGTTCTGATATTAGCAACCACAAAAATAACTGCAGCTGTAGGGCTTGTGGAAACCTGTGGTTTAGGCATTTCGAATGTGGCCACAACTTGTTTGTCCTGCTTAAATGGTTAGATGACTGCCTCTCACATGTCGTAATGGTGTGTGTGATTTAAGTTGCCGTTGCATTCCTTGTATGCGTGGTTCAGAAAACTGCTGTTCTGGTGGTAGTGATTGGATAAACAGATAGATTTAGCTAGTAAGTTGTTAGTCCAAGTTACGTATGAGTTTGAACAGTATTAGTGTTGTTATTGTTTCCTTTCAGAAGCATATTTTCTTCGGGTTAAACAAAGAAATACTGAGATTCATGAGCCATCATGAGATTGTTTGCGGGAGAACTACCATCAGATGTCAGAGCGGTTACTTTATGTAAATTACTAGCAAATTGCATTACCAGTCCAAGCCTATGGTGGCGAAATCCAGTGGACCTTCCAAAATCATTTGACATGGATTAAACATGTATTTCAGTTTCGTTATAGATTCATATATTTGGACGGGAACTGTTTGCTTGCTTTTCTTCGATCAGTTGGATGTCATGGCACTCCTTCAGTTTTTCATCCTGAAAGTAGGATTAAACGCAGGGTAATTGTTTTCTTTTGGGGCATTTTGCTTGGTTAATGAAAGTGGTGATATTACAATTTGAGAGAGTTTGGATATAGTGCCATACCATGTGCATGAGTGGGAGTAACCTGGCAGATTTTAGTTTCTGAATGGTATCAAAAGGGAAGCGTGCTGATCCAGTTACTTTTTTTTTAGATGCGGAGTCCAAGCTGGAAGAAGCACTGAAAATTGATCCCAACAAGGCTGATGCACTCTGGTGCTTGGGGAATGCGCAAACCTCTCGTGGATTCTTCACTTCAGACACTGTGCAGGCTAACGAATGCTTTTGAAAAAGCGACTGGTTGTTTCCAGAAGGCTGTTGACGTGGTATGTGTAGTCTGCTAGAGTACTGCCTTGCATATGGACACATTTTCATTCTTCCAGGATGGAGGCTGACCCTGAGCTGATGTGGCCTAAGCGCTAAATGCAGAAATGCACTCAGTTCCACACATAAGCTTCTGGAAGGATTTTTATAAATAAGTGTTCATGTGGACACACCTTTAGCTGGAAACTAAGGTATTTCCATGTTTTTTTGTAGGAACCAGCAAATGATCTGTACAAGAAGTCATTGGATTTGTCATCTAAGGTGCCCTTTCTTCTCTCTTTATGTTTTCTCATGTTACGGTGATCTTCGTTAAGAGTATCTTGGTTCGAGATTTGAATCAGGATCCAGGAGCCTTTTTTGTTTGATCCTGTCAACACATTTCAAAGGTTGATGGCCTGCCTGCCTATGATAGAAATCTTTGACTAGGCTTAAGAACTGCTAATTTTTTTTGTATACAAAATACTCCAAACCTTTTGTTTGACAAAATATTTGCTATTATAATCTTATCACAATTTTAGTTGCCTTTCTGTGACATTTGCTTCCAATTATCTCAGGCACCTGAACTGCATTCGGAGATTCATAGGCAAATCGCATCTCAGGCTTCACAAGGAGCACCCTCGACCTCAAGTGCAAAGGTATTCTGTTTAGCATTGTTCTGCTTACCTCTTTGTGCTTACACATTTCTGCTCTTAATATATGTATGCAAGCTCCTATTGTTCTTTTACTATGTATTCAGCTCTGTTCATCTCATTTCTCAAATAATAGAGGTTCTTGTCAATGCGTCCAATGAGGTGCATTGTAAACTAGGTTTCCGACATGTATGTGGACCCTGAGATATTCTGAAAGGAACATTATATATATTCCATTACACAAACAAGCTGGACAAGTCGCCAGCAAACAAGTCCTTTACAAAATCTGGAACGTTCTAGCCATACACTCTGTTTCCCCTGCTCCATGGACGCTCCTAGACTTGCTAAATAATGAGCAACTTGATTACAAACTCTAGGAATGACTTCTACCTTACAGGATTGAAAGAGACTTCCTTCAAAGCTTAATTTCCCTAAAAGAGCGCCCAGATCAGAAAGATCATAATCATCCGATGTAACTGCTTGCTTCAGCTCTGTCGCATCGGTTTCCAAGATGACCCTCTGATAGCCCATTCGAACTGCTACCTGGACAGCATGTAACATTGCTGCCGCTTCAGCATGAAAAAGCTCCATTCGCCATCTCTAGCCTGCCTGCACCCATCGCTAGAGAATTCCCATTTCATTCCTGATGATAAAACCCCAACCTCCAGACTGGGATGCTCCTTTAAACGCCCATCTGTATTGATTTTTAAGAACCAGGTTGGGTGGAGACCAGGGCTGAAAGCTCTTCTGTTTTTCCTCCTTCCTCAGCCTCCTATCTTTGTAATACTCAACACTTGATGTGGAAAGAAAACATAATATCATCAAACTCCTGTTTGTTCTCCGGTATTTGCTTTGTTTCTCTCCTGCCACCAACACCATAACAGGACACACACTCTCATGCATACTATTCATCCAGCTTCAAAATTTCCTCAAGCATTTGAAAGGAGTTTGTACAGGCAATAGTTTGGTCCTCACCTCCTCCAATTGCACTTGTTGCCAGAATTTCTTGACCAACTTACACTGGTAAAACAGTGTCCACCGTCTTCATCAACTCTTTGGCAGATTGGGCATCTTGTATCATCATCTATACCTCTTCTCTTCAATTTTAAACGGAAAGGTAGGCTGTTATTTGCTATCGCCACAAAAAGTGCAATATCTTCCCAGGAAGAGGCAGTTTCCATAAAATTTTCCATGGAAGTTACCTCTGCCTTCAGCATTCTTGATGTAGATGTTAGTCCATGGATTGATTCTCGAGCCAGATCGTTCATCACCACTTGATAGGCAGACTTAACTGAGATTTCCTTTTTGTCAAGTGCCAGGCTATGAATCTTCAGCATCCTCTTGGATTGGAATTTTTAAGATGGCTTGAGCATCCTCCTCATCAAAAGATTGCTGGACTAGTTGAGGATCCCATGAACCATTATAGATCAATTAGCTCAGCCACTCTGGTAATAGTGTGAAAACCTTGTTGAGTTTTCACTTTCCTGGTGATGCCTCTAGGAATCCAAGGATCAGTCCATATATTGATTTTCCTTCCATCCCCCACACGCAAATAATTCCTTTCTTAAGAACATCTACTCCTTTTAAAATGCTTCTCCAGCAGTATGACATACCTTCTTTCGGTTCTGCGCTCAGCACATTGCCATTGGGAAAGTATTTAGCTGAGAGAACCTGCGCACATAAGGATGTAGGGTGTTGAAGATTCTCCATGCTTGTCTTGCTAGCATAGCAAGGTTGAACTATACAGATCTCTAAAGCCCAGGCCCCCATCCTTCTTTGGTTTGTTAATTGCTCCCAGCACACCCAATGTATTTTGTTTTCCTTGTCCATTTGGCTCCACCAATATTTCCCATCATGGCACTTATATAATCACATAGAGATCTTGTAAGATCGAAACATGCCATTGCATACACTGGGATTGCTTGTGCTACTGCCTTAATAAGTATTTTCTTTTCCTGCCTTTGACAATAGTTTCTCCTTCCAACCTTGGATTCTCTTCCACACTTTCTCTTTAATATATTGAAAGGCCTAGTTTTTGACTTCCCAATATATACTGGGAGGCCTAAATACTTTCTGATAAACCCTCATTCAGTATCTTCAAATGCACCATTATTTCTTTCCTCTGATCTTGCTTTGTATTTTTACTAAACAGTACTGCTGACTTATATTATTATAGCTTGCCCGGAGCAGTCTTCATACACATTTAGGATGCGCTCCACTTCCTTAGCATTTTCTGCATTTGCTTCTAGGAGCAAAAGTGAGTCATCTGCAAATAAAAGATGGCTTACGCTGGGAGCTGCACTGCAAATTCTAATTCCTCTTATCTTCCCAGACATTTCAGCTTTATTAAGCAAAGCAGAAAATCCTTCAGCACAAAACAGAAAGAGATATGGAGAGAGGGGATCACCTTGACGGAGTCCACGGTGAGGGATAATTTCTTCAGTTAAGTCGCCATTAACCTTTATATGGTATTTAACTGTAGTAACACAGTTCATCACCAGCTTAACCCATTTCCTATTAAAGCCCATCCGCAACATAATGTCTTGCAAGAAATTCCATTCCACCCGGTCGTAGGCTTTGCTCATGTCTAGCTTGATTGCTGCATATCCCACCTTGCCACTTCTTTTCCTCTGCAAAAAGTGGGTCAGTTCATATGCTAGAAGGATATTATCTGAGATCAGCCGCCCACGCACAAGGCGCTTTGATTAGGAGAGATAATATCAGGAAGGATACGTTTTAATCTATTTGTGAGTACCTTGGAGATAATTTTGTAGACCACATTGCAAAGGCTGATCGGTCTCAGATCTTTGACTTTCTCTGGGTTAGTCATTTTTGGTATTAGAACAATCATGGTAGTATTCCATCCCTTAGGTATCTCTCCATTTCTTAAAATATTAAGTACTCTTTGGACACTTGTTTGCCAACTGTAACCCAAAACCGTTTTAAGAAAATAGCTGGCATGCCATCTGGACCTGGGGCTTTTAAATCACCTATGCTGTCCAGAGCTATTTTAACTTCCTCCTCTGAATATTCTGCACAGAGAAACTCATTCATTTGCTCTGTAACTCTTGGGGAGACTGACTGTAAAATTTCCTCATTGTTTGGGTTAGCCGAAGTTGAGAAGATGCTGAAGAAGTAATCTGCAATGTACTCTTTAAGTTGTTCTGTTCCCTCAACCCAACTTCCATCTTCTTTTTCAATCTGCGGATGGTGTTCTTCCTTTTTCTTTCCGAGGCAAAGGCATGGAAAAGGTTGTATTCCTGTCTCCCTTCTGGAGCCAATTGACATGTGCTCTTTGCCTCCAATAAGTATCCCATCTGCTTTCTAGGCGGTCTAATCTCTCCTTTAAAAGGAGTTCACGATTAATGCGACTTTGGCTGATATCTCCTCTTCTAACTTCCTCCAGCTCCTTTAGATTCTTAATCATTTTTTGTGTATCCCCTAAAATGTTCATGCTCCAATCTTTTAGATCAATAGCTATTGCTTGCAGCCCCTGCATTAAATCGCTTCCATTCCTCAGATTAGATGTATTCCAAGCATTTGTTACTATTGCCTCACAGTCCTCCTCCTCCAACCAATTTGCTTCAAATCTAAAGGAATTTACTCCTCCCATAGATCTGCCACTGAACTTTGTATTGTTACCGAGATAATAATAGGTCTATGGTCAGAGTGTCTAGGATCCCCATTTACTACCTGATATGAGGCGAAGTGCTCACACCATCCTCTAGAGCCACTGCTCTGTCCAGCCTCTCTTTAACATACCTTCTAACATCATGATTATTATTCCTCCACGTGTATTTATCCCCTGAGTAGCCCAGATCATAAAGACCACACTCTACTAATGTCCTTCTAAAATTCTCCATGGCTGCTTGATTGCGAGGGGGACCTCCCTTCTTTTCATTTCCATACATGATCTCATTGAAATCGCCTGCACAGATCCATGGAAGTTTCACCTGGTGATTCAGGACGTGTAGAAGCTTCCATGTTAAATATTTTTTCTCCGCAGCCGGCTCTCCGTAGATCCCAGTAAACCTCCATCTATATCCATTTTGCTCAGTGATCATAATATCTATGTGATATTTTGAGAAATTGCGTAGCTCTGCCTGGATATGATCCTTCCAAAACATCGCCAGGCCCCCACTTTTCCCATTACAATCCTTCACCACCATATGTGACATACCTAACAACCATTTAAAGCGATACATCCTCCTTACCTCAAGCTTTGTTTCAGAAAGGAAAAGGATATCGGGGTCCTCACACTTCTGGAGGTCCAGAAGCCCTCGAACTGCCGGGCCATTCCCCAAACCCCGGCAGTTTCAGGATAAAATCTTCATTTTGTCCCGCCGGGCTGTCCCTGCAGCCCAGCGTTTTCTTTAAGCTTGTTTGCTGTTTCTTCTCTAGCCAATACATCCACCTCCATCCTTACTTTCTTTGCTGACTCATCCTTCTCATCTAATTCCATAGATTCAGGAGCTCTTTTCTTGAGACAGCCCTCTGTTAGGCTTTTTTGCTGCACATCTATGCATCGTTCACGCCGTCTGAAAGTCCTTTTTTTAGTGCCTTCAAGTTGCTTATTGTATGCTCCAGTATCTTGACCCAGGACTCCAGTTCTTTCCTTATACTCCTGTTCAAGTCGTCCCTGTTCCTTTCCTGAATCCTCAGATTTGCATGGACTTGCAGGAACCAAACCTTCCTTTCTGTTTGGACTTGATCCTACCAACTTCCCACATGTACCAGAGGTTATGCTTCCTTGAAACAGGACCTTTTTGTTTCCTTTAATTCAGATTCCTGTTCATGTGTTAACTTGAGAGGGCTAGTGACTTCTCGCTCATCTCCGCCTTTAAGATCTGCCTCACCTTCTCCTCCACTTGTTTTATCAGATAGATTCCTCTTCCAGGATGGACCATCACTCCCTTGTTTGCTTCCTTTGCTACCTGCGCTGTTACTCCTCCAAAAACCACCACCATCACTTGAACTTTTACTTTTGACTCCTCGCCAGAACTATTTTTGGTTATAATAGCCCGCAGCCACGAACCAAACTGTTGAGCCCCACCCCTTTTGGATTTAGAAGTGCATTTCTTTCTGTATGCCCAATTACTCCACAACTATAGCAGAAATCCGGGAGAAATTCATACTGAAATGAACCACTCTCTCTTTTCCTTTACCCTTGGTCGTTTCAGACTCTTCAGCCTCACCAACCATTTTCCCATCATCAAACTGGAGCTCCTCCTCCTCTTCCTCCACAATGTCACTCCTCTCATTAAAGGTTCCTTAATGTTTATGCGGACTTTAATCCTCATGTACTCTGCATTAGCAACACCATTCTCATCAGTATCCGCATCCAAAAATTCTCCCACCTGTTCACCAATCAACTCTCCAATCTGTCTATCCATTCTATCCAGGGGAATGCCGAATGCTCTTATCCAGATTGGGATGGAGCTAAATTCATATTCATCAATGGTTTTATTTGGAACAAGATTCTCCATCACTAATAGGTCTTTGTTGAATCTCCAAGGTCCATCCTCAACTGCCTTCCTTCTTCCTTCTTCCTTCTTCCTCTTGGAAAGAAAATAGAAATCGATTTCCTTCCCAGGTCCTTACAATCTACTCCAGTTAAAGGGCACCAAACTCCAGCTAGGGTTCTTCCTATATGCTCTGCTCTCGCTGGCTTATCTGATAAAGCTCCCAACAGCTTGAATGCGTTTAGGGGTCGAAGAACTCACCGGTTTCTTTCCCAATCCTGATTCCTTTCCTTTCCGCCTCTGAAAGCTGTAGATTCTTCAGACGTCCTTCCACACCCTCGATTGGCGTGGCTTTCCCTCCTCCCATTCTCAGCTTCAACCCGAAAATACACACCTGAGACACCATTTTCGCCCGCCCGGACTGCTTTACTGCCCCCCCTAGCCAAGGCTAGGGAAAGGGGATGTTTTATTCTCACAAGCCCTAATTCTGTACAAGAGGTTTGAAGGTGTAGATTAAGAGCAGATGGGGAATAGGGTGGATCAGCAGGGGAATGGGCGATTACGGAAATGGATTTTGGAGCGAAAGGGAGTAATCAGGTGTAGATTTTGGGCGCAGATCCAAGCCAGACAAGGGAGAGACTTGCATAATCACGAAATCCGGGGACGAACGCAAGAACGAGCGCGAAATCGCGGAGGGAAACACCGGATTCGCAGCGAGTCGCTTACTGTCGCCGGAAGCACCTAGAACCGCCACGCAAAGGGACCGGACGAACCCTGAGATATTCTAGGCTCCTTTTATTTGCCAATTGAATATGCAGTATCAACAAAACGAAGGTGGCGATAGAATTTGTTTCAACAGACTGTTAGTGATTGAGTCAATATATCAGTTATTGTAACTCTTGATGCTGCGTTCTCTATGAACATTGCTATCATTTTGTACTATACTCATCTATTGTAATCATTTGCTTGGTCTAGTCGCCATGCTCGTACATACCAATCTAGCATTATTAATTGCATTAATAGTCCATCCAGTGGCATTTTTTACTGTTTGATCATTGGAACTCAATCGGTAGTCCTCATTTCGTAGTATTAGATTCGTTCAATTCAGTCACTGTTTATTTCAGCCACAGGAGTATATTCTGTCATACATACTGTTGACTTCAATATTTTGCGTTATGTCTGATATGCCATATATTCTGTTTGATACCTTCCCCTACCTAATATGGCAATATTGTGGTTTGCAGCAATCAAGGAGGAAGAAGAAGGACAGTGACTTCTGGTATGATTTGGGTGGGTGGGTGATTCTTGGTGTTGGCTTCTTTGCTTGGATAGCAATGGGCAAATCTCACCCCCCTCCGCCACCACCTCCCATGTGATGTGGATCAACTTCCAAAAGATAACCTACAAACGGCATGTCCCTATGTTGAGCGCCTCAAGACGTGAATCTTGCTAGTAGTTAGCTAAGTTGTGGAGAGAAAATGGTGTTCCCATGTTACGATTTGGTGAAAATTTCAATGCATGTCTTCCTTTCCGGCCTAGATGAGGTTTGTCATCGACGTACGCTGCTGGATATTTTTTTTCCATGTTTAGCTGCCGGATACTTCCTTACATGTTTATCTTATTGTTTTGAGGCGAAAACCGTCGCTATGTTTTGATCATTATCTCTGTTCACATGATATTCGCATTCTGTTAGCAATGATGCAGCTAATAATTGTAAACGGCGTTTGCAATTCTCTCTCCTATAACTCATGGAATTTGTCTACTTTTCTAGGATGCTGGTCGAACATCGTTTTTCTTCTCTTTTCTTCCCCTTTTTCGACATAGAATGTGTGCCATCATATGATCAGACAGACCATGTTGTCACACATGCAGGCCTGCTATGTCACGTGCCACAGGTTACAAGAAAAATGTTTCCATCGCATGAAATATGTTACATGAAAATATCTTAGAAAGTAATGTTTTGATAGTGCAATTTGTAAATATATACGTACAAAACAATATTGCAATAGTGGATCATTTTATTTTCACTGTAGTACCGATGCCTAGTATCTGTTTTAACAATTTCTACAGTAGCACCTAACGCACCTCGCCGACACACTGGGCTCAAGTTTTCCTCTCGACTGTTCGAACAGTCTTGGTGGAACTTTTGAATTACCAGCCGCTTTCTCCAAGCAAAAGTAATGCCCCATTTATAAAGCTGAAACTTTCATAGTTCCAATAGAAATTAAGCTTCTTGCGAGATCCTGTTTAGAAATTTTGCACTCCAAACATGACATGAATGCTGGTTGAAATGTTTCGACTTAAAAATCCATGGTCTACAGTTTTCTTCAACACTCAGATATGGCCCAGTTTTTGTTGCCAGCAGCAGTGACCATGTAGATTGGTTTTGATGCAGTATCGGCGAACGGGTTGGGCTCATTTCAGTCACCGCACTGGCGATGCAGCTCGGGCTCGCACATGTAGCGCTACTCATCTTTTTCGTCGCCGAGGCCGCGTGGGGGCTCCAGAGACCAGGGCTTGGAATTGATTGCTGCATGTTACTACCATCTAATTCATCCATGTACCCCGTTCCTGCCAAATCAAGAAAAGCTCCTTCCCTCGCCTACCCCATCCATGCATCATGATTCATGACATAGATCATGATCCCTTTCTCAAGCATGGCCAATCACAACGGTGACAGCAGTGGTAATAACTGTAGTTACCGGTTTCCTAGGACGGGATGCAGAACCTCTGTCCACATATGCAATATAAAGGCACGGCATCGCGGACTGTTGGACTGGGAATCGACGCTCGAGATCAAAGCTGGGGAGAATTATCTTTATTAGAAAAAAAGCTGGAAAGAAACTGAGGGCTTGGAACTTCTCCCAACATGTTGAAATCATCTCGATCCAAGCCGTCCGATACTAGATCGAACGGTCAAAAGGTGTGCAGTGGCAATAAATGGCATAGGAGCCGGAAGGCAGAGGATGTGCTTCACTTCCCATAAGCTAGCTAGGACCCGACTCGTGCCATTCATGGTGCATGCAGGTCTCTCAAGGACAAAAAAAACAAAAATGCCTTAAAGGGAAGGTGTAGCAGCTGTGGATGATGTGGGGATCGAACAGAACAGAACAGGGATGCTTCCTTCTCACGCCTGCCTGCGACGAGCAGCATCACAGCAGCTACAGCTACAGTGTAGCAGGCGGACCATGGCATGCATTGCATACATGGGGCCTCTCCCGCCGTGCGGTGACATGGTCATGCCTCATCACCACCCTATGTCGGCTCGATGAGTGCGTTGCAAGCAGCAACTTAACGAGCCGCCCCCCTCTCTCGCTTAAAAATAAGCAATGCAAATTTAAGAGTACTTTAAAACCTTTTAAAGTATTTTAAGAGAAAGATAATTAAGAAGAAAGCACTAAAAGAGATCATAAATAAGCATGGTGCATATATATTAGAGAGAAATCTAGAATTTAAGGTTAAGTCTAGAGTAAGATATTTTATGTTACTATTGGAGAAGTTATAAACTAAGAAAATATTTAGAACTTGGATAATATTGTAGAGAATTCTAGAAAAAAGATCTATGTGGTATTATGGATAGTATGATGACAGTTGCTATACATCCAACGATTTTGTACAAGTATAAATAGGGGTGTCATTCCTCCCCCATGTAGAAATAAGTGAAGCTTGAGCCACTATAAGTAGAAGATAATGCTAGTAGAGTGCTACCGGAGCTCAGTCTAGGACTGTGAAGATTGCTGGTCTGGGACCAAGTGAAAGACGCTGGGAGTCAGTTGAGATGGGATCTCACGAGCGCAAGCAATGGCTTAAAGAGGCTCAATAGGCACAACTATGGCTATTGCCAACCCTGCACAGAATCCTACCTATAGGGTCAGGACTTGTGGAAGATAATTACAGGCATCAAGACAACTCCTCCGGCAAATGCAGAAGCCTTGTAGAAGTGGTGCATCAAGGCGGATAAGGCTATGTTCGTGTTGAAGACTACGATCGAGGAGGACCTAGTGGAGCACGTCCGAGATGCAGAGACACCGAAGGTGGCTTGAGAGACACTAGCAAAGTTGTTCTCAAGGAAGAATGAAACACGACTCCAACTCCTAGAAAATGAGCTTGCAGGTATATCACAAGGCATTATGAGTATTAGTGAATACTTTACCAAAGTAAAGAATATTTGCCGTAAGATATGACTGCTTGATCCTGAGGAGAAGATCAGCGAGGCAAGGATGAATATGATCATCATCCATGGCCTAAGACCCAAATACGACAAGTTTATGGCTGCAGTGAGGGGATGACCAACACAGCCTTTCTTGGTTGAGCTGGGGAGTTTGCTAGCTAATCAGGAGGCATTAGCCAAGTAGCTGTGCAATATCACCTTGAAAGAGTAGGATAAAGAGGATGTGTTCTTCATCAATAGGAAGAAGGGTCCACTTAAAGGCTGAGAAGTGAAGGAGAAGTGGACAAGAAATGAAAGGTGTGGCCCAAAGGAGAGCAACTACTTAGGGGGAGCTCAAAGAAGAGAAGGATACTAGAAAGAGCTAATACAAGATAGAAAGAGAGGTGAGTGCTTCAACTATGGCAAGAGGAGCCGCCTTTCTAGGGACTGTTGGACTCCAAAGAAGTGTTCAAAAGGAAATATGGCCACTATGGCTGATGTCACTATGGAGGAATGCATAAGTGAAGTGGAATGGGATGCCGAGGCTGTAATTTGCATGAAAGATACTACATGGTAGAGAGTGATAATCCATCAATTGGCAGCATGACTCTAGAAGAAACCGACGAGAAAGAAGAATATGGGATACAGAAGGTGGCTTCTCCACGGAGGTGAGCAATCAAGATATGCTTAGTGACTTTTTTGTATTTGGATATAATAGTGCTGAAGATTCGGAGGCTCTTAACGACGATGAGGAGGACAAGTTGGAGGAGAAATAGCATATGTATTACGAAGTTAAGAGGCCACAAGTGAATTATGAGCATATTTCACAAATGGAGCGATGAGTACTCAAGAAGATCATCCATGCACACTGAGGAGAAGGAGACAAAAGGTATGGATCATTCTAGGCTTGATGAGCATCAACCAAGTCCATTGGAGGCTAAGGAGTACGAGGTGAAAGCTTGGAGATCAAGGCCACCAAATATAAGGTATGTTAGTACTGCACTTGATCAAGTTATCTTCACACAAAGAAGTAGAAAAGGGGCAAGTGGGGAGAAAGAAAAGGGGCAAGCAGAGTAGGATATTTTATGTGTAGTACTAGAGAAGTTATGAAGTAAGAAAAAAAATCTAGAATTTGGATAATATTGTAAAGAATTCTAGAAGAGAGATATTTTTAGTATGATGGTTAGGATGATGACACTTTTCATATATCTGATGGTTTTGTACAAATATATATGAGAGATTGCTGCCCGATTGAGGAATCCACACATGACATGAAAATCCTAGTTTTGTTATTATGTATCCGAGATTTCCTTTTCCACAAGAACATCCCAAATTCTCTTCTCCAATGTCGACCTCTAGCTCAACTGCTGTGATACCGGTCTCGTTCACTGGCTTCAACAGGCAGAACTTCGTCAGGCATGCCCATCTTCCGTGGGCATGATCTTCTTGGCTTCATTGACGGCTCCAACCCTGCACCACCCTAGATGGAAACCCTGAGCAAAAACCGTCAACGGGAAGCCCGTCATGAAGGAGGTCGTACGCACCAGCTACAAGGCTAGGTCCTATTGGATCAATAGATCGTTAGCACCCTGCTCAGCTCCCTTGAGCAAGATGTGCTGGCGTGGGTCATTGGCCTGATGTGGTGTACCCGGTTTTAAGGCCGGATACGTCCTTTGTGATTACTGTACTGGTCCCTGGATCAGTAGCCAGTACACACAAATTCTTGATAACATACACATACAATACCGAGTTCTTATTACACAAATAGACCTTTATGGTCAAGGTTTAACACCAGGCCTATTGGCCGAATAAAACAGCAGTGGAAATAGAACATAGCGTAGTGGATAACCCATTGTCATGCCAAACCAACAGGCAGCTGACTGGGGAGAAACGCCCTAACCCTCGAAATCGCTGTCAACCTCTTCAAAGTTGAAATCTTCTTCGTCCTCTGGCCAAATCAACAAGCCAGGTGAGTACATTGAATGTACTCGCAAGCAATCCCCGCAGGAGGATTATAAAGCTATATTTCATGCAGGAGTATTTCAAAAGGGCAGCTATAACCTATGTTGCTGATTGTGCGAAAATGTAAGTTCTGAATTTGAAATACTGAATAGTAGACTGTAAAAGCATTTTAAAAACTAATGGTAAATCAAGTAGCATCTCATCACATTCCATCTCGTCTCATCTTATCTCATCTCATGCGGTACACACCGCTAATCAGCTCATAACCTATTACCGATAGCTCCACTCACCGTCCACGGCACCATCCACCGAACGGCAGTTTCCACATATCCGATAACTAGGTTTTCTACCACTAGACCGTATTCCATCCACATCTGGCAATACGGTGAATTTCTTTACTTCGGCAATTTCCTTACCACCGACGCGTGGCCTAAAATTGCCCACTGTGGGCACTTCATGCCCACGTCCTTAATCCCAATGCCCATCTTTTGCAAACAAAACTTAGTCTAACCAATGTGTGTGGCTGCGCCAGTTCATGTCCATGACCGAGGACACGGCTATTCAAATAGTTTTTAACACTCTGCAGATGTTGTACGGCTTTACCCACAAGATGTAATAATACCCTTTAAGGCCGAGTACTAACTAATACACCTGATGAGGCGTATTGGCAGGGATATTACAACGAAACCCTTCGCCTGCATTAATACTAGAGCCGGACCCGCTAAATGAGACTTACCTCAACTCCGATTGTGCCCAGGTAGCCTGACACCACAATCCGGAGAAACGCTCATCTTTGTGTCGAATCTTTACCCACGTCTAAATGGAGCTCACTAAGAATCTCTACCCATGTAGCACCGTGGAGATTCTCTAGGGATCCATATCCTACCTAGCACTTCCTTCTAACTTCCCACGGGTCCGAACCCTAATATTAGGCGGGTTACCGAGTCAAGTCCTTCCCATAAAGGACATGTGGACGTACGGTGGGGGAACTGGTTTAGCGGCACTTGGGCTCGGTCCTTAACTGATTCGAGTAAGACTCCAGTTTATCATCATTCACCGTGCAGCCTTCTGCTACTTCATCTTCCTTCAAACCACCTTACCTTCTTACCCGAATCAAAATCATCTCCAACTTTATTTTGGATTTTGGTAGCATTTCTTTTAAAAGTCACCGCGGATAACATACGCTATCCGCGGGTTTAATTTCCCATACCCGAAGGTTTGTATCAACCGAACAAAATTTTAGTCTTAACTATAGCGGGGCTAAGCAATGGCTACTGCCTATAACCTTAGTATTTTGTCGGTTGGAAACCAACTGACGAATCAACTAGGGTTACAAGGAATCGAATAATCAACCCTAGTTCAAATGCATCTATCGAGTATAGCTAAATCTACATAAAATATCGTTGATAAACATAGCATGCATGTTTCATAATCAAAATAAATATACTTTGCAAATATAGGATTTAACATGGTCAAAGTGGGAAATTGCTTGCCTGGCAGTTCCTGTTCTTGCTCCTGTTGTGGGGGTGATTCCGGTTCGCCCTGACGCACGTATTTCACTCCGCGAACTACGTGTTGAAAGAAGTCGAATAAGAAGCAATCCAAATATTTCAATAAAAACCAAGCATCGAACATGTCCAAGGGAAGATGACATTAGGTTTAAGGGTTTCGAAACAAATTGCTGAACGGAGGTTAGGAAGTGTATATGTGCATATATATGTGTTCAGATTAGTGGTAATGCTCTAGGGTTTTAGCTCATAGGTTTACGAGGGCAAAGAATAACTTCGACGAGGGATATATGCAAAAATGTCACATGAGATAACAATGCACTAGATTGGAGGGGAGTTCTTGCAAAGCTTTTAATTCAAAAGTCTTTTACTCAAACGAGTTATAGGATACCACGGATATTTTAATGATGCTGGTCGGAAGGGGATTTATCCCAGGGCTGTTCAAAGGAGATATATATATATATATTGCATATGTTGGTTTAACTACTCAAAGAGCTAACCTTAATTCTAATCTCTACTATTTATATTCAAAAAGTTTTGAATCTTGAAAATGTATTTGAATCAAAAGATGGAAATAATCTTAGGATTTCAGAACCGGTCTTAGATGTTGAAGAACCGGTCAGGAGGATGGTGGACCGGTCAGACTGGCGATGCTCGGTTTTGGAATTTAAATAAAATAGAGAAAGCCGGTTGGAATGCGCCTTCCAACCGCTTGAATGCGCCTTTATGGTGTCGGAAACAGACTGGAATGAATGCGCTTTTACTCTGTTGGATGCGAAAACCCGGTTAGCACAGATTTAATGCGCTTCTTAAAGCGGGAAGCGGTTAACCGGTTGTGCGCTACTCCTTATTTGCCTGTGGGTTGCACCAGAACGCCTGGCCCCACATGTCAGCGCCTCCTCCCTTACCTGGTTAGGATCAATCGGTTGGGTTCGAGCGTGGTAGCTCGGTCTGTTGCTCGGACAGCTCAGGCTAGCGGCGGCGGTTGGTTCCGGTAGCTAGGGTTGGTGCTGGCGGCGGGATAGCTACGGTGGGTGGAGGCGGAGCTCAACTCGGCGACATGGCTGCTACCCTGATTGGCTAGGGAAGCTCAGGTGGTTTGGAGTGGCGTCACCGAGGTGGCAGTGGCCGAGCTCGGGAAGGGAGGAAGTCCTGAGGCAGCGGTTAGCGGAGAGCTTGAGCTAAGGGTTGAGTGTTGGCTTTGGGGTGGAGAGCGAAGCTCGGCTGCTCCCTTTATAGCCGGAGGCGAGAGCTGGGCAAGGCTGCTTGGCTCATTGCTGAGCTTGCCCAGGTCCGGTGATGGGATGGGGTGGAGAGGAGTTAATGGCGAGGCTGAGCTAGGGCAGAGGAGAGGACTGGTCATAGGGGAGCAGAGGGACACCAAGGCCGCAGCTGTTGCTCGGACAAGGCTCAACGGTGGTCGGCGCAGCGAGGGGGAGTAGCAGGTGCACACTGTGGCATGACTGGACGTATCCAGAGCGCGTCCGGAGCGGCATGCTCATGCCACCGCATGTCCAAAGGAGATACATCGTGCACACACACGTCAGCGATGACTGTGGAGGCTTGACTGAGAGCTCTGCAAAAATTGGCACTGAATAGCACTCGGTGCAGTGCAAACCTTGATTGCCATGGTGCGACGTGTCTTAGCTTTCATCTGTGGAGGGCGGATGTGTGCTACCAGAGTGGGTTAATGGGATGGGAAAGGTGAGGACAGAGAAAGATGCTCGTCCAATAAATTGGAGCAGCTTTGGCTGATGCATTAATAAGATTTCATGCGAGATGTCATTCTGGACGAAGGTGCTCGGTGCTCGCCTTTCCTGATTTTTGCACATAACTTGCCCATGTTTTTATACATCAGGGCTCTTGGGTAGGTGGAGAGGGTTGTGGGATTTTATCGAAATTTTTTGGGGAACATTTATAGGAGTTGTAGTACAACGCCCATTATTGCCCTAAGGTTTAATATTTTCATATCTTAATATTTTTGCATTGGCCCTCTATATTTTATGCTATATTTGGGTTAAGGATATTGTTAGGGTTCTTCAGGAATTTATTTGGAATTTTTGGAAAGACCGGGGAGAGGTAGACTTCACGATTAGGGTTTTGGGAAGAAAAGATTAAATAAGGAGAAAGGGGGAATTGGGGGTCGGAATCAGGGTTTCGGAGCATGGCAAGGCAGGGAGATGGGTAGGGTGTCTTCGGGGCTTCAACATGATACTTGGGAACATTTGGTAGTGATCGAGCGAAGAGATGGGATAGATTCCCGGATTAGGGTTTAGATCGGAGGGTTGCGAGAGGGGTGAGATTAAGGATAAAATGCATGCGATGATTAATATATGCCTATCATGCAGGGTTTTATGCTAAAATGCAGGATTAGAAAATCAGGGCATGACACCTGACCTCGATGGTGGAGATCTAGATTGCGTTGGAGCACATGTACTCCTGCCAGTCCAAGGCGCAGGTGATCCAGGTCCATGTATAGCTCTCCACCACCAATAAGAACAATCTGAGTGCGGTGGAGTTTTTATCCTGCATGAAAGCATTTGTAGATCAGATGGCATACACTGACAGCCCTATCGGGGATGATGAGCTTGTCTCATATATTCTTCGTGGGCTAGGATCGGAATACAACCCAATGTTGTCATCAACCATGACGCGCAAGACAATCCATCTCGATGAGTTCTACGCCCACTCCGTAACCTTTGAGACCCACCTAGAGTAGCAAAACCAGGCGTACCAGCTTGGTGTTCACACCACCAATCTGTCCTCCTGTGACACTAGAGGTGGACAGAACGGTGGCTCCCAAGACGGCTACTCCTACAATGGTGGAGGGCGCGGCAACGGTCACACACCGCAGTGTAAGGGCAAGGGGAACCAAGGCAGCGGCGGGCCACAGATCACTTGTCAAGTTTGCAGCAGGGTGGGCCACACAACCCTCAAATGTTGCCAACGCTTCAACCACTCTCTTCAAGCTGATGATGATCATGTCGCTGCCTACACCAACATGAACTCCTACAACATCGACCCCAACTAGTACACCGACACTGATGCCATTGACCACATTATCAGGAAACTTGGCAAGCTGACTGTCCTTGCGGCAAGTATCAAGGACGTGACCATGTACACATTCCCAATGGATTAGGTATGTTCACTAATCATATTGGTCACTATATGATTAGTACCCTGATGAGAGATTTATCCCTTCACAATGTTCTTCATGTTCTTGTTGCCAAGAAAAACCTAGTTTTTGTTCATCGCTTAACCTCCGACAATGATGTTTTTCTTGAGTATCATCCTGATTTTTTTCCTTGTCAATGATTGGGTAATGAAGAAAATAGTTCTTTGAGGGGAATGTAGAGGTGACCTCTATCCTCTCACATCAAGTCTTACACCTGCCGCATCCAAGCATGTCTACTGCCTCGCCAAACTCACCTAAGAAAGATGGCATCAACATTTAGGCCATCTCGCTTCGTCCATAGTTCGTTGCGACATTAGTTTCAATAATATTTTGTGTTCCAAGTCCTAGATAAATTTATCAATGTGTGATAACCTATCAATAGGTGAAGAGTCATCAGCTACCCTATAAAACTTCACATGAAAACTCGTTGTCTCCTTTAAGACTTATTTATTCTAATGTACGGGGGTCGGTCATCAATTCTGATGGTGTTTTTAATATTATGTAAGCTTTATTGATGACTTCAGCAAATTTGTGTGGATTTATCCTCTTAAAAGCAAAGCTGATGTTCTCTGCATATTTCTTCAATTTCATACTCTAATTGAGCGACAACTTGGCCAAAAAGTTCTATATATCTAATCGGATTGGGATGGGGAGTATCAAAACTTCACTCCTTTTTAACCCAACAAGGTATTGTTCATCGTGTTTCTTGTCCACATACACACCAACAGAACAGTACTGCTGAGTGCAAGCACCGACACATTGTTAAAACTGGTCTCTCTTTGTTAACTCACTCCAGCATTCCTTTGAAAATTTGGGATTAGGCGTTTAGCAAAACTAGCTATCTCCCTTAATATTTTGCCTAGTTCAGTCATTCAAAATTCCACTCCGTCGGAAAAATTATTTGGAACCATACCTGACTATGATTTTCTAAAAGCATTTGGTTGTGCCTGTTGGCCTCACTTGCACGCATACAATGCTTGAAAGCTTCAATTTCGCTCTCAACAATGCATCTTTATTGGCTGTAGTGCGCTCCACAAAGGCTATAAATGTCTCGATCCCGACAATAGTCGTGTGTACATCTCGCGCGATGTCATGTTTGACGAAGGTGTTTTCCCTTCGCTTACCTCTCCCGCACAGCTGGCCCTCTCATTCACTCCGAAACCGTCCTCCTCCTTCATCTCTCTGGCCTGGGTAGTTGAGATGATGATATGGCTAATGAGCTAACTGATTTTGTTGCTGTTCAGATTGATATTTTGCAGCTAGAGGCTCCTGATGTGTCCCAAGATCCGATGTTGCATGGTGTTGTAACGCCTCATGTTGCCCTGGTGCTGCTTCTACACCCGTCCTGTAGACCAGTTGGGTGCAGCTCTCACCTTCCTTGTTGGGCCAACCCAGCATGCTGCGGACCCCACATAGGCTTGCGTGCTTGCATCTACATCACCAGATGTGCATGAGCCTACATCACTGGCTGCGCCGGTGGTCTTGTCGACGTCTCCTACGTCGGTGGTCTTGTCGACGTCTCCTACGTCGGTGGCCTTGCCGACCGCTCCAGAGTCTCCTGCACCGGTTGCTCCCGATCAGAGCTCACCCGATGTTTACCCATGTATGCAAAAACATTGTGCTTCCTCAGCAGTTCACGGATGGGACTATTCGGTGGTGCAATTCTGCCTTGAGAGCCGGAAAACCTGCAGGAGGCGCTTGGTGATGCCAGATGGCGGCAACCCATGGATCTGGAAGTGGCTGCTCTACACAAAAAGGGAACATGGAGTCTCTTTCCCACTACTCATGGGAAAAACATCATTGACTATAATGGGTCTAGAAGGTTAAAAACAAGTCAGATGGAAGTGTTGATCGTTGCAAAGCTCGCCTAGTGGTCAAGAGATTTAAACAAAGGTACAACATTAATTATGAAGATATGCTCAGCCCGATTGTTAAACCTGCTACTATTTGGTAATTCTCTCCATAGATGTATCTTGTGGATGGAGCTTGCGCCAATTGGATGTTCAGAATGCAATTATGCTCGGTGTTCTGGAAGAGGACGTGTAGATGCGCCAACCCTTGGTTATTCTGATCCACTGCAACCTCACCTTGTTTGCAAGCTTCACAAGGCCTTATATGGATTGAAATAGGCGCCTTGCACATGGTATGCCAGATTGAGCTTCAAACTTCAAGAGATTGGTTTTGTTCCGTCTTGAGCGGATACGTCACTTTTTATTTTCCGCCATGGTGCACGGTGAAATATACTCCCATCTCCATTGATGTATTATTATTTTCTTGGCATCGAGGTCACCAAGTCGTATGATGGTGTTCTTCTCTCCCAGAAGAAGTATGTTGGTGATCTTCTTCGACGGGTGACGATGACATGGCACCCGGGTATCATCAAGGAGGATGAATCCGGCCCTCTGGCCATAGGGTGGGCCGGGCCGACTACTCAGAGTCCGACTTTTACACGGGGGTGCCTCATCAGCGTGGAGTGCAAGACAGGGATAAACATACATCCGGCAATCCCGAATTCAGTTGTAACCAATTAGGTAACTAATCTGTTAACCGATCTGGACTCCTGTAACCCTATCCCGGTCGCCTATATAAGGCCTGGTAAGGGACCTCCGATCGGTAAGCTTTTAGTCATAGACAATCTCCATTGTTTCATAGCTCAAGCAACCTCGAGATCAATCCTCCAGGGCTTACGGCACTCGGGATCCAAGCTATACCAGCCACCAAACACAGGACGTAGGGTATTACCTCTCCGCGAGGGCCTGAACCTATCTAAATCCTGTCTCCCGTGTGCACCCATCTGGATTTACTGTGCTCACACCACCCCATATTCAGTATTGCCGGAATAATACTCCGACAACAGGTCGCGATATTGACATGCAAAGACGTCACTACCCCTATGGTTCATACATAGAAGCTATCTCTCTCCCTTGGAGATCCTCTCAGTCAAACTGATGCGACCAAGTACCGTAGGAATGTTGGAGCCCTGCAGTATCTTGTCCTCACCAGGCTTGACATTGCCTTCTCGGTCAACAAGTTGTGCCAGTTCTTGCATGCTCCCACTTCAGTTCGCTAGATGGCAGTTAAGCGGGTACTTGGATATTTCCATCGCATCATGTCCACCAATTTGCCATCCGACGTTTTTATTCATCCTTGGTGAGTGCCTTTTCTAGCGATGATTGGGCAGGATGCCCCAATGATCGGTGCTCTATGGATGGGTTTGCAGTTTTCTTTGGTTTCAACTTGATCTCTTGGGGTGCTCGCAAATAGGCAACTGTTTCCCCATCTAGCACTAAAGCCGAGTACAAGTGATGTAGCACCAGTATTGGAGGAACAACTCCAATGTGCTTAAGGATAGAACAGCACAACTTGTTGAAGGAACAACTTCAACGTGCTGATAGATAAGGCTCAATGGGCAATCCGAATCCACGGACAGCAAGAGCTTAATCCAAAGCTCTCATGGATAATAGATCTAATCCAAGATCTAGGATAAGAACACAAAGTTCTATTAAGGGGTTTCTGAATACAATAACATAAGTTACAAAATGAGAGGGCATTGCCTCTATTTATAGGCTTCAAAATCTCATACAACTCATACACAACTCTCATGACAACTCCTAGCCAACTAGATGACAACTCCTAAATGACAACTACTATCTTACTCAATGACAACTCACACATAGCTAGCTAATGGATAACTATTGAGGTAATGACATATGTCATGACATCATATTCTTCTTGGCAAAGCTTTCATGAAGCATATGGGAAAATAGAAGTCAAGGCAAAATTGATTTCCAAGACTTAGTAGCAAAATTCAAATTGGATTGTAATAGCTGAAGGTTTAGATATCCTACATGAGTGTATGATGTTCCTCATCATCCTTCCCTACTTGTTTGGAACTCGACCTTGAGTTATCTTCATAAAGAGCTTGCTCCGGATGATAGAGTGATAGATCAGCAACATTAAAAGTATTGGATATATTCATCTTACTTGGCAAATCTACTTTATAAGCATTATCATTTCTCTTCTGTAATATAGAAAATGGTCCATACTTTCGTTGCCTTAACTTTCTGTGAACCCCCGTAGATAGTCGCTCCTTTTTAAGATAGACCATCACTTGGTCACCAACCTAGAATGACATTGGTCTCCTTTTCTTATTCGCTAACTGTTTGTACTTCTGATTTGATGCCTCTAGAACATCATGGATTTCTTTAAATAAGTTTGAGTAATTGTGGCCAAAAGTTATTGCTGACCTTGAGTTTTCCCTTGTTGGTAGTTTCGCTAAGTCAATCACATGTGTTGGAGTCTTAGTGTAGACAATGGAGAAATGACTATGTCCTGTAGATATGTGTTCTGAGTTGTTGTAAGCAAACTCAACAAGGGATAATGCCAAGTCCCATTGGCCTCTCTTGTTTTCACATATGCAGCGAATTAAGTTACCCAAAAATTTGTTCACCACTTCTGTTTGGCCATCCGTTTGTGGATGTGCAGTGCTTCAAATTTTAGCTCAGTATTAAATTGCTTCCATAATGTAAGCCAAAATGCAGCAAGAAACTTGCTGTCACGATCTGAAACAATAGATCTTGGAACACCATGGAGTCTAACTACTTCTCTAAAGAACAGGTTAGCCACATGGTGAGCATCCGTTGTTTTCCGACAAGGGATAAAATGAGCCATCTTAGAAAATCTATCTACTACCACATAAACAGCATCGTTTCCATGCCTTGTTCTTGGTAAACCAAGTATGAAGTCCATTGATAAGTCCTCCCATGGTGCACTTGGAACTGTTAATGGCATATATAGCCCAGTATTTTGAACTTGGCCTTTATATGTTTGGCATATAGGACATCTTTGCACAAACTTTCCAGTATCTCTCTTGAGTTGTGGCCAATAATAGCGTGTCTGTAGATGAGCTATAGTTTTATCACGCCCAATATGGCCGCTAAGATCACCTGAATGTAACTCCCTAGTCAACTTGTCTCGTAGGGAACTTCTTGGGATGCATAAGCAATTGCCATTGAAGAGATAGCCATCTTGTACCACAAATTCCGCTCCTAATGGTAGCCCTTTTTTGTGTTTGTTCCAGACTTGTCCAAAATCTTCATCATGTTCATATAATTCCTTTATTTGATCCATTCCTGGTAGCTCAGCTTCAAAGGAAACCATGAGACTTGCACATCAGCTCAGGGCATCTGCTACTCGATTGGTCACTTCGAACTTGTGGATAATAAGATAATTGAACCTCTCTAAATATGTTGCCCACCTTGCTAACATGCGATCGACGTGTTTTTGATTTCTGAAGTGCTTTAGTGATTGGTGATCAGTGTAGACAATGAACTCCTTAGGCAATAGATAAACCTCCCAAGTCTTCAAAGCTCTAAAGATAGCATATAATTCTTGGCTGATATGTGCTCCATTTTTGCCTTGGTTCACTTAGCTTTTCACTAAAGAATGTAATAGGTTTTCTATCTTGAGATAGAATAGCTCCAATCCCAACCCTGCTTGCATCACACTCAAGTTCAAAGGTTTTGTTGAATCTGGCAATACTAAAATAGGTGCTTGCGAGAGCTTTTCTTTTATCTTTATAAAACTAGCTTCAGCAGCGTCATCCCATTTGAACTTGCCCTTCTTCAAGCACTCAATAATCGGGGCCATTATAGTCCTGAAATTCTTCACAAATCTTCTATAGAAGGTAGCAAGACCATGAAAACTCCTCACTTCGGAGATATTCTTTGGAGTTGGCCATTCTTTGATTGCTGCAACCTTAGATTCATCAACTTGAATCCCCTCGCTTGTAATGACAAACCCTAGGAAAACAAGTCTTGTTTGAAGAAACACACACTTCTTCAAATTGACATAGAGTTCGTTTTCCTTTAATGCTTCCAAAACCCTTCTAACGTGTTCAAAATGCTCATCCTTATCCTTGCTATATATCAAGATGTCATCAAAGTAGACAACAACAAATTGTGATAAGAATGGACGAAGAACCTGGTTCATCATATGCATGAAGGTACTAGGAGCATTAGAAAGACCAAACGGCATAACTAGCCACTCATATAATATGTCCTTTGTCTTGAATGCAGTCTTCCACTCGTCTCCAGGCTGGATTCTTATTTGATGATACCCACTTCTTAGATCAAGCTTTGAAAACACTTTTGCTCCACTCAATTGATCAAGCATGTCATCCAAGCAGGGAATCAGAAACCTATATCTTGTGATGATTTTGTTGATGGCCCTACTGTCCACACACATCCGCCAAGATCTATCCTTCTTAGGTGTGAGTAATACTGGTACAGCACATGGATTTATGCTTTCTCGAATATGTCCTTTTTGCAACAACTCTTCTACCTTTTCCTTTAGAATATTATGCTCTTCTGGGCTCATTCTATAATGTGGGAGATTAGGAAGATTAGCACCTGGAATAAAATCAATTCGGTGTTGAATATCTCTCATGGGTGGTAGATGGTGAGGCTTCCCAAGTATGTTTTGATATTCTGACAATAGACTTTGCATTTCCATTAGAATTTCTTTCATAGGGTGATCATCTCCTTTTACAATTAATGCAGCACACATCATAGACTCCTTCACGTCCTTGACAAATTCATTTGAACTTCGAGCAATAGCCAACATATTCTTCTCCCCTACTTCAGAAGCAATGCTAGAAGCTTTGTTTGGAAGTATAACAATCTTTCGCTTGTTCCAAGGGAAAGAGTAACAAATTTCCTTTCCTTTGTGTGTGGTGTCCACATCATATTGCCATGGTCTTCCAAGAAGACTTTGTGTGTGGTGTCCACATCATATTGCCATGGTCTTCCAAGAAGAACATGACTTGCATCCATATCAACCACATCACACAATATATTAGACCGGTAATATTTACCTAAGGAAAGTGGTAGGTTGCATTGCTTTGTAATTCTGAGTTTTACTCCTTTCTTGAGTCAACCAATGGTATACGGATTTGGATGGTCTTGAGTTTCAAGATTCAGATGTTTGACAAGCTCTCAGAAACCAAATTCTCACAACTGCAACTATCAATTACCAATTTGCATACCTTTCCATTGATAGTGCATTTGCTTTCAAATATCTTCTTTCTTTGAGTCTCTTCTGGTTGCATGGTCGAGCATAGAAGACACTTGACTACACACACTACTTCTTCTCCCCTTTCTTCACAAACGTCTTCTTCTAGATCATCATTCTCAAATTCTTCTTCATCTTCTTCTCCATCTTCATGGAGAGTGGTATTGACAAATTTTCTTTTTGGACAACTGCTGGATACATGTCCCTCTTCACCACACTTATAGCATTTGACAACTTGCTTTGTCTTCCCTTTGCTGCCAGTTTGCTTTTGTGCAGGTTGCTTGCCTTTGGGTTGAGTGGCCTTCTCTTCCAATTTATAAGGATGACGTCTACCTGAGCTCTCCCCTTGTGTATATGATGCCTTGGTTATCTTCTTTGTCTTAACAAACCTTTCAGCCTTCAAAGCTAGAGCTTGGGCTTGATCAATGGACCAAATTTGATGAAGCAACAATCGTTCTTGAATAGCTTCATTGAGACCATTGATGTACCTTGCTACTTGCTGATCTTCAGTTTTAGCAAGGTTGCATCTCACTTGCAGCCTTAGGAACTCTTCTGTGTATTCTAAAACAGTCCTATGTCCTTGAGCACAATTCTGGAACTGAATGAATAATATTTGATCATAATCTGCAGGCAAGAATCTTCCCTTCAAAAGATTCTTCATTTGCCGCCAAGATCTCACACGAGGTTCTCCTCTCAACTTGCGTTCTTCTTGATGGCGGTGCCACCATGCACCAGCCCCTCCCTTCAACTTGTATGCAACCAAAGGAACTCTACAGTCTTGTGGAATATTCATTACCTCAAAGAAAGTCTCCACTTCATACAACTAGTCTAAACACTATTCAATATCAACATTTCCATTAAAAGTAAGGATTTCCACTTTCACCTTGTATGTATCTCTAGCATAAATAGGATTATGCCTTCTTGGGTGTGCATAGAGGTCAGGTTCTTCAGATAACTCATCAAGTTCTTCACCTTCAGGAGCTTCAGCAAAAGTTATCCTCCTAGGAGCATGCTCAACTGCATGTTGTGACTGCAGCCTGAGCCTAGCTTGTAGGTTATCCTGTCTCCGCTGCCACTGAACACCATCCTCCTGTAATGGATCCTCTTCACGGGCAGCAGGAGCACCATTTCTAATCATCTCTGCTAGCTAATCAAACCTTCGATTGAGGTCTTCACGTAAGGCTTGGATCTGCTGCTCTGCAGCACCCATCCTCCTACCCAACTCCTCCATGGCTTTCAGATTTCTCTCAAAAGAGAATAACAAGAACTAGAGTTGCTCAACGAGGCTCTGATACCAATCTAATGTAGCACCAGTATTGGAGGAACAACTCCAATGTGCTTAAGGATAGAACAGCACAACTTGTTGAAGGAACCACTACTGCAAATTGACTCTTTCCTGAACGTAATTACTGACGGGCATAATTCGGACCGTCAGTGCTAACAACACCACTGACGGGCGGATTAATATAACCGTCAGTGGAGACTTCAGCTGCGCAAAGTTTTGGTGGAAAAAATACCACTGACGGGCCTGGAACTATGCCCGTCAGTGGTGCTGTCCCTCCACTGACGGGCTATGAACTCGGCCCGTCAGCGGATTTTTGGCCCGCTAAAAACCCACCCCGAGCCCGCATTCCCTTTTTGTTATAAATACCTAACAACCCTAGCAGCTCGCAATCCCCTCCCTCTCTCTTCTCTCCCAGCCAACCCGAGGTGCCGCCCCTCTCTCTTCTCTCCCCGCTCCTCCCCTGCCACCTCCCACCTCTCCCACGTCGCCTCCCTCCTCCCTTGTCGTCTCACTCCTCCGGAGCTCCTCCCCGTCTCGTAGATCTGCGCCTCCCGAGCTCCTCCCCCGCCCCCTCCCCTCCACCCGCTCCTCCCCCGCCCCCTCCCCGTCTCCTAGATCCGCGGTTGGTGGCCAGGCTAGGGAAGCAGATGTAGAGCACGATGGGGAGGAGGCGCACTGGTGAGCCGTCGGCGGCACGCCTGGAGCCCGAGCCGACCATGGAGAGCTCCTCGGAGGCGGGTGATGGAGCTGCGGCAGCCGACGAAGCACGGGAGGCAGGGCTAGAACCGGTGATGGAGCTGTGGCGGCCGACGAAGCACGGGAGGCACGGGAGGCAGGGCTGGAACCGGATCCAGCGGCGCGGGGCCAGCGGCGACGGGCCAGCGGCGCCCGGGCAAGCGGCGCGGGTCCGGCGGCGGATCCAGCGGCGCGGGGGGCAGCGTTGTGGGGCGGCGGCGCGGGGCTAGCGGCGAGGGGCCGGCGGCGGATCCAGCGGCGCGGGGCCAGCGGCGCCCGGGCAAGCGGCGCGGGGGCAGCGGCGCGGGGGCCGGCGGCGGATCCAGCGGCGCGGGGCGGCGGCGCCCGGGGCAACGGCGGATCCAGCGGGCTACCCGGGCCCGGCCCAATTTTTTTTGTTCCCCAGCAGTATCTCCACTGACGGGCATGGAGCCCGTCAGTGGATTTTTTAGCACCACTGACATCTAATTAGTGACGGGCCCAAATGCCCGTCAGTAGATGCGTTTTTTGCCCGTCAGTAGTGGGTGATTCTGCAGTAGTGAACAGCTTCAACGTGCTGATACATAAGGCCCAATGGGTAGTCCGAATCCATGGACAGCAAGAGCTTAATCCAAAGCTCTCATGGATAATAGATCTAATCCAAGATCTAGGATAAGAACACAAAGTTCTATTAAGGGGTTTCTGAATACAATAACATAAGTTACAAAATGAGAGGGCATTGCCTCTATTTTCAAAATCTCATACAACTCCTAGCCAACTAGATGACAACTCCTAAATGACAACTACTATCTTACTCAATGACAACTCACACATAGCTAACTAATGGATAACTACTGAGGTAATGACATATGTCATGACATCATATTCTTCTTGGCAAAGCTTTCATGAAGCATATGGGAAAATAGAAGTCAAGGCAAAATTGATTTCCAAGACTTAGTAGCAAAATTCAAATTGGATTGTAATAGCTGAAGGTTTAGATATCCTGCATGTGTGTATGATGTTCCTCATCAACAAGGCCCTGGCTAATGCTACGGTGGAGATTGTTTGGGTACAGTCGCTGCTTGGAGAACTTGGTATCTATCAATCACGAGCTGCTTGCCTTTGGTGCGACAATCTTGTTTCTACTGCCAATCCGGTGTTTCATGCACGCATCAAGCATATCTAGGTAGATTCTCACTTTGTCAGGGAAGTAATGGCTCGGCGTGTCCGTGATATCCAGTTCATCCCATCATAAGATCAAATGGCTAAGGTTTTACTAAATCGCTACCTGTTCGGCAATAGAAATCCTTCCCAAGCAATATGAAACTTCGTGAGTTGTGATTGAGTGCGGATGTTAAAGATATTTCCTGTGTATAGTTGTATCAGGTAGATCATATATAGTTGGTAACCATCATATTGTATCTCCTTTTATCTTGATCTTGTAACCCACACAATATATATATTTTCTTTTCTCATATATATATATATATATATATATATATATATATGAGAGGGCCACCCGATTGAGGTATCGGCCCATATATAACATCAAAACCCTAGTTTTGTTATAAGGAACTCTGAGAACATGGTTCGTTCAAGGTCCCTTGCATCTGACGTAACGCTTGGGCATTGCACTGGAGTTCTTGGGTCCCTTTTGGGAGCGACACTTTATTTCTCTGTGTTGACCCAAGAAATACAGAGAATCAAACCACCAAGACTTGTGGGCATGCAGAGTGTAGGTCGACAGCAACGCCGTTGTACCTGCATGAACCCTAATTCAAACATGATGGTGGCAGTCACAACCATGGTGCAGTGCACCCACACCAGAACCTCTGTAGCGTATGTGCAATACATACATACCACACACACGAGAGGGGGGGGGTGGGGAGGAGAGAGAGAGCGCATGCATCATGAACTGATTAATAAGCTTGTGATCATGGCAACACCCTGCATGGTTTGCTGCTGCCCTGGCCCCAGGGCCCAGGCCATTTAATTGCATGCCGGCCGGTCAGCCAATGCATGTGGCCTCTCATCATTTCATTACATTGGCTTGCATGAGATGTGAAGCTAGCTATGTTTGTGACACTTTTTGGATCATCACTTGCAGCTGCTGCCCTGATCATCATTGCTCTATTAACTTCTGTGTATGTTGCACTTGTAAATAAGCAGTTAAGGCTTGTTGGTGGCCTGGCCAGCATGAGGTGCCTTGCTCCCTTTGCACACACCCAACTCCAGCAGCCTTTTCTTGTGTGCCTTCTTTTGCCCAGCTAGCAGCTGCTTTGGCTGAGATAGCAAGGAAGTTGATTAATTGGACAGCAACAGGTAGATGTTCTTGACCTTGAGTTAATTGGGACCCTCCTTCCTAGGACTACATTTGTTGGTAGGTGTTATTAGAGTACAAAACTCAACCGACCCCTCACCACTTTTGGACTTCATGCATGTCCTTGGCCTCACATGCACCATGCAGGCAGGCAGCTAGAGCCCCCATTTCAATTCTGGTACCTTGCCGCGCCAAATAAACTTTGTGGGAACTTTAGCTTTTCAGTACTACTCGTGTGTAGCTTTTACAACAAGAAAAGACTAAAGGAAAGATGCACAAATCTCAAACCACTTAGTTCGCTGAATCAATTCTTCTATATGAATTGAAGGAACACTCTATCCTTTTGAGGTTCCCAAAAAAAATGCTGATAAGCTTTTCCTGTTCTGTTCTCCTCTTTCTGCTTCAGCCCGGTGCAACTCTTATTTTCATCAGCCATCGAGACATGTATAGGCCTTGTTTGAAAATGCTCGTGTTTCAACTTAAAACAACTATACCTACTAATGAGGGTAATTTCATAGGACAAACCGGGAATGACTTAGTGATGCAACAAAGTCGCAACCTATAATTAACCAGCAGCCAGTAAGAGTTCTCTTTCGTGCGTTCTAATCAATCTCTGCCGAGTTTGGTATCATGCCATGCCCGCTTGACCCCCACATTCATGTGTACTATGTCAGAGAGAAAGAGAAGAGGAATGGCTATTGGCTGCCTACCTCAAGATTGCAAACATTTTGATGGATGGATTGATTTGCTAGGAGTGTAGTGCAGCAGCCGGTGTGGTGTGGTTAAAGGCGTTGCAGTCTTTTTGGCACTCACACCTACTAATAACTTGTACTACCCGAGCAGGCAATTGATGTGGTTTGGTTTGGTAGCCTGCAGCAGCAGCAGCACTAGAGGTTTTACTACTACTGACTAGGCTGAGAAGCAAACCAAATGCCAAATGACTGGTTAATGGAAGGCTACTTGCACATGAATTACGTTAGGTGATTGTTAGTAGTTGTTGCTAACTGTGACCATCCTATGCATGACTTATGGAAGAGTTGGTTAACTAAGCTCCTCAACTTTTTTCTACTCCATGTTTTACAAGGAATAAAACAGCACCTTAATTATCATGTGCTCTCGTGAAGAAAATGCACACTTTATCCGTTTGTTTGGCCTTACTCCCTTACTATTCAGCAACGGCCGAAGCTGCCAGGACAATTTCTTTCTTCCTTCATGGGGCAATTCTTTCCTTTTCGAAATTCGTTTCCCCTTGATTAAGTAAGCTCCTTTTCTTCTCATGCACTAGCACTGTACAAGCAAACATAAATCGAGAACAGTAGCAGTCAGGCACCGAGGTACTACCAGAAACCTCTACTGTCCTATGGTCTGCTCCATAATCATCCGTGGCCATAACAAAAGCAGCATAAAATCTGCTTTGGTTATGCAGAGAGTCATTAGCATTGATTCTGTCACGTTGCTTTCATCCCCGCAAATTAATCTTAAGCTCCTTACAGCAAAACGCTGATGATCATGACATCATGCACCTTAGCTTAATTAACCCCGAGTTTCAAGTAGTGCTCTGCTTTCTTTTTCACTGTTAGGTCTAAGCCAGTCGCTGGTCAGTGGTCCTAGGCACAGGATACAAACGGAGTAAACGCCCACTTACACGCTTTAGTCCCTTGTGGCTTTGACAACACGCTTGTTGGTACGCTAGAGGGGTCATCTTTTTCCATGAAAAAATAGCCAGATCCATCTGCAGCACAGCACGGATGAGAAAACTGCAGGCCATTATCATAGGCATGTTCCACCGAGAAGATCAAATGCTTAGACGATCACCGTGAATTCTGGACCATCGCTTGCACATCCTCACGATCTGATAAAGGTCGATACGGTCACGAAGATTTCGCTTCCCATTTTCTTCGAGGGGGCAAAAAATGAGCACCTTATTTGGGTTTCTTGATGGGCCGGTGGTCCTGTTAAGAGCACAAAACTGGGGCCACACGTGTGAGTGGCTTATGACTTGTGAAAGCAGCTTAAGGTTGAGGCTTGATCCACACGCTGGCACGTGCGGCGACGACGACGACGATTTCCAGAGGAGCTAGTAGCAACAGCAGCAGCAGCACCACCACCACCACCACCGCGGCAGCACTTCAACTCCACTTGCGGGGGAGATAGAGAAAGCAAAGGAGAGAGGCTGATCCATGGTGCGATGCGATGGCCTTTTTCCTCGCCCCCGTTGTTGCCCGCCTTATCTCTTCGCTCCTGCGCGTACCCGAGAACCATCTCTCTGACGATATACTCCTTCTAGCAGTAGCTCTTTTTACCACTGCTGCTGCTGCTGCCTTTTCCTTTTGGCCTTTTGCTCTACCCATTGTGTCATGGCTGGAATCGAATCGAGTGACTTTTTTTTGTTTTTGCGCTTGATCCTTTCATCTCTTTCTCAAGCTTCGGTCTTTTTACTCGTTTTCTTTTGACAAACATTTTCTTCTTATTTTGTTTGTTTGTTCAAAGCAGGGTGAGAAAGAGATTGTGAGCAGCAGATAGCCAGCATGGCTGTAGAATGGTGCGCATATGTGTATTGGGAGATGATGCTTTCTCGTCCTCTTTTCAGCCTTGGATTCCTTGTACTCCTCCCACTAGTATTTGTCTCTTTACTCTTTACCTCCTATTTTCCTACCCTGAACCTTTAAGTTCCATATTTAATGTGGTCTGACAACCATCAAGGAGCACTCCGTAACATCAGCTACTACAACCAGATAGATTCACCAACAATCTCACGCAGCTTCATCATTGCCACAACACTGCAAGATGAACTACGCCTATTAAACCATAATGATTACTGTTTAGATCACCGTTGTTTTTCTCTCATCTCCTTTTTGACCGGGTTCAGGAAGTCAGTGCTCAACTTAACCGCGACGCAAAGGTAACCTGTTAAGGTGCGTGTGCACTCTCGCTAATGGGAAGTAAAGCTACTAGTACCTTAATCACTACCACGGAGCTGTGAAAAAGAAGGCTACAAGAACTAGACCGAAATTGCCACCCAGATCAAAGCGCATGCATCACGCCGCCTCTCGTGCAGACGTCCTGCTTAATTCGTGTGGACTCCGGCGAAAGAAAAACCGCGGCGCGGCGCATGTGCGGGCAGGAGGCAGAAGGTCTTGCCCGTTTTCTCTATCCTTTTCCGTGTAGTAGTATTTTGCCTCGGAAAAGAGGGCGCGTCTTTTCGCGTCGCTGCTGCTCGTGCTTAAGCGTGTTCTTTTCGTCGAATTTAAGTGGCCGGCCCCGGCGATTTTCAGACGGTGAGGGCTAATGCCAATCCCAGTGGTGTAAGTTTATGATGGTGATCTGGACGCACCGCCGGATGTCCGTGTCATGTTTCCGGGGCCGTCGCGCCCGTTCTGAATTGCTGATGTGACTAGGTTAGATCTCTGAAATCTGGAAATTTTTGGCACTCTTTTTTGTCATTTCCAAGAGGTGGGCTAGGTGAGCGAACCGTATAGCACTAAAATAATAAATGTTGCTGCCAAACACACCACTAATCAATATGAACACTGCTCTAGGCCCGTCCGAAAACGGAATTTTATGTCAAGAATTGTTAACATCTTGTACGAATCAAAAAATGCATAGAAAACTCATTTCATTCAAATATACAAGTTATATTTTAATCGGTTAAGATAAGTCTTCAATTAATAATTATTTTTAATATATAATTTATGTAACATGAAATTAATGTGATCAGATTGATATTTAAAAATATTTATTTATAACTGTGATTTTTATATCACATAAACCACGTATTGATGGAGTAATTATTGATCAAAATCTTATTTTAACTAATTAAAATATCTTTTATATATATGAATAGATGGAGTAGTATTTTTATCCTGCTAACAGTTAAATCAAGAGTAGTGCATTAACCTAGAATCCAGACTTTTACGGACACACAGTGTTACTTATACCGACCGGATCCATTCAGAATAGCCCTCGAGCGAGAAGAGCTAGCCCATGTCACTTAGTACTCTGAATCACCAAAGTACTCATAATTAACAAGCAATATATCTGAATCAGCCAACAAAGTACTGCAAAACGTAGCATCAGAAGGAAATCCTCTCACTTTCAAACGCAGCAGTACTCCATATTGCAGTCATCCGGATCGTTGTCAATCCCAGATCGCTCTCATAAATACCCGTCGGTTGTTCAACAAACTCTCTCTCTCTCTCGCTCGCTCGCTGGCTGCATCCACAATCCAACGCATGATACTACTTCTCCGTGCTCTGCCATGGCGATCCATCCGGTACCATCCGGTACAGCAAATAAACTCCACAATAATGCAACATGTCAGATGAGCCATGCACCTGCATCTGCAACAATGAAAGAAAAAATATGATATTTCTACCGTTGCCGACACCTCCATAGGATTCCCAGGCTCTAGTAAATAGTGTGAGATCGATCGATCAGTTCAAATCAGTCGGTTATACATGCTGCATGCGGCTGCGAGCTTTCGCCTGCAAGAACCTGCAACTGCAAGTGCACAGGAATCAGAGGAGAGAAAAGAGGGATGAAAAGGAGAGAAAGAGAGAAAGAAAGGAGAGGAATAGGAGCATAAGCATAGTTTCTTTGCAGCTTTATTCCGGTGCGCTGATGCTTGTTCTTGGCTCCTTTTTTCAGCTTTTTAAAGGTCGCGTTGCACGGACGAATAATGATTAGATTAGCTTAGCCTACGGATTCAAGATGTACTAGTATACTCTGTGTTCGGCATAGGGAAAAGTGTGAAATTGGAACAAATATTTTGTTCTTGCTCGACTGAATGCAGAAATTTTACATGAACCAGTATAATTCTCCTATTCGAAGGATGGCTGAACTTCAACTCATCTTGATGGTACTAACTGTTTCAAGTTCAAGTGGAAAGAAAACCACTGAGCAAATATATCAATCAAAGCAATAATAATCGGATCCACATATGGCTGGATGACCCTACATGAGTGCCCTTGGTCAAACGTCTGAACATGCTGTGCAGAATCAACTGTCTGCTGCTGCTCCTCGCTGTTTCCATTAACTTTCTCATATGACACCTGATGTCTCCGGCACAGCACAAAATCATTGGCACGGAAGTTCTAGAAATAGCACGCTTCGTGCTTGCCTTTGGACACCTAGCTAGCCATATGTCGTTTGAGACACAGTAGGAGTATGCCCCTTTTCACTGCTAGGGATATTTTTGGAACGCATGAACTTAATAGAAAACAATATAATCCCAATTACGTACAAAATATCCCGTGTTTCAAATGGGTCCAGGAAAGAATTTGTATCGAGGGCCTCTTTAATTTAAATGAATTTTATAGGATTTTAGTCTGTATGAATGTTTTTCTATAGAGATGGTTCCATTTATAGGATTATAAATTTTACCAATTTTTTATATAGACTACTTTGCACTTAATTTCAGAGAAACTTTTTACTGAACCAACTTCTTGAAAATTTTAATTTATGTCTATGACAACTATGGCATATCTCTGATCTCTAAAGAAAGTCACGTGCTTTCCTACGGTGTAACCAAATAAGTTTTGTTACTTATTTCTACATTCTCAATTCCTGTAAGATATAATATCTCATAACATCTAATTTTTACATTTTCGTAATCATGTGTTTTCTGATTCGTCCATTCCATAGAAGCCATGAGCATGTAGTAATTTGAATACAAGGAAAGAAAAGAAGAAAATCTATTGCATACAGTGTCTGTCTGGGTTGCAGAGATGCAAATTATATGATACACCCATACTCATCTGCACATATTGGTAGTTTTTGAACATATGAGTTTCAAAAATTTCCAAAACATCATAGTGATAGGTAGGGATGTACTATGTCAATCTAAATAAATCATCAAGAATATGACCATTTATGTAAAAAAGACAAATGATACTAAGTGTTAATAGTAATATTGTTATTTCTCTTTTTATGGAGAACACAAATGGTCGTATTTTAGATGAACTTTTTTAGGTGCATATACTCTATCACTTGATTTCTTTGGAAATTTTTTGAAGCTCACATTTATAAGAACACGAAAGGGTGCACCACATCCGATTTATATGAAAACATGACAGTTTGATAGGGATGTGAGTGCAAAATAGATGATTATAGAAGATATGAATAGTTGTTTGGATAGAGCATATGATAAACACATAGAAGTGCCTCTATCCTACACAAATGCGATGAAAATGAACGTTAAAGTGGATGTTCAAAATTCCTATGTGAGGAAACTACAGTAATCCTATAGAATTTCATGAGCTCATTCCTGTGTTCGAAATGGTAGAATATGACAAAACTCCGTAGAATTTGATTTAGAATGTTATGAAATTCTCTCAGTGCAAGGAGGCCCTGAATAAGAAGGTACTCGTAGCCTAATAAATACCTTGTCCATGTACCCACAGCCGAGATATAAAAGCTTTGGTAGGCTTGAAAACAAATATGTGTAGCAACAACTAGCGCCCACGATTGGCATTGCAAATGATAACATTGGTGCTTTGAACAAGCACCTAACCACTGGAATACTGCAGAACAAGATGGCAACCGGCACACACTTCTCAAGAGATGCTGTCCCTTGATAGACATTGACCATTAAAGCAAACGAGTATGGAAGGGTATCAACTATCAAGGCTTCTCTAATTAATTTGTCCCTTCAGGGCTCTTGACCCGAAGCTGAATCACGATACTAGTAAAAGAGGCAAAAGAAACAATATTGTCTACACGAAGCATCGATCAGTTTCGCTTGCTTGCACCGTGCATGAGCACGAAAAAATTAAAAAAGGGAGTCATGCATCCATTGAATGAATTATAAACATAGGAAAAGTTTCTTGCGTCCTCGCAAAAAAAAACTTGATTAAAGTCGCACCATGCATGCCTCAAGGGAAACAATTAAACATCGAAAGGTCAATCAATACTCGATTCCTCGCAAAATATAAATAAAAGAAGTCGATTCCTGGCCCCATGTAACACCGATATCCCAATTCGCGCGCACGATCCCGCACATTTCTGGTTTTGCAGAAGTATAAAATCCTCGCTTTGCAAGGTCAAACGTGTAGGCATCATTGTGCATCACCAAGGCCGATTTTTCTGAAGCTTGGTACGTACTGGATTTATACTGGAGTACGTGCTTCATCGCTGGATGCCCACGAAGCCAGTATAGTGGCATCTGTTGTCCATCGTGGAATACTTGGATGGACACCACGTAGGAAGGAGGATGCATTGAAGAGGATTGTTTAATGGGAAGAATTAGGCATCAGTACTCTGATTCTAGGAATGAATCGGACTATCTAATATAAAAAACAAACTACGATAATATTGGGCTTTTACAAATGCAACATAAAGATTATACTGCCTCAACATTAGTTTCTAAGATATTTCTATGTAACAAAAGTTCGTGCGATGAAAATAATTATGCGATAGAAACATATTTTGGTGCAATAAAAACTTATCCTATAAAAATCATACAACATTTCCTTTTTAAATTTGTCTGACCATGTTTGGGTCGCTGCCCCCACGTACCGTTGGAAACAACCAAAACTCCTGACCTAGCCTAGCATATAATTACTGCATCTATTCCGATTTACTACTTATCATTTTGGCGTCATTTGAAGTTGAAACACAGACCTGCATAATTTTCACACGTAATGGTACTATGATGTACGTTTTTTGGGAGTTTCAAAAATCATAACGCGGGGATATGGTACAGGAGAAAGAAAATTGAGAGAGTAGATCCGATCTAGTTTGGATCCCAGCCGTCAGATGAGCCCGTGCTTTCGCTTCAACTAAACTAATATGCGATCTTTTTTTTTCTGATGCTGGTAAATCCACGTTCCAGGTCTCTCCGGCAAACCGTAGATGTCTATGTCGTGGAAATACTAGCACTACTCACATTCTTAGCTCGCCTTTTCAAAGGGAACAGGCCGGGAGCGTACCTTGATGTGCCTTTTCGCAACGCAGTAATACAATCTCTGCCCTGGCTTTTATTCTCTCCAAAAAAAATCCTGCTACTAATTCACGGTGTTTTTATTGCTGTACCCCGCTGGGTCATCAGTTTATTATGGTTATCATTCCTACTTTCTCAATAAAAAAATTTGGTGACCTACTTCCTCAGTTTACAAGTTAAAATTTTCCAACCAGTAATGTACTGATATCTGCCGCTACATCTGTAGGCTGTTGCGTATTCGAGCCATAAGAAAACAAAGAGAAGGCCATCATCTTTGTATTCTTTCCATAACCTAGGAAACAGAAAAATAAAATAAAAACAAAAGCTGGTGTCACTTTACCAGTAGCCTACATGGCTACCACCACCTCTACTGAGTCCAACATATCCAGCCAGAGAGAAACATCCAACTTGTCGCAAGCCTCGAGAAGCCAAAAAAACCCTAAGCGTCGATGCGCACACAACACCGCACCGCACCGCAGCAGGGAACGGCCTCCCTTTAACCACTCTGATTAGGGTCCGTACTCTCTCCACAGCGTCCATCCAAAACATCAAAACACAAAGCGACAAAAAAAAACGTCTTCTACGGAGGCAGGCAGCGCAGCAAATTTGAACTCCAAAATTTGGTTTAAAAAGGGTCCCGGATTTTTTTAATTTTAATTTCAGGGAGAACAAAAAAAAAGAGAGCGCTAGTTAGAGTATCCGTAGAATCTCTCGTCTCCTCTTCCCTAGTAGAGTACGTACATCTGACAAGACAGACACCGAAACGGCAAAAAAAAGAAGCCAGAAACGCTTCCTCCTCCTCTCCTTCACCTTTCCCTTCCCTGCCCCCTGTCCACCCTGGACCAGGGCCGCCCCGTACTGCTACATGTTGTCGTTGGGGTCGGGCGGTCACTGGGCGTCGCCGCCGGCGACGAGCCACCGGTCCATGGGCACGCACTGCGCCTTGTGCGCGCGCTTCCAGTCGAGAGCCTGACACGCCCGGGAGCAGTAGTTGGCCGCGCCGCACACGGAACAGCGTCGGAACTCGTGCCGCCGCGTCTCCTTGCGCCCGCACCGCACGTGGGAGCACAGCCGCAGCTCGCTGTCGCTGTCGCCGGTGGCTGGCTCCGCGCCGGGCTTCTCGGCGGCCGCCTGCACGCCGTGCGACGCCCACCAGTCCGACATGAAGAGGTTGGCCGGGTGGGGCTCTGCGTCCGGGAGGCTCCACCCGAAGTCGGAGAGGAGAGGGCAGCCGCCGCCACCGCCGGCGCCGGTGCTGAGGGGGAGGGAGGCGAACGGGCGGTGGGTGGCGGTCGCGGCGGCCGCGAGCGCGAGAGAGAGCTCACGGGCGTTGGCGGCGACGAGCAGGCGGCGGCCCTCGGCTGGGTCGCGGCGCACGCCGTATCCGTCCTGCAGGCAGTGCCCTAGCTCGCGGAGCGCGTCGACGTGGCCCAGCGCGGCGGAGCGCGCGCACAGCGCCGCCCCGGCCCGAAGGTCGCGGTCCGACTTGGCGCCCCCGCTCCCGTTGAACTGGATGACCGCCAGCGAGTACAGCGCCGCCGGGTGTCCGCCCACCGCCGCCTTCGCCAGCAGTGCCGCGCCGCCGCTCCGGCTACCCAAGCAATAGAACCGGATCTGCACACAGACGCGCGCAAACACTCATCAGCACTTCATCTCACCATGCATGTTTAGCAATCTACTCAACTAGTACATAGTATCATCTAGGGTTCTTCGGCTCGTACCATGCCAAGAATGTAGCAGGCCTCGAGGTTGCCGGCATCGGCGCAGCGCTTCAAGAACCGCTGAACACGCTCCGACCACGCCGCCGCCTTCACGGCCAGCGACGCCGGCGAGGCCTTGGCGAACACCATGTCATGCCGGCCTAGCCCGTTCAGCCGCTTGCACCTGAAACGTCAAAGATAACGAAGACGCTTTTAGTGGCCATCCTTAGCTGACGATTTATCCCTCCGACCCCCAAACTTCCATCGTCGCAAAGCAGCCTCTGTTCCCCAAGCATTCCGAAGAACACGAGAGGAGCCTTGCAATTTGAAGAAGGAAGGAGGCGTTTTGGGTACAGGCCGATGAATGAATCAATAGAAGCGGGGCGTACGTTAGGTGGACGGAGAGGAGGTCGGACGGTGAGGATGCTGAGGCGGCAAGCTTGCCGAGGATGGAGAGGACGAGGTCGTCGGGGAGCTCGTCCAGGTAGTCCGGTCCACCAGCATGCCGCTTCCGGCGACCTCCGGCGCCGGGGCACTCGCCGGCGGCGGACTGCGCGGACGACCTCTTCCTCTTCTGCCCCACCGCCGGAGCCGGCTCGCGGCCGCAGGTGTAGAGGGACCCGCTCCTCGTCCTCATGGCTCTCGCTGCCGCAAGAGCCGTTGTGGTGGGCTGGTGGTCTCCGGAGAAGGGGAAACGGCCGGACAAGCGGGATGGGGAGAAGCGGTGGAGTGTGAATGGTGCGCAAAGGGTTAGCAAGAGGAGCGCTTTTATACACGAGAGGCTCGTATCGCTTCCGTACCGTGTGACTCTCTGAGACGAGCTGAGGAGTCGGGTTGGGTGGGCCCGGATGTCAGACGAGCCTTGGTTTTTATGCGTGTTTTACTGTCCTTTTTATCCACAACGCCTGTGGAGAAAAGAGAACCATGAATGCTGGGCTTTCAAAAGCCAGCTTTTTGAAAAGAAAGCCTGTGAAAATAAGGACATTACATTATTTACAATGGCAGTTTCACTTTTCTTGCGTATGCTTTTACTTTTACGTTCTGGTTGGGTCAATAATGTTCATACGTAGTTCTTTAAAAAGTATAGTAGAGTGCTGCAAATAGATGGGAGTGTTCAAAGGATGTACTTGTATTTATGTTTTCGGTTGAGTAAAAAGATGAATTGTGCAATGCGTTTCTGAATAATCCATAACACTTGGACAGTTGAGTTCGGGACTACAGGCTAGTAAAGTCTCGTGCATGCTCGGTGTGATGGGATTGGACGGTTTGGACATTACTCTTTGGTGCTAGTTACTACAACCACGATTGTTCCAACTTCTAATTTCGATCATGTACTGTTTCCTCCGTCCACAAATATAAGGCGTGTATAAAATTTAAGGTCTAATTTTAATTAATAATTAAACCAATACTATTGACTTATATGACATAATAGTGGTACCATTGGATTCATATTTAAACGTATTTTCAAATAGTATCATTTTTGTATTATATAATTTAATATTATTAGCTTAATTATTGGTCAAAGTTGGACCTTAAATTTCGTGCACGCCTTAAGGAGTAATCGTTTACGCACGCCTTTGAGCATGTCTAGTTCGTGTCTAACCGTATTACATTTTGTCATGTCACAAGTTAAGTAAATTTAATTAAATTTGGTATATCTGTGGTTTACGGCTGAGTATGATAAGTTTTTTTTTACAATTTGGCTCCTACACGTCTCTGATTTAAAAATATGTGGCAATATTCTCTTAAACTTGGCAAAGTGTGGCACATATTTTAATCGTCTGAACTTAGTCAAGTTTAGAAAAAAAAACACAAACCCTATACTCCATAACACTAGAAATACCAATACATAGTACAAAATTAATCAGGTATTCAAGCAAAAAATACAAAATTACAGAATACTGACAAGTATTCAGGAACAATACGAACCAACTACAATACCTCTAGACATATACCTCCAGTCAATAAGAAGGCTTTATCTTTTGGCACTATGCAGGTCGAAATCAGTCCCAAAACCGTTCCTCCGAAAAACAGCGAGATCATTTCCTACCGAAACAAAAGCGTATTTTCTCGATAGGGAATCGCACTAGTGTATCACGCCAGCACGTGATAACCGATACCTCAACTGAAAACCAAAGCTAACCGGGAGGCCACAAGCATCACCAACAGGACAAGAAGCGCCAGTGCCTTCGCCTCCTCGGCATCTTCGGTGCGGTGAGGCAGATGGGGCATTGACCCCCCACCCCCTAGCTAACCAGTCTCATGATCTCGTCTCGAGCGGCGTCTTAGCTCAGGGCTCAGCCGGCCGAGCCATCCCCGTCCCCGTCGCGTCGCGTCGCCCTCGGCCGGCCAAGGCGCATGCGCGGATGCGCAGACGGTGGTGGCGTTGGGTCTGGGGTGGTTGGGCCTCGCGTTCTTCTCGGGGGTGGGTCGACCAGATAGATAGGAGTAGATGATTTGGCGCGCGGCGTCATGCGCTTGGTCTGTGTGCGCGGTGATCTCCATGTGTCGCGCCTCGGGTTCCCCCACCCCCCACCCCGCACCCCACACCGCGCTGCCTGCCGCTCTTTGACCCTGACGCGGAGCCCCCCGCCTCTCTCCTCCCCGTCCGTCGCCATGTCCGTCCTCGTCGCTCTTTATTTATTCGCGTCCATCCGTTTGTCTATCCGCTGCTGGCGAATGAAAGGAGCAGAACAGCACCACGGCCCTTTCTCTTCCTGAAAGAGAGTACTGATTCCGATGCATTGCACGCAGGGCCGATGCGGAGGAGCTGCACGGACCCTCGTCCTAGCCATTTTCTCCATTCATCTCTTTTTGAAATGCCATGCATGTGTTGCCAGTGAGTTGTCCGGGCCTGCGCGCGCCTCTTTGGGGAAGGGGTGGAGTTGAGGGAAAATGCCAAGATGCTTCACATGGTCTCGGCAGAGAAATTATCGATAATCAGAAGTCGAATTTCAGGACAGCCATTGCCATGTATCGTATAAAAAGGATCACCGAATCATAGGACAAACTAGAACTGGGCTATTGTTATCTTCTTTGGTCAGTGGTAAATGAAATTATCTAAGTTGAGCATTGCAACCAATTAGCTAAATATTGTACAAGTACAGGAAAATGCTACGATGATCCCAGCAACATATGCTTTCGGATGAAAAGGCACACATGCTTCCAAATTTTGGAAAAAATCTAGATATAGATTGTGATTTGCTATGCCTATTTAACTAATTGCAAATTCTGACAAAAAAATATGTTCTTTTGATCCTATAGGAATTTGGACATTCGAGTTTTTTTTCTCTTTTCTTCGACCATGCACTCGAGACCAGAAAATCCACTCTATTTAAGTATAGACGTAGCTTAAACATAATTGTTGTACCGATTTAACTAGTTAGCCTATGAAGTAGGAAGAAAACTTGTTTCGAGGTTGAAAGAGAGATATTAATATCATATGAATAACTTGTCTTTATGCTAAAAGATAAATGAAGTTACATTGATATTAGAGGGAAACTTTACTTGTTAAAAGAACAACTGTAGCTAAACGATGAATAAGAAAAAGAAGAAAAACTCATATAGTCTTATATTACACTGTTGAATCTATAGACCTTCTATGAGATTTGTATGAATGGGGGTTTATGTGATTAATGTTCGTACATAAGAGAGAAACTAGTGTATTGTAGGGCGGAGAGAGGAACTTTTCAGTAGATTGCTGATAACAGTGACAATGTAAAGTAGATTAATGATTATCTTCGTTGATGTATATGTTGTGTGCCCTAGCAGCAATATTTTTCGTTACAAGAAAATTAGCAGTCAATTTTTAGTGTAGACATTATGGTCATCGTGATTCGATCAGACAATATGTGCAAATACAATTTGATGAAGAAGCAACCAGAGATGAGCAAGCTAAAAACTTGATCAATAAAGAAAAAACATACGGCAATAGAGAAATCCAAACGTACTTCGATTTATCCTCACCAACTTAATATTGTAGAAGAGAGGAGATAGACCAACGACAGAACGAAGATGTTGCCCCGAGCAGTGGTCGCCAAACGCCCGGCGGCTAAGGTTTTTTACTGCCAGGGTACAATACTCTGGCGACCACTCCATCAAAGCACTATTAGCAGATGTTTCTTTCGATACCGTATTCCATGTTATGTCAACAATTTTTTTTCTTTCCACTGAAACTTCTTTTGCCACATCCGGAAGAAAACTCAAAAGCAACAACATGACAGCAATAACTACAAGTTGCGATCGACCAGGAATACTGTCGCTGTGTCGCATCATATCGTCAGACGCATTAACATATAGAGCATACACAATATCGCCATTCGCCAAGTCGACAAGAACAGATTCGCGTACAATCATCACCAAAAGAATACACACGATATTTTTCCAAGCCACCGGCAGTATCAGCTAGCTAGCGCACGACCCAACCAAAGGAGAACAACCGGTGCGCGCGCCATGAAAAGGAGAGGCCGAGGAGTATAAACGTGGAGGGCTGCCAGTGACCCGGGGTAACGCGATCGTGTGGATACGCCGGTGCGACGTGCTCGCCGTGGCCCGATGGAGGAGGCGGCGAGGCACGCAAGTAGGGGGGAGCGGCGGCCCAGCCAACGTGAGCCCCGCGCGCCGGATCACGCGCGCGACAGGAGAGGATAAGCCGAAGCCGCGTACGTGCGTACGTGCCGGTGGCTCCCGCGCCGCGCGACGCGCGCCACTACTTTCGCTCCGGCCAAGGAAAAACCCAATCCCGCAATCTGGCAATCTGGGAATCTGGGAGAGGGATCTGATCTACAGAATCCCCGCGTCCATATCCACACGCGCGTACGCACGCCGCCATCTACTCGGATCCCACTCCCACTCCCACGTCCGTGCGCGATCGATCGTGTGCGTTCGTCTCGCTCGATCTCCCCCCGTCGTCTGCCATCTACAAAACCCCAACGCAGAACTGCCTGCGCGCGGCTACTGGTCTGCTGCATAATCGGTACGTGACGTCGAGACATGTTACTGTACGCACCTCTATCTCTTGCACCAATCAAGGCGTGCCTACATAGCAAATGGGATGCATGGTTTGCGTTGCACCACAGCTAGCTAAACATTAGGCGCCTGTTTAGCTAGGGCTCTTTTGCGTCGCTCCTTCTCGCTAGTGGAGCGTGTCTGATGTCTAGTTCACTGAAAGTCGGAAAGAAAGAATGTACATGTAATCTGGCACGATGAGACAGCGGCAAGCATTTTCTTCGGTGAGAGAGAAAATGACTGTCAACCATTGCAAGGAAAGTGGTCCTATCATGCTTACACAGTAGGAACTACACTGCTTCCCAATGCAAGCAGATAATTAAGAGTTGAGTTTACGACTGATTTTTTAAACGGAGTTTACGACTCTACCTCAGATTGTTATAAAAGGACTATGTTGAAATAATTAGCATTTTTCAGTTTATAAACATGGCACGGATACCCCAGATATATTAGTAATTATCAAGAAGCAGTTAAGCATATCTACATTAAACATTCGTGCTAGCATGACAACTATTGACAAAAGAGGAGTGAACATGGTCGTAGGAATATACTTGCTTTTGGAAGAAGAGGACGTGGTGATGATGATGGTTTTGTCGACGTAGAGGATGTCGTGGACAAAGAGAATGTTGTGGACAGAGTGGATATCACGGACGAAGTGGAAGTCGTGTTGCGGATGGAGTAGACAAAGCGGAAGTCGTAAATGAAGATGTGCCGGTGAAACAGTGAGCAGTCAGGTCGTACGCTCCCCAAAAACCTTATTTGCCGCCGCTCAATGCAAGCTCTCAGCGATGATTGGTTCCGAAGGCCTGTTCTTCCGACGACTGGTGCATGCCGACCGACGGAACGGGGAAGGCCTTCATAGCAGCACAACAAAAGGAATGTGCCGGTTTGCACTATCGAGAGGGAGATGACTTGCTCTGTGGTACAATGTCCGAGACCTCTACTCTTAGCCACGCAGACGGAAAAAGAAACAGGCACATCAATTACTTCTCAAGTTACAACGTGATTAAGAGAGCCTATAACGCCCACGATTAAACGTCTATTTTACGCTTTTCATTAACCCATGGTAACCCGTCCCTTACTCTATTAGTGCCATGTAACGGTTCTTTCGGTCCAACTGGTAAAACACTGCACTTCTCGGCACTAGCCACAGCACGGTCGGCCCGGCTCGGCCACAAACACGACACGAGCGCGTGGGGGGCCAGTGAGCAAGCGAGTGAGCGCGGTTTCTCCTTTTTCCATGCTACAAGGAGGTGTGACACATCCCAAATTATATGTTGGTGTCCTTCCACCTCCACTATACGAGACTAAAGGTTTTACACATGCCTTGCAATTAATGAGCCTTTAGAATTTATCTAGGAATTATTATAAATATGGACTTTGGCCCCATGTTTCTAACAGTCCTCCACCAAATCCCAAAGACACATTATATTGCCTTCTGTTCCAATGTATTGTTTGATATACTAGTTTTTCAGTGGAGATCTGTTCGGGTTGAACATCCAACTAGAGCATCAAGCTTTATTTATCCACAACTACATAATAGACTAAGCCTTGAATTGCCATTTTTGTGTGGATGAACTTCACTTACAATCTTTACTGATACAAGGTTGCCGTAGTCTATCCATCGAGTGGAGCATATAAGTCGTACTCCTGACCTTTTATGAGTTTCTTAGAGATTACGCAAGTCTCACAGATGCGACCAATAGTCGCGCTCACATAGGTGTGTTCTTTCAAGACTACTTTTTAGGATGACATCTTGCAAATAATAGCCACAAAACACATCAAGATTAAAATTCATCCTGCCATACAGGCTTTGAGAGTATCGTATCTCTAGCGAAGTTGGTCATAAGGTACTCTCCTCTGGTTAATCAATAGCTTGTTTTTCCCAGCTCCTACTTCACGGATCTTTAATCACATAAGTCGGTTTACCATTGTGATGTTACTCACGTGGGTCTCATACCGATCTCCTTTGATGCCATCTTGTGATAGACCTTTTGTAAATGGATCTGTTAGGTTCTTAGCTGTTTGAATGTAATCCAAAACTATCACTCCAGAGTTTCTCAATTTCTTAACCGACTTCATATGTCTTTTCACATGTCTCGAGGACTACATGTTTTCATTTGCACTGCTCACTTTTACAATGACCGTCTGGTTATCACAATTCATGGGCTAGCCGGTATTGGTTTTGACAAATCCATCAAAGCTCACATAGCCATTTTGCTTCAGCAGTGCCTATATCTAGTGCTGTTAGGTCTGACTCCATAGTTGACCTCGTGAAAATAGTCTGTTTGCAAGACCTCCATGAAGATAGTCCACTCACAAAACTACTTGGTGCCTGAAAAGAAATATATGGCAGGAGTATGCAAACCTTTATTCGGAGTATTCGACATCTACTCTAAAGGCTATATTTGAATTGCCAGGCAATTAGACTAAGAGGATCCGGAGTGAATTTCCCCAGTGTGTCCGAGATTCTTCCGGAAACTCCGAGGGGGTAACATAATCCCCTAAAAAATGGTTCAGCACGACTAGAGGAAGGGCCAGGCACTCTGGATACCCAGAGTATCCAGGAGGAAATCCGAACACTCCCGGGTTCGAGTAGAAAATCCCTCAAAATGGGTTTCACGCTCGAAGTAATGCTCAGATAGTCCGGACCTGCGGAGTATTCAGGAAAAATTCAGATATTATAGGTCGGAGGTAGAAGGTTTGCCAAAAACAATTGTATGCCTAGAGACTCACTCAGATAGTTTGGGCTGTCCAGAGTATTCGAGATAAGTTTAGACACTCAGGGACCAAGACAGAAGGTTCCCAAATCTGCTTGCACAATCAGAGACTCATTCAGAGTATCCAGGACAACATTTATCAAAAGGATTGCTCTGTACCCGGAGTATCTAGGCCAAAATCCGAACACTCCTGATGTTATACAAAGCACAAATAGATTTGAAAGTTTGGGGATCTTTTTGAGGCTAAGGATTTGGTTGAGCATTTTGGGCGCTAATTCACTATTCTAACCATATAAGCACACCTCTCTTTATATCACGGTTTTTTCTATACTCAACGTGATTTATCAAATCACTAAAACTTAGGAAATGAGGTCTAAGGCAACTAGAGCCTTGCCAACTCTCTTTTTTCATCTTTTTAGGGGTTGTCATAGTTGTTTAAACTTCACATGTGGGATTAGAACCTGCTTACATATTCAAAGTTCACATTAGTTCCTAAATCGTTTGTCATTAATCACCTATATCCAATTAGGGGGCCTAGATACACTTTCAAGGCCATACAAAGACTTCACTAACTTACAAACCTTGCCTTCTTGATTATTTACTACAAATCCATCAAGCTCTTCTATATAGATTTTCTAGTCCAACTCTCTATTAAGGAAAGTTGTCTTAACATCTATTTGATGATGATGATGACCAACCCTTGAGGTGAGAATTGATCTGTTGTTGCAGCCCAATCTTTCATGGCAGTTCCTCCATCTTGTTTATGGCCTCTCACTCACGCACGCAATGTACACGAAGTAGAGCGTTTGAATCTTGCGGTTCACCACGTGAAAGCCAATCTAGAAGACAACAACTCATGTAACAAGACAATTTCTACGCAGAAATTGTAACATAAAGATTTTCTATAACTTCCTCCAAAACTCAGCGATTTTTGTCAAGAATTCTCTAAACTCGATAACGGGTATCTACCCTACGTCATGTTCTTAATCAAAATCGTAACCTCCCCTTTACATCGGACGAACCAATGCATAGCCGATGCCTAGCTTGCACTACATGGAAATAAAGCTTATCTCTAAATCTTCTTGGCTAAAACAAAATAGTAAACGTACTATATCTAACCTGGACTCTACCATCTTTGCGTAGTATGTCTTTTACATCTTGGCAATACTACTTTAAACTAACCGACCCAGGTTTAACAAAGTATCATGACTCCCTCTCTGGTGCATCATCTTGAAGAGTTGGAGCAGTTCTTTTGGCCCCGAGCCCATCCGGACTCGTGCAAGGACATGAAGTCCCGCGGTGCAGCTCTCCTGATGATGTGCCCTAATTCCTTCTCTTCCTTGACCGTGATAAATAATAACCAATCTTGTCTCTTAATCTTTCCTTTAAGATTAGTCCTAACAGCACTTCTCCATGTCCATGAAAATAGGATCATTTTCAATCGACAAAGCTTTCCAGTCTCCTTCCATGCAAACCTCTCTATTTTCCTGAGTATACATGGCTAACGTTTTTGACTCCAACTCATGCATGTTACTGATGTTCTCCAGGCTAATTACTTGCCCGTCTGCATGCGACAATTGTTTGTGCCGCCCTTGATGTGAACCAGAGCTCTTCAATGCAAAAACATGGGTAACAGTATCAGCAACTAAAGCCTCAACTTCTTGCTCATACACTTTGTCAAATCGTATAGGTCGTGGAACACAAAATTTCTTTGGCCTTTAAACCTTGATCAGCAACGATACTAGAGATAGACGCAGCCGTTTCAGTAGGTGTGATCATATCATCCTCCCTTGCTTCAAGCGAAACCGTCCTCGGTTTCGAGTTGGCCTCCACATCAACTATTGCATCATATTATCTTAAGATCAAAAAGTTTCTCGCGCCTGGATGTTCAACCACTTCTTCCTTCCATACAGAAAGAATCTTCTCGTCCAAGGGCAGCAGTCGAAATTACTTAGCCCCCAAAGTGAAGGCATATGCAGCTAGTCTCCAAATTTTATGGGTGCCGCCACGATTCTTATACCATGATCCTACCAACAATAAATGGCATGAGACCATGGGAACTGGAATAGGTCACACAAAATCTCACAAGGAACGTTGTTGACGAAAAACAGTACCTTCACTTGATTTGTGATGTTGAGCACACGGTATACAACTTGAGCGTGTACAGTCATGGATGGGGTGTTGCGAGCCTCGATTTCACTACTTGTAGCATTGATTGAAATCTTGTGGTCGATTGACATAGCATAAACCCTCCCTCTCACTTTGCAGCGAGAGTGGAACGTCCGGTCCATCCCATAGCCTTCTTATTCATAGAGAGCTTTGGCGCTCAGTCCCCAGAATCCTCCTTCCAGTAGCACTATCTTGATCAACAGTGTTGTGAGCAATGATGTGCTCTGATACCAACTGATGAAGGATCAAACTTTGGGGTGAGGTTCATTCAGTTGTTGCGGCCCAATCTTTCACATCACTTCCACCACCTTGTGTTTGGCCTCTTGTTCGCACGCGCGATGTTTGCGAAATAGAGGGTTTGAACTTTGTGGTTTAGCACAGGAGAACCAATCTAGAAGACGACAACTCATGCAATAAGACAATTTCTACGTAAAAATTGTAACACAGGGGTTTTCTAGGGCTTTCTCTGAAACTCAGGAATCTTTTTCGAAAATTCTTCGAACTCGATAACTAATATCTACCATAAAACACACATCATGTTCTTAATCAAAACATGACCTTCCTTTACATTGGACGAACCATGCTATTTATATATGCATAGCCGACGTCTGGCTTGCACTAGATGGAAATAAAGATTATCTCTAAATCTTGGCTAAAACAAAAGAGTAAACGTACTATATCTAAGCTGGACTCTACCATAACTGCGTAGTATGTCTTTTACAAGGATATGAAGTCCCACGGTGCAGCTCTCCTGATAATGTGCCCTAATTCCTTCTCTTCTGGTGGCCTTGACCGTGAGAAATAATAACCAAACTTGTCTCTTAATCTGTCCTTTAAAATTAGTCTCAATAGCGCTTCTGCATGCCCATGAAAATAGAATCCTTTCCAATCGAGAAAGCTTGCCATGCACAGGACGCCTCCTTCCATGCAAACCTCTCTATTTTCCTAAGTATACATGGCTAACGTTTTTGACTCCAACTCATGCATGTTACTGATGTTCTCCAGGCTAATTACTTGCCCGTCTGCATGCGACAATTGTTTGTGCCGCCCTTGATGTGAACCAGAGCTCTTCAATGCGAAAGCATGGGTAACAGTATCAGCAACTAAAGCCTCAACTTCTTGCTCATACACTTTCTCAAATCGTATAGGACGTGGAACATAAATTTCCCTGGCCTTTAAACCTTGATAAGCAACGATACAAGAGGCAGGCACAGCCGTACGAGTAGGTGTGGTTGTATCTGATGAATAAGAAGACCATATGAAATAGCTAAAGATAGTAGCACTTTTATTAGGTTAATCTGGCCACAGATAAGTAAGTACAAAAAAGTCTTTATCTTCTTTTTGGTATAACCCTTGGCCACAAGTCAAGTCTTGTACGACCATCAAGTGTAAGCTTCTTTTTGAACACCCACTAGCAGCCTATTGGTTTATAGCCGTAGGGACAATTAATGATTTCCCATGTTTTGTTAGCGACAATATAATCCATTTTGCTACGGATTGCTTTCTTTCAATATTCTGCATTTGAAGATGCATATACTTCTAAAATAGTATTGGGAGTATCATCTATAAGCTACACAGTGAAGTCATCACCAAAGAATTTTGTAATCCTCTGTCCCTTGCTCCTTTTGGGAGCGCCACTGTTATTCCTCCTCAAGAATTTTCTCATATGTTTGTTCAAAGTACTCAATAGGAATGACGGGTTCATGAGTTAAACGCTCTGCTTTACTAGAAGGCTAGGCATATCCTTCATTCAAAAGATGTTCTCAAAGAATGTAGCATCTTGAACTCCATTATTGTACCGACATGCATGTCAAGTACTTTAATTTTAACCACTAAGAATCTATAAGCTAAGCAATGCACCGATGAGCAAATCCTAGAAAGACAATCCACAATTTTAGGTGCGAGCTTGTGCTTCTTAGTTATTGATACATTGACTTTCATCAAGTATCCCAATGTGCACAAGAAAGAAAGTGATGGCTTTGTTCCTTTCTGTCTCCCTAGGGAGTTATCTCTTTATTTTAGTGAAAACTCTATTTAAGACATGATTTACAGTCAATATGGTCTCTCCCCACAATGCCTTAGATAATCCAGCAATGTTTAACATGATGTTAACCAAGTCAATCAAAGTGCGATTCTTTCTTTCGACAACCCCGTTTGAATGGGGGTGAATAGGGAGGTGTCTTTAGATTTAAATAGGCACACATAATAAAATCTAGTAACATCATCAATCAAAATCATGAAATATTTTTTGTACCATTCATCAACACATCATTCATCTAACAAAGATCTGAATGTATAAGTTCTAGATGTGCTAAGTTTTTCTCCTCGCCTGCCTTATGAGGCTTACGATTTGCTTAAATTGCACACAACTATGAGACTTAGAACCTTTGACTAGTGAAAATTTCGGGATTAAATTCATGCTAGAAAGCCAAGTCATCCAAGCAAAATTAATATAACATAATCGTGACCGCCAAACATTAGCCTTGCCTCCATTAGCATTGACATTGTTCACAACTTTATTACAAAAATCAAAAAGGGAAATGCAGAAAAAGCCTCTGTACTCATAGCCTTTAGCAATAAAAAGTTTATACTTAGTTAGGACTATTTTATTTAACTCAAATACCAACTTGAACCCATCTCTGTAGAGAAGGAAACCACCGACAAGGTTTTTATTTATTGAAGGGACATGTTGTACGTTCTTCAGCAGCACGATCTTCTCCGAAGTAAACATCAGATCTACGGTGCCAACATCATGAACAAAAGCATATGACTCAATTCCCCATTGGGACGGAAGAAGCCCGAGTGACATGATATAAGAAAACAATGAAATATCATCACACAAATGGATATTATCCCCAATATCTATCCGCCAATCAGTATATTGAAAAACTGAAATAACAGTAGGTAAATTACCATACTCGGATCCCCGCATCGGCTAATAGTGATGTTGATAGACTTGGAGGCCTGTCCCTGTTGAACCTTTCTTCCTTTGCGGCTTTTGCAATCCTTAGCCCAATGAACAAGTTTACTGCACATGAAGCAAGGTTTCCGCCTTAGTCATCAGATTCTTCTTCTTCTTCTTGTAGTTGGTGGCTTGGTTGACCTTGTTTTTACTTTGAACTTGCTGCGACTGTTTCGTTGTACCACGTTGGCATCGACGGTCCCTAACCTCCTTTAGGATGCACATTCTTCACCTGAGCTTTCTCCTCAACATCAAGAGACGCTATCAAGTTCTCAATAGAGATTTCTTGTTTTAGAGTTGTGACAAAATTTCTCCACGAGGGAGACAATTTGGCAATAATACCCTCAACCACAAACTTGTTGGGTAATGCGCATTTGAGGAGTTCGAGTTCCTTCACAATGAGCTATATCTCATGAGCCTACTTGACCACAGAATGGTCATCGACCATTTTGTAGTCGTGATATTCCTCCATGACATACAGTTCACTACGTGCATCCAATGCACCGAACTTAGCTTCAAGTTCACCCCATAGTTCCTTTGTGTCTCTCATGTGCATATACACATTGCAAAGGTGGCCAACAAGAACACTAAGAACGCCACCTACAAAGAGTGGTGGCATCCTCGAACGTCTTCTCCTACTTGGAGGTAAGTGTTCCTTCAAGTTTGCCAGCTATGACCTGGTAGACGTTCAAAGCCATTAACCAAAGAGTGATTTCGATTTTCCATCACTTAAAGTGCACAACGACAAACTTGTCCGATCTCAATGCATCGGCAAAACTAGCCATCGTACAAGCCGAGTGCCTAGAGTAAGGTTTTGGATTGTTAGAATAATTAGCACATTTGGATTTATTTTAATCTATAGTTAAATCATGACTATGAATATTGCAATATTCACATCTAAACATTGCACGAATATCCTAGACATGCTAGTATACTAAGAAGCAATCAAGCATATCTACATCAAATATTCGTGCTAGCATGGAAACTATTGACACAAGGAGAGTGAACATGGTCGTAGGAACATACTCGCTTTTGCAAGAAGAGAACGCCGTGATGATGACGGTGTTTGTCGACATAGAGGTTGTCATGGACGAAGAGGATGTTGTGGACAGAGTGGAAGTCATATTGCAGATGGCATAGACGAAGCGAAAGTCGTGGATGAAGATGTGCCAGCGAAACAGTGAGCAGTCGCATCATATACTCCCCAAAGATCTTATTCGCCGCCACTCAATGCAATTTCTGAGCGACGATTGGTTCTAGAAGCCTGCACTCTTGATGACAGGTGCATGCTGAAGCCTTTGCAGCAGCACAACAAAAGGAACGAGTTGGTTTGCATTACCGAGAGGGAGAGGACTTGCTCTGTGATATTTTTTCATTAACCCACAGTAACATGTCCGTTACTCTATTAATGCAACGTAACAGTTCTTCTAGCCCGACTGGCAAGACAATGCACTTCACAGCCACGAGCACGACGCACGTGGGCGTGTCGAGCGAGCGTGTTGTATCTCCTTTTTCCCATGCTATAAGGAACAACACCTTATATATTAGTGTATTTTTACCTCCACTAACAATATAAGACTAAAGGTTTTATACATGCATTGTAAGTAATCGGCCTTTAAAATCTATCTAAGAATTATTATAAAAATAACGTTAGCCCAACAGATTTTACCTCAAGTTTTGCGCATGTGACCTGAATGCAAAAGGGTGAAAAAAAGCATCGACTGATTGCTATGCAACCACATACTAAATTGGACCACTTTAAAGGTATAGAAAAAATACCACCAGAAAGAATAATGATCGATCTCAGAGTTAATAAGCAACATAAATCAAATCGTAGAGTTTTAAATCAATGTCTACTGTTCATGTTCAAAAAAGCAAATTTACGTGCAGCCAACACCAAAACTTTACCCTAGCTTGCTTCAAAGAAAAGGGGGAAAAGTTACAATTTTAATTGCTCCTGATATGATGCCAGATGAACAACAGAACACTGGTCGGTCCATGGTCCGGATTAATTGGCTGCACCAACTTGGGACTCCAAAAGGGAAAAATAATAGTACAGCTTCCCAAACAGTGGTACCATCGAATCTTTGTTTGTAAAATAAATAGGAATAAGTTGGGCTGACTCCTGAGTTTTAGGGTAACGACTACTTAATCTTTTGAGATATAATATCGGATATGCGATTCCTTAACGTTTGTAAAACCGTTTAAATAACCCCTCAGAGCTCTGTAAAATGGTTTGAAGGACGGTTTTGCTCATGTGGCGCATTGACGAGGATTATTGCCAACATGTATCGCCACCTCACCATAGGACCCATATGTCAGTGTAAACCTTTCTTTTACCTTCCACCCATCTCTTCTTCTTCTTCCGACATCGTCTTTCCTCTCCTTCTACCCATACTTCTGATGCGGCCCGGTGGGTCTCACCGCCATCGCCCTCGGCGGGGTCACCACTGTTTGGCGATTAGCCGGTTGTCATCCTCCCTCTGATCCTCTGCTCCACCATCCCGAACCACCAAAGCCCTTGCCGCAGCCGCCAAGGAGCTCCAGCTCTGCTGCCACCAACACGGTGGCCAGCTAGCCAACTGCATGTCGTTCCGTCGTCCTCTATTCCTCTGCACCGTGTCGAAAGCATGGGGAAGAAGGAGAGGAAAGGCGGCGGCAAAAGAAGAAGAAAAAGAAGAGATGGAGGGGGGAGGGGGAGGTTTACACTGACATGTGAGTCCTATGGTGAGGTGGCAGTATATGTTGGTAATTAATCCTCGTCAGCGCGTCACGTGGGCAAAACCGCCCTCCAAACCACCTTATAGAACTTCGAAGGAGTTATTTAAACGGTTTTACGGGTCTTAGATACCCGGTATTATATCCAGGAGTTTAAGTAGTCGTTGCCGCAAACTTCACAGGTCACCCGGACTTATTCCAATAAATAATAATAGTAACACACATAAGTATGCTCGGTTTAAATGTTGCATATTTCCCAGCCACGAATCTGTAAATGATGCTTATCATGTTATCATGAAGTAATTGGCCCGCCGGACCCTCATGGTTTCCAGTCTTTGGTTAAGCTACCTTGCAACGTGTGGTGCTCAGAGATGCACCCCAAGAATGAACATTAGGTGCCTTAAACTAATTATTAATTAAGACAAAATGGCAATGGCGCGTCTCATCCTAACAAACAAAAGGTCATTCAACTAACAGGTTCACGAAGTAGTACTTAATTAGAGGGTATTGAGTGCAAGCAAAACTGTTCATCTGTGATCAGACAGCATGACATAATCGATTGGTCATTTCTGCATTAAAAGAATGCCGTCCAGACAACAACTAGCGTCTAGAAATGCACGGCCGTTGGTTTGTGCAAGAGCGTCCGGTTATTTTTTGTTTGACCAAATGGGCACCCCATATATCTTTTTTTTAGAGGCCCATGTATCATTGTTGGTCTTAGTTACTTGCAAAGGCTACTGATGATGCTGTCCACATCGCGCTGTTCCATTCATGTCGCGTTAACAACTTATTTTGAAAGAATCGCGCGATGACTTGAGTTCGATGCGAAGCTGACACATGAATTATAAAAGCATTTTTTAGATCAAAGGCCGACGCCCAGCTTTGCATTACGGCTAACTGAATTATGATGCATTTTCCTCCTGGTTATCACTGTCAACCTTGATGATGTTCCGACCCTAAAGATATTAGCAGAACAAGCAGAATTGTTAAGTCTTACATACTCTTATCATTTGAGTTTCTTTATGTTTCTGGTCGTTTGGTGCGTAAGAGTTGGCACAGACCCTCACGTTGGATTTGCATGTAGATAAGTTCAATTTGGAAGATCTGAAGAATCTGGTACTAACCTAACCAATGGTATCTACATCTACTGAGCTGTACAGAACTGTAGTAAGAAGAGTCTGAGTTGAACTGTATAACTATATTTTTGTAATAACGTACAGGTAGTAGACAACAGTGATTACGACTTGGGACAAGATCGTTCTTCTTCTGTTCTTCAAAAGCTACTACTTGTGCAAAGCATAGGGTGGGCAGAAAGTCGAGACGTTTCTTTACCTGAACAGTTCAGTTTCAGGTTTAGTGTGGTGCCTGTCTCTGTTCCTGTGTAACGTATTTTGGCCACAGTTTTATGGAGAGGTTTCTAGGGTTTGGTCGCCTAAGATGTTACCTTCGGAAAGATATACATGGCGATGTACATTCACATCCCTCCATTCGAGGTGAAGTGTTGCGCACATTTTCTCAAAGGAATCGTAGCCTGATAGAGAAAAGCAACCTTTTTCCTCTCCCGTTTTCTCCCTCTTGGACCTGTCATTCTCACCGAAAAACGGCAGTTGGAACGCTAAATTTTTTCGAGAATGCAGTTAGTAGAGTAGACAAATTAACTGTTCTCAAGAGTTTTAATTTCAGTTAAGCTGGCGGAACTTTTTCCACCCCTGCTTTTGACAATAAAATCACTTTTTCTTCTCAGTGGTATTCACTTATACATGGATCCGAGCACACGTGACTGTGAGCGCTCATGACACCTACTCAGATCCATTTGATTGCCGATTCAAATGTATTATCAAAAAATGAAATTTTCCGCATTACTACAACACCTATCATATAAATGAAAAAAAGACATGATAAAAAATCTCATAAAAAGATAAAATATCTGGTCATTAATCTAGTAGACAGACTTTTTATTAGTGGATAGCCGATAGATCTTCGTAACTGTACCTAGATAGATCACAATAGATAGATCTTCATAATAGTACCTAAACAGATTATAACCGATAAATCTTTATAATTACACCTAACCAGATCACAACCGATATATCTTCATAACTGTATCTAAACATATCACAGCCAATAGATCTTCATAATTATACCTAAACAGATCACGACCGATAGATCTTCATAAGTGTACCTAAACTCTGAACAAATCACGACCGATAGATCTTCATAACTATACCTAAACAGATCACAGCCGATAGATCATTATATCTGTACCCAAACATATCACGAGCGATAGGTCTTCATAATTGTACCTAAATATATAATTTAACTCTACATACTGATCTAATATCAATGACCAGCGATCTGACCCTTAACGTTCGTACTGATCTAATATGTTATACAAACGGTCGGCTAATCACGATGTGAACTTTAATTCCGTATGATCTAATATAACAACCTATCAGCTCAGTAGAACATCGGCGGGTAGCTTTATTCCATGTACTGATCTAATATCACATGCAAATGACTACATGTCTAACGTACAAAATAACCATCGGCTCGACGATGTGAGCTTTAATTCCGTGTACTAATCCAAATTATATACAACCAATCAACCAGTTCATGATCCGTACTTTAATTTGGTGTGCACTACTCTGATACCATACACAACTGACCACTAGCACAGTACAAATGACTAAGCGTTCGACTCAATATATGGTAAGCTTGATTAGTTTCACATACTGATCTAATATCATGTACAGACAACCAACCGGCTAGCAATATGAACTTTAGTTTCATGTACTGATATCTTATACAAATGATATACCAACTCACGTATAATCTACAGGCCTGCTAGCTTGTAATCTAAATTTTAATTATGCAAACTGATCGAATATCGCATATAATTGATACACCCAATCCTAGTTTCCGTGTTTTTACGAATAGCATAATAATACATACTTATATGATAGTAGAAAATAAAGATAATTAAAGACGTTTTCCGCTTAATTACGCGGGACACCGTGCTAGTTGTATAAGAAATCACCTAGGTACGAAATCATATAGGATTGTAGGAACTTCATACAAATTTGGTAGGGTAAATGCCCTTTAGATCATAGGAATAGTACTACCAAATTTATATAGATTATTGTCCTATGTTCCCAATTCAATAAGAATTCCAACATCCACTCTAACCTCTTTTCTCCACTCGTTTGCACACCTTTTCTTATTTTTCTATGTCCTATCCAAACAACTATTTATGTATTTTTCCATGATTTGCAATCATCTGTTTTACAGTTACATTTCTATCAAATTCATATATTTTTTCTATTTATATGTGAGTTTTATGGATTCTTTATTTATACGATCTAAAGAGTCCCTAAATTTGCCGAAGTTGAGATGGTCGACATGTCCAGATATGTTCTTCTCATGCCCCTGCCTAAAAACCGTGCCAACCTTGGGTTTTTGTGGGGCCACACATGAAAAGCAAGAGCATACGTACATAGGAGCAACCTACCACAATCTACAAGGCCAACCTTTCAAACCACAACCTAATTACAGACTAAATTAGGTTTTGGCCGGCCATTATAGCAAGCCGAGGTTAGGAGAGCATACCTAAAAGGGGTGTTCAATAGGGACGAACCGAACAAATAACTTAAACACTAGCCTGTTCCATGCAAGCAAGAATGACCCACTCACTACCCCGAACTAAGGAGACAGGTCATTTGTTTGTTCTCAGATATCCAGATGGAGAAGAATGGTGAAAAGAAATCAGAGCCAGGATAGGAGGAAGCTTGCAAAGATGGTTAATGTGGGGTTCATGTTACATTGCCATTGAGAGTGAGAGGTCATGGCAATGAGCACTTTGGAGGCGCCGGCATATTGTCACTGTGCCTTTAATAAATGGGATCGACTTTGACATGGCGATCAGGGCAGAGGCATCTGATCTGATTAGACGTGACGTCCATGGCTGGAAAGGAAGTACTACTAGTATAATTGAGGTATACTAGAGATTAAGAGATGCATTTGTTCCCAATGGGATCAAGACATGTGTTGCCATCAGTGGAGCTGTAATCACTTTTGAGCCGCAATCCTAAACTACGCTCCTTAATCAGTTGAGCCTTAGCTTGTGATTAATTCTTTTTTTGGGAGCTATCAAAGGCTCCAAAAAGGTATCTTTAATTGTAGGGAAGAATTTAAGGATCTTTGTCGTTCTGGCATCAAGCATGGAGGAGCAGCAGTAGTAGTTTAGTGGTTTGCACGAGTTCGGTTGGAGCAACTTTGCAAATGTGCATAGACTAATCAGATTGCTCTGGCACTTTTGCTTGATGCTGATTCACATGGCACGTGTATAAAATGAATAGTAGTACCACATAGCAGATGCAGCTGGTACTAGCACTACTCGTATATCTTTCGCTTTGCTTACCTAATTCTCATGAATGATTCAGAAACTGTGGGAAGGGCCAACAGAAATGCATGCCTACATCTGCTCCACCATGCCTATACTTATCTTCCAGCACTGACAGTATTAACTATTACCAAGTGCTAACCACTGCATTGAGAATGGTCTCATGCTTCAGTGTATCTGACGAGCAAGTTCATTTCAACAGTTACTGCAGACTTATGATTCTTAATTGGAGAGAAAAGATGATGGAAAAGGATACCCTTTTGTACTTGGACTGGACAACGCCAAATGACTTGTCAAGGTAGGAAACGCCAGCAAATCAGAGAACAACAATGATATGCTACAAAAATGAGACTGTTAAGGATTAAGACAACTGAGAAGACAGAGTTGCTGTTGCTGTCATGATCATATACAACTGACTGATGAAGAGTAGAACAAAATTGCCGTTCCAGTACAAATATGATCTGTGACGCAAAAAGCGATGAATACATATTAAACTATAACCGTAGTGTTCCCGGTACTTTAAAGTATGTATTAAACCCGACAATGACAAGGACTAGCTTGCAGAAACAAGTAACTAATCAGATGAGGCTAAAATTTAGTAATATAAACAGCCTGAAGCTAAGGTTATGACTTCTGACTCATCTTACGATGTGATGGCACCACCATGGCTCCTGAATTCAGACATGTTAACTCCATCCTAGAGCAAATCCACAGTTCCGAACTAGACTACAACTCATGTAAGAACATTTTATGTACCTCTCTTATCTAACAGAAAGGCCAAACCAGTCTACCTTTTTTGGTTCCATATGATTGAAATTTGTAGTATGCCTCTCTTATCTAACAGAAAGGCTAAACGAACTGAATATCAATATTAATCTAAAAACTGAACCTGCTCCAAATATTTTTGAGAAGTAAATTCTGAAAGCAGCATGTACACCGTCAGCTATTCAGCGTAGGCTTGTATCATATTCATGGTTACTGAAGGATAACGATCTTAATACCGGCATAAAGACAAAAAAAACTGAAGGTTAGCATCAAGCATGCGATTAGTAGGTTAAGAACACCAGACCAAACGCCATCAGCAACACCTGCTCGATGGAAGAAGGAGGGGGGGGGGCCTGTCCTCTGCATCTTCTCCGGGTCACTGTGTTCTAAATGTCACTGACGTGGATGTGTGCGCATCTGACGGTGAGACGACGCCACAGAGCGCGCGCGCACACACACCCAGGGCGCACCGCCATGGTGTCACGTCCTCTAAAATAATAGCGCGAACGGGTTGGATGCATCAGCAGGGAGGAGACGTGACGTCCATGATTAGACGAGTAAGAGGCCCTTTGTTAAACAGTGGTTGCAGCTGATTTGCGTGTTTCAGCAGCTGCAAGCAAGCAAGCAAGCAAGAGATGCATAATGCAGGGCACGCACGCTGGCTGCTGGCACTGAGCTGCCGATGTCCTTTTGTTTACGCTGCTCACTGAAGCTGGATGATACGCAGGAGAAGTGCGTCGAGAAAGAAATAAAATAGAAGTTTCTTGGATAAAGAACATAGATCGACGTTTAGTCTTGAGTCTGGAATAATTATTGAGATGTTTTGGTGAAATGAGCGAGCTAGAGGATCTCTCATTCTCCATTGTTTAGTCAATGCACGCGGTGTCGAGGAAACCCATCTCTCGAAAACTCACGAAAACTTTTTGGGAAAAAACGAAGAACTGTCAAATGGTGATTTTAGTGACAGGACCTTTTGAGTCGCAAATGGATGTTTCAGGATCACAGCCTGACCTAGATGAGAAAACTGAGCTATGAAACTGTTGCGTATACAGTAGATGTGATCATATGATTATCTCGAAAGTAGCCTTAAATATCAGACAGATGATTAGTGTGTTCAAACTGAAAATGTAAAAGGAATACGTCGGGCTAAGGTATACATCTGAGAAATCCAGTCTACGGTTAGAATAAATTCGGATCAAAATATCCTCTAAAAATACCATAAGCAGTCAGGATTACTAGAATGCGAAATATTCAGAAACGAGGGAGTAACTCTAATGAGAACTGCTTCAGCTGCAGGCTTTTCTCTGGAAAGATTAAAAAAAATAAAGGAACATCCTATGATAACAGCATGTCATTCTTTTTTTTTGATTGAACAGCATGGCATTCAATAATGCTCAAATTTTGCAGCAAAAGCAAAGAAAGTCACTACTGCCGATAAATGATTGTGCAGCCTTGTTTAGCTGACATTTATACGTGCCAGGAAGGGGACAAAGCAGTAGTAATATATAGTGATATGCTCATACGAACAACTCTTGAGAAACAAGCAACCAAAACCTTAGCTTGTGAGCCGTGATGATGAAAGATTGCTTAAAAATACCCCAGGAGCTGTTAAATTTGGAGTTGTCGACACCCAAGGAGTTGGCAAATGGACCCTTGAGGCAGAACACTATGGACAGCAATGTATCCTGATAAGTTAAACAACAAGGGAACAACAACTACTGTTGGACCAAGCAATCTACTATAGCAGAAAGTTGTCATCTGTTAACTAACCTCGTTTTCAATCGATCCGTGACGTCAAAAGCGCCTTATTAATCTAGAAATTACCAATCACCTTTTTGTACGAACTGGATTAGGTTCCAGACAAAGCAGCATATCCTAAGGCTTTACATATCAGCAGCTCGAAAAGAAACAAATGGAAGAAACCAGATACAATTGGAAGCAATGTTATGACCTATCTTGACAAAGCTCTGACATCAGGCTAGTTGTTAAATTTGACTCCACAAGTCTTGTTCCAAAAGCAACGTTGGGCAAAATATACATTACATTAAGAATAAGTACCATTGATTCTCTTTATATCACTAAATAATATCCTATTTCTTACATACCACTGAATAATGTATTTTAGTTTCCTCTATGCCACTCCATTATGTATCCATTAGAAAAACGCCGTTAAGTGTCTTGGAAATTGTTGAATTTTTCACTAATGACCAAATTGCCCTTGCCTCTTCAACCCTTGAAATACAACAATTCATCCCCGTTTCCATCCCGCACTAATAGAGTGAAACATTCTCATAAAAAGAAAAATGAAACCCTAGTGGCAGTTGGGATGCGGCCTCATCAGAGCCCCTCTTGGCCGCTGAGTCGCCGGATGGGGAGCCCCCACCCTCGCCCGATGGGGCTACGACTTGACCGGCGCCTAGTGCCACGGTCGCGCGTTAGCTAGCGGCAGTTCGACCGGCATAAGACATGGTGACGGCATGACCTGCGTGCGACACGGCGGCGCGTCTACCGACGGCAGCTCGACTAGCACACGACGAGGCGGCGGCTTGACCCGCAAGCGTGGCAATGGCCGCATGCCCTCCCCTACCGCCGTGTACCCACCCGATGGAGTAGCCGCGTGTCCTCGCAATGGAGATGTCGCGCTCTGGCTGTGGCGCCTCCACATGTGCCCAACGCAGCGGCACGTGCCCACCTACCCCTGACGTGGATGCGCTCCCACCTTGCAAGACTTATCCGCACTGCAGCAGGCTCCAAAGCCGATGATTGCTCTACTGCAGAAGCACACTACCTCGTTCCCATTCATTGCCAGAACACTTACTTATGTAAAGACTGTGGACAAAACATAATCGAGTACAACTCATTTTCTTATCTTACAATGACTCTAGTTCATTACTCTCTATACATATGACTCTATAATCACATCTAAAGACGTTCGTACTTGCAATACTTCTTCAACATAGTAAAATCACGTCTTCGTACATCCTAGTTTTTCTCCACAAATATTTAACACAACGTTAGTCTTGCACCCTGCTTCGTGCCATATTTGAATAACTTCGAATGCTTTATCTTTTTACAAAGGGTCTTCGTTTGGCAATCTGAGTGAGTGTTAGACCTGATCGTGAATACCATGGTTCTTGCCCAGAACACACCATTTGAAATGACATCAGCGATTCATATACCTTGTCTTCGAAACCAATAGTGGTAGTATGAATTTTGATAGCAACCTGAAGAATTTTTACACGCAAGAGGCATTAAAACACTCTACTGACGAAGAACAAATGTACATATCTCTGAAGAAGTTAACTTCCAATGCTACAATAGCATACGCAAAGACCACAGAGTTGAAGCCAACGTGTGACTGACATGTGGTCCTGGATTTCACGTGCCATTCTCAGAAGTGATGTCACTTTTTAGTTTATACCTCTCCTTTATGGCAGTGGGCTAATTTACTCGCATAAAAACTAGGGATTAGCATGATACAAGACGATAGGTATATGCAGTTTGCGATTCTTCTGACATGATGAACATACAGTGACTTCTAACTTTACAGTCCCCGAACATCAAATACCTTTTTATTTAGGATCAATTCGATATCCAGCCACATTTTATCATGTCTAATATTAGACGCATCACAGTTCTTACGTATGCGCTTAGTTTATATTACGATTATGATTTACTATATTTTATTATATTTATGGTCTATATTTATAAGAAGTTTAACTTTTTAACAACTTTCGCTATACTTATGACGGAGTCAGCGAGGAAGCAAACGGGCCCTGATCAGGCGAGTGAGTCTAGCGCTAGTCAACAGCAGCGCGGTAGCGACGAGGAGTTCTTGGCAGGCACCGCCATGTGTCACTTCCGACTAAAATACTTTTTTTTCTGAAAGAACTTCTCCGACTAAGATAATACAGCAAAAAACATATTAAAGGCGTGAGCTGCATGATTAGGACGAGCAAGTCAAAACTGTTAGCAGTTGGGTTAGCGTAAGCGGGAGGGAAAGAACAGAAAAGCCTGGCGTTAATCTGGCAATTAGCTTCACATGTTCCTGTATTTTCTGTCAGTTCTTTCTGTAATGCAGCGCCAGTCCATGCAGCTCATTCGTTCTTCCGTCCGTTGGTGGTTTAGTTTATACATGGGGCCATATATGTCCAGTTGTATGATACCTTGCTTGCGGAACTGGAACAGCACTCAAATCATTGAGGAACTAGTCGATTCATTTGTAGCTTTTACACGAATGAAGAATTGCAGAAAATATCTGTTGATGTTTGCGTTCTGAAATTGCGGTGTGCATTAAAAACTACAGTCGGGAATCTAGTGAATAGGATATAATATAATAATCTATGGAGTGACTTTTCTCAAGTCAATGCTGCTAAAAGTTTAAATATTAACACCATACAATCATTAACAATCATTGGACATTGTGGAGCAGACGAAACAAAGCTTAAAAAAGAAGATCGGAATCAGCAGTAGTAGTACGTATTTTGGTATGTGCGTGATTGATTCAATTCGCTTGTGAGCGCCCGGATCTAAATCCATTGGATGAGACAGCAACGTACTGCAGCCGGTGATCTAAGTCGTAATTACATGAGACATTATTTATATATATATTTAAACTAGACTATGACATATATCGTATGACTCATAGTATTTCATGGCTTCCACTCATCTAGCTCAACATATAAACACGTCGCATAATTCACGGCTGGTATAAGATGAAACAATGGTTTGTACTTCAATGAACCTAAATAAAATTTGAAACCTATAAAGACTTAGCACTCGTCTCATATACGTTGAACATGATCACTTTGGAGGAGTGTGGGACGAGTTCCACACCCTGTCTAACCGGCCGAAGCATTGCAGCTAGCGGGTTACTCAGCCTCAGTGATTACACATTTACACTCAACGGGCGTGAGACCAATGGTAACTCCTTACGACTATCATATGCACTTCAAAAACATTCGCACATGGTGTATGAGTAGCCATATTATAATTTGAATATCACAACACAAACTCTAAAAAAAATTTACATGCATATAGTCCATATCAAACAATTGATTAATTTAGAAGCAAGCCAACTCGAAGGTCGATTAAGATTCAAACATAACATAAGTTCAGCAGCAAAAATGTACTAAAGGTACCCAAAATGGCAGCCACAACCATCCCACAAAAGCCACAAACAGCTCACATTCGACCGATAAAGCAAGCTATGCAATTAAACGTCACTCCCAATATTTTTAGTATCATAGTATTCACCTACATTAGGATCACCTGCAATATTTTTAGAAAAGGAATTTCAATAAGTTCTTTCATACTCATAAGATACTTTTTAAGCTCATCATAATTAACATAAACACGACATAAGACCAAATAACTACTTCACAATTGATTCATGTCCAAAGTAGCATGGTACGACATGAGCGTGATAGGAGTACACAATCCAACATGTATTCAATTTAAGCACCAATTTCTGATTTAAACATCCATTCTCAGATCCTTGTCACAAGTATAAACCATTATCTCCTCATCAATTTATTCATCAAAGTCATTCCCACTTTTTAATATGGAGTTGAGATTGGGTAGCCATCTTTGTCCCAAACAGTAAATGCCCTAACGATACATTAGTCACATCTTGCCAGATGTGACTACCACCGGCCCGTAGGTCCCAATACTCCTGTCGTAGGCCCCACACAATTGGCATCAGTGAGATCACTCAGCAAGCACGACTCGATCTGTTGGCATCAATCCCTAGCTCTCTCATCTTACATATTATTTATTCCAGTATGAATTAGTCAATTTAAACATCAGAACCCGTTGATCATGATTAACAATCAACTTCTATCACACTAAGGAAACTCATCCATGAACATAAATAACCATAGTTAACATAAAACATGTCATTTGCATAATCTTCACATCAACAAGCATAAATTGATCAGGAATATTAGCGAACTACATTCTTTCTTGGCTATTCAAACTCTTGCACATCAGGAGGAGCACTCTCGTAATATGCCTCGTTGCTGGGCCCTACCGATAAGAAACCTCGTGCCTGAAAACAATGAAAAGTGAGAACAAATTAATAATAGGAATTCAAAATGCATTATAATGAATGACATGCATCCTAGAACACAGAGAATAAAATTATAAAGCTAATATAATTGGAATCACTTCATTTGGAGTCCTATAGCAAAAATTATGAGTTCTCTAAGTTCTACATGACAATTTTAGTGTTAATTAACACATCAATCAATTCAAATTTTTTGTGCAACAGTAACATGCATGAAAATGGTTCCATGACATAGTACAGGTTAACCATGAATCTCTATATAAACTACACCTCATTGGAGCCTGTATGAATTTCCTATGATTTTTAAAATATTCAATCATTTTTAAATAATTTTGAAATTTCCTGATTTTAATTTTGAATTTAATAGAGAACTACTTCTTATGCTCAGACAGCGCAAGCTATAGACGATAACATGTGGGGCTAGAGGGCAACCTCGATGGGTCAAGGGCTGACCGGTCAAAATGGCCCTTGGACCCGCTTGTCATGCTTAGTAGGAATACATTTCAATTTTAATTATCTTACATAGTGCGTGACACATAGGGTCCACATGTAAGATTTTAATCTTTTCTTTATTCAGATTAAGTGAACATTAAGTAGTGGGACCTAACTGTCATTGTCATATCTACTTAAACATGTTCTAAACAAAAATCTTAATAGCTCGGACCTACATTTCATTGAGACATTAGCACTAAGATTAGTCTTTACTCGAACCGGGACCACTATGCAGGCTTTCAGCGTCTAGACGACGGCGAGCTTGCTAATGCACGCATGGCGGTGCAAAGCCAAACTGGGGTTCCTGTGGATCGTTTGGCATGCGGGTTGGTACGCTGGACTCTTGGGATCACTGCGCATCCAACCGCATAGCCGCGGAGACTGAAGGACACCGGTGACGGTGATGCGGTGTCCACTAGCTGTATCCCGAAACAGAGAAACCAAGGCGCAACCATTATAGAGAGAGAGAAGGAACGGGTGGTGCCAATCAGGGTGATATCTCACTGTGAAGAAGATCGTGAGGCCAGTTGGAGCTGGAGGGAGCAGGGACGTCGGCGATGATGATGAGCTGTGGCGGAGGAAGGGCGACCCGGTGAGGAAGGATAGAACCATTTCCCCAGCTTCGCTTGGGAAGTTGCAAAGGAGCACCACGAGCATGCCTTGGTGCTCAGCCTCACGAAAAGGGGGCCACGACAATGAGCTCTTCATCCATGTCGACAATGGTGCTCGAGTCTACAATGGAGTGACCTCTAGGACGTGCATGAGAGGGAAGGAGGGTTAGGAGGGGCTACAGGAGCTCTACGAGTGAAAGGGGACTGAACCCAAAGGTTGGGGCTCACTGGAGAGAAGGAATGGCATGTGGCAGCGCTCCACCCGAGTTGGGGGAAGAAGAAGCGCTGCCTCTTGGTTTCCTACGTTAAATTGCATGGTGAAGGAACGCATGAGTTTAGGAAAACTGAAAGGATCTAGGTTATAGACTAGACATGGGGGGATAAGAGATTATAAAAAACTAATACAAAAAGTAAATTTCTACACTTACAGTTCTAAAACTCTAAGTAAATCATAGTATGCTAGTCAACAAAATACGCAAGTAAACAAGTATGGAGGAATGAAAATAGACAACCACATGGGAGACACGAGATTTGTTGTCAAAGTTCGAATCTTTGGCCAGGATCTACATCTTTGCTGAGGAAGTTTGATTCACATATCAAAGCCGGCACCGATCATGTGCTTTCCTCAAAGGATTTACCAATGCGAAGCTCCCTTAACTCGTGCCAGCTCTTCACCTTGTGGTAGGCGAGCTCTAATCCCTCAGAAACTTCTTGGGTCTCTTCACAAACTGCTTGAAGACTCCTAAGAGGTTTTCAGCCATCTAGGAGACATCAATCTCTAAGAGTAATAGGCTTCAATCAGTTCGGCTTGGAGATGAACTCTTGCTTGATGCTCAACTACTAATTAATCTCATTCTCTCTCAAAGATTTTCTCACAAGGATGACAACTTTGGCTTGAAGACATGCGAACAAGAGAGCAGAGGAACAGATTGACAAAGAGTTGTATGTGCAAAAAGGCTGGGGGTATATATAACCAATCCCTAAAAAACTAGCCATTATAGCAAAATCAGCAAAACTCAGAGGTTCTGACTTTTTCAAATCAACGGTTATATTGCATATACAGCAACAGATCTTGAAGGCTCCAACAAGAACCTAGAGACTCCGACTGTTCAAAGCAACAACTGTATAACATGTCCAACAATAGATCTTAGAGACTCCTGCAAAATCCAAAGACATCAACTTTTCAAAGCATAGTAGATAGGAGCAAATTTTGTTGCTTATGACTTGGAACCTAGACCCTCCGGAAAATTTGATGGCCTTGAATAAGGATAGTCAGAACTGAATTCCAAATATTCCAATATTGCACTCAGAGCTTTTAAGATTTCAAAGGTTTTCAATAGAGAGAATAGTACGCGAACTCGGAGCTTCCTACATATTGACTTGGACATTCTGAGATTTCAAAGGATAAGTCTAGAAGGCATCTCGGACACTCCGAAAACATCCGGGAGTTCTGACTTTTGAGTTCTGACTTTTGAGCTCAAAGGACTTAGACGTTTCCAAAACTAAAAGTCGGAGGTACTGTGATAATCTCATATATTCCAACATCCTAAAAACTAGACAGATGGGAAATTCGGAGGCTTTGAAGTTCCTAGATTCTTCACATATAAATGGAACCTGGATACTTCGATATTGATCCCAAAGGTCTTGACTTTTGCTGAAAGTGTGAGATAGATGATTTTCGAAGGACTCTTTGGATAGAAAAGTTGATTTCTAGCTGAGCATTAGCAAGGCACTCTCACCAGCTTCCAGATATTAGCCCCTTAATAGTACGGCTTTCCCTAAACTCAATTGGTTCCTCCAACCACTAAAAGAGCTAGAAAATAGCCCATAACCTTCATTTCTTAAAGCCATCCCTCCATAGAACTCTTTAGAGGTCATCAGAGCTGGTTATATGATCGCTTTTGGGACTAAGTCGCCTGATCACACTTGATGCACACGTTAATCCCTTAGTCATTTGTCATTAATCATCAAAACCCACTTATGAGGCTAGCTTGCACTTTCAATCTTCTCCTTATTAGTGATTGATGACAATCCGATTAAAGCTTCAATTTTGGATATAAAAGAGTATTATTTTGAGTCCTATGATATAGCGTGATCTCTCCCTAGTTACCCACACTCTCAAAAGAATTTACAAGACAGTACAAGAATCTGAAATAAGAACAAGTCTTGTAATTCAAACCAAACACCTAGTTACCCACACTCTCAAAAGTGAGCCTAATCTATCACTCTCCCTTAGTGTCAAGACACCAAAAAGGGAAGGATGCTAAGAAGCTAAACTCTAATCTATCGGATCCTACACTGACGACGAATAAGGTAGTGAAGCGGCGATGGTCGATGCAGTGGTCGTCGAGGTAGGTAGAGGTGATGTAGCCGGAGGAGTAGCACGTGGAGCAGATAAGGGTTACGGTGGAGCACGAGGTATAGTTGGGAAGTAGCCATGTGGTGAAGCGGTGATTGCTCGCTATGAGTGAATCTAGAAGGAATCAGAGAAGAGCTGAGGGTGTCAACTTCCAGAGTAACCTCTGATGCGAAGAATCTCTTCTGCCAGTGCTGAATAGTCTTGACCCCTGACATGACGTCAGCTAAAAGATGGCAATTCGTACAAGTTGACACGTGGTAATGAGTAACATAATGAGATAAACAAGGACTTTTGCGGAATTTGTAGTTTTGATATTAAATTATGCAGAACGTGCACATTGTTTTAATTTCAAACATTTGTATACACAGTATTCAGGTTTATTCTGGGAGAAACGACTATACAATTAAGAGGGTGCATGCAACCTCTGTGCTGATGAAACAAGCGACTGCTGATATGGCTGGATTTGCATTACAATAATCAGTTTTTGTCTCACGAGACCTGTTATTTGCTCAAACACTTTCATTAACAGTCCCGTTATCTGCCTGGAAGTATACTGTCCAAGACTTAGACATGTTATAGATTAACTCAGATGCAGAAGCAAAGCAACCTCACGAACACGTGAAATATAACAGATGAAGACATAAAACAGTCTGGTTCCCATCATTCCCACATTTTGAGTACTGCAGTGGATATCAAATCCTCCATGTGCTGGCATGCGATGCATTCAAATCAGGTTTATAAACTATGACTGAGAGCTTCTGATTCGTAAGTTTCCAGTGAATTTAGCACCAGGTGAACATAAGTGGGGCCATGCTGGCCATGTCCCCAAATCACCAGACTTTTTGCAATGGCCAGTAGCTAGTGATTGCTTCCTCGCAAAGCTCTGAAGTTCCTTCGAATATGATTTTAAGACATTGTATTATGTTTGTAGATATGCTTTTGAAATGTTATAGGAACCCAAGCACCAACTTCATGTCTGAAGCACATATATCACTTGCACAACCTCACTTTCTTTTAATAATTGACAAGAACCAACAGAGGTAAACATAAGCTTAACCATGAGAACATCATGGTCCAGAATCCAAATCATAACAATACTAACTAATGATGGGGATAAACCATGAATTGAGGTTTGTAATACTGAAGTAAAATTTCAAGCCATCGTATTACCAAAAGGGACACAAGAAGTATGACCATTCAAATGATTCCATCAGTGCAACCATTGTCATACTATTCGGCAACCATTGTGTAGATTATTATAAATTAAGTTTGAGTTAAGAAAGATTAGGAGTCTACTTAGTATAGACCATCCAAGCAAATTGCCCAACCTAATTGTCCAGTTGACAACTAAATTAGTGCAAAACAAAAGGATGGAAAGAAACATTTTTAGCAACAATGATGAGCGGACTACACAGAAACATGCAGAGTAAACATAGGTTAATGCGGGGAACATCGATTTAGAGTTATTTCAGTATTGTTACTCCATATATTTATTGTCTAGAGTAACCACCAGTTAAGCTCCTAATGAAAAGATATCGTGGGTTGTCAGATTGATCGTCAAGGATCTCTGATTGGTTACCATATATAATAACATATATTCATGCTAGCAAATGTAGCTAACCAGATTAAAAAACTAAAATCATCGCACACTGGAAAACGATCAGGTAATCCATCATTGTAGGTAAGAGAGTGTACCATGTAACAACACATGAACACAAGGCATCCGTTTAGTATATTGTGATCTGAGACAAAGGCAATCTTCTCCCACTCTAAACGATGCCTCTCAAGTAGCACTTTAGTCAGCATTAGGTCGCCTCCAATCAAATAAAGAAATTCCAGGGACAACGGGATGCTGTTCGGTAATGACTGAAACCCTGGGCAATGTGATATGCTCAATCTATTAAGAGATATCATTCTCTTCAGCTCAGCAGGTAAGGATTCTGCCGTGACTCTTGGACACCTCTCAATGATCAAACTCTTTAGGTAAATGAAGCTTTCCAAGGTAGCCAAGGAGGAAAGCATCAGGCAATCCTGAAAGCACAAGTGTTGCAGTGTCGTAAAATGCCCTGAACCAACTGGCAAGACAAATGACGTGATATTCTGGCAGTCGATTATCTCTAATGAAGCAACAAGGGGATAACTCAGAATGCTCTAACATGAATTTGCTTGATTTAGATGAACAACAAGGGGATAACTTGAGATGTGAATTTTTTTGACTTTGTTCTACTGTCACTCTTTTTATTGTACGGGGAAGCAAGGGAACTTCAATCAATCTTGGACACTTTGAAATCTTCAACTTTTGCAGGCGAGGAAAAAATGAATCACCAGTTTCTCCGACCCAAGAAACTAACTTTGGCCTCATCAAATTCAAGATCCTTCAGTGATGGAAATACCATATTACCACCACCAGAAGAACTCAGCAACAGAAGTCATCTACTTAAGGTGCAACAACCTCAGAGGTTGGAGCTGCCCAGAGGAGGAAGCAGATTCCACTGTCTGCAGTTCGTTAGATAAAAGGACTTCAGGCGGGATAGCATTTTCACCTTCAACCACCTCGGTGATGATGCCCCCTTGTACCTTATAATATGAAGTTCCTCCAGGTTGGGATGAGGTTGTAAGCAGTCCAATACATCAGCATCCACGGAGGGACCGAAACCTGTACTGGCAAAGTTCCATTCAAGTTTTAGAATCTTTAAATACTGCTTGTTGGCCAATTGAGCTCTGCGAGCTTCTTCCTTGTGTTGAACATTTTCCAGATTCTTGGTGTTAAGAATTCCATGAAGATCCTTGATATCCTTCAACTCCTCTAAGGTTTGCCTCTTTTCCTTTTTAACATGGAATTCAACAGACCCTTGATGGTTTAACCAGACTACCAATACCTCTTATCATTGAGACGTACTTCAAATCTATACCAAGATGTTGCAAGCTGGCCAACTGATGCATATCCTTGGGAAATCTATCGAGTTGGCACTTCTTCGGAATATCGAGAGTCTGAAGATGCAGTAATCTGCTCACAGATTCAGGTAATGTCTTGATAGTATCAGGAAGTGCTATATAGCACAGATGAGTTAGTTCACCAGTAAAATCCAAAGTGCGCAAGTTGTTTATCTCAGCAAGAAAACCATCTGGGGTAGGACTCAAGGGCGTCAAAGGATCTCTAAATATAAGTAGCGTCCATAATCTTTTCAAGGCATATTGGTTCTTAAGCTGTCCTAAAGAGTTACTTGAAACAGATAAGTATCTAACAGTTGGCAGTATGTTTTTGGACATTTCACCTTGGACCCTTCCACAATCACCATCAGAAACCATTTGTGCCAAATCATGAATCAAGTCATGCATGAGATAGATCATTTTGTTTCCTTCCTTGAGTGTCTGCAATAATGATCTTGACAATAGTTGTTTGAAATACTCTCTACCAAATTCCTCCATGCTTCTTTGGATCCCATTTTCCATCTGAATGAAACCCTGTGCTACCCACATCTTAACAAGCTTCTTAGGCTCAAACTTCCAATTCTTTGGAAATATACTGCAATATGTGAGGCAACACTGCAAGTGTGGTGGCAGATGATAATAGCTTGACAGAAGTGTGGAGACAATGTCACCATGAATATCTCTCTCCAAGATATTGTTCCAATCCCTTGCACGTTGAGAAACACTAAGCATCCTGCCAACAACTTTGGCTGCAAAAGGGGATCCTCTATGCTTCAAAGCAATCTTCCTTCCAATCTCCTGCAATTGTGGATATTCACAACTCTTCTCACAACCCAGTGCACACTTCTTGAGCAATAACCAATGCTCTTCAGTACCCAACCCAACCAACACCATTTGGGTCCTCACGCCTAGCATATCAGCCACCATCTTCATGGGCGTAGTCACAACGATTCTGCTCTCTTACGAACTATTACGCAGAGGTGCTAGTAGCTTTCTCCACCGGTCCGTGTTCTCCCAAAGGTTCCTCTCATTGTCATCCCAAACATATGAGTAAGAAACTCTTCTCTGCAACCTCAGAAACCAGCAAATTTTGCAACCTATCAAAATTCAATACCCCATCGTAGTCCTCCTTCCCCTCTGTGGCCAGCTGCAGTATCTCCCTAGTAAGCACCACGAAATCTACACGGCTAGAGACGCACACCCACATTCGGAGATCAAAGTGAGCCTTGATGTTCACATGATTGAAGGCCAACTGAGCCAGCGTCGTCTTGCCAATGCCGCCATCGCCAACAATGGCCACAACCGGGACACTCCGATTCCCGAGTTGAGCAGGGCCATTACGTCCAACTAACCTTTCGACCAGATCAGCGAGCTCGGGGCCGCGGCCAAAGAAGGTGTCGTCGGCCGGGACGACGGAGCTAGAATTCCTGGTGTGCCGGCTTCCACGCTGCGGAGAGGCGGCGACGTCGAGCTCGACGAGGGGGACGATCTCAGTGCAGGCCGCGAAGGCAGCGGAGAGCTTCTCGAGGACGGAGGGAAGCCGATCGAGGGGCTCCTCGGAGCAGAGTAAGCGGCGGCGGAGGGAGCGGGACGAGTCGAGGATGCGGCAGAACTTTCGGCGGGGGCCGGCGCGAGAGTCCGCGAGGCGGCCGTAGTGGATGTCGTCGAGGAGGTCGGCGGCGTCGCGCGCTGCGTCCTTGAGGCAGTGGAACCACGCGACGAGGGTGGGATCGGAGGGCCGGCGCCGGGCGTGCTCGATGGCGGAGGCGGCCGCGTGGATGCGGAGGAGGTAGTCGGAGAGGCGCTCGAGGTCGGCGGATGCGTCTCCCGCTCCCGCGGGGAGGACGTCGGCTGCGCAGGACTTGGCCAGCTCGCCCAGGCACTGCAGCAGCGGCGAGACCAGCCACCCCGCCGCCGCGGCAGCCGCGGACGACGAAGCCATGCGGATCGCCTCCGGAGATGGAGGGGGGGGGGATCGAGGAGGCTGTGGCGGCGCGCGTAGTCGCTTCGGGTGTTTGCTGGTGGTTTCGATGGGAGTGGCCGAGTTGGAGGGGCGGAGCCATCGTCGCGTTGACGGTGAAGTAGACGGGAAAACGGCAAGGCCGTGGCCTTGGAAACGTCGACCTTGGACGATTTGGTCGTTGCTTTTTTGTCTCTTTCCTTCTTTTTTTGAGAGGAGTCTCTTTGCTCGTCGTTCCCGATGGTTTGCATCAGAAAATTTATTGGGCTCGACTCTTGCGGCCTATGTAATGTCTGGGCCGGACCGTTAACTTATGTACAGTTATGTACAGGGTGCACCTGGAGGCCCATTTTAGGTGATATACTGTTCTGTCTATTCTCTCTTGACTCCGTCCCAAGTTTGCGTAGCTGTAGCGATATTTCTCTATCTGAACTTCACATTTTACCTGTGTAGGGCAAGTTTCTATTTTCCTGGGAGGGAGAGCTGCAAATGACTAACCAAGAGCTCCACTGTTCCTTGCCCCGGAACTTCCTAATCCGAACGCAACAATTCCACAAATCACCGGGTGTTTCGTTTGAGGCATCATCTCGTCCTGGATCATTTTATAATAATAGGTGGCATGGTCTAATCCTCGTATGTTAGACCATCGGTTCAACAAACCACACAAGCTATAACTACAATCATATACAGTACAATTCTTCTGGGGCTTTCTAGTGGCGGTGCTAGATCTAAAACTCTATAGGGTCACTTCATTTAAACTCTACAGTTTTATGGAGTTGTGTAGAGAAAAATTAGTGTTGTCGTCGTAAAGTTGTGCAAGTAGAATCGCCACTGGACTTCCGTGAAACTCTTGTATAGTAGTCATACGTGTCCCGAACGGGTTTAAGTTCTGAGCTTACACTGGCAACCAACATAGGGGGCAAGAAATCAACAGAACAGTGGCAAAAAGATACTGCCCAGACGCACAACAATGCATTTAAGAAGCTACCCACAGAGATCCACCACTCAAACAGGCATCCATCGATACATACACGCTACAGTAGTACAGACCCTGCTCCGGCCTGCTGCGCACAGCTTATGAGCGCCGCTGCTCTCTCGTCACTCTCATCAGATCAGTGAGCATGCAGCTGCCGCTGCAGATCAAAGCTCGTAATTGAACCAGGATTCACATTTCTGTGAGAGGTCAAATGAAGGGCGGTTAAAATTGCATTGCTGATCCGGAGAGTCACGGGGGTGGCCGGCGCGCGTGGAGACTTGCAGGGCGAGGTCCTGCTGCTGTTCCCGCATCGGCCGGCACACACTACGCTCTGGGCTGCGCTGCCGCTGACACTGCGGTACGTGCGTGCGTTGCCGAGGCCCGGACCCCCAGGTGGGGAGATCCATAGATCGATGGGTGCTAGTGTTCAGCTTCAGCTAGCTTCACATCATCCAACTGTGCCGGCCCCTCTCTCGACCCATCGCAGCTGCTCCGGTTACTGTTTTCACTGCACGCTGCTTCTATCCATCCATCCATTTCATCCGTAAATGGTACTGGCGATGGATGTAATTGCTGTGCTGTAGAGACGTTGCAAGGGACCGTCTTGTCAAACAAGTCATCTTCGGTTACGACGATTTTTCGCTGTTTTAGGCCCTGTGACGTTCCGACGGTAAAAATAGTATTTTCTCAAAGAGAGTGGATTTTGTACATGTACATGTGGGTACATGAGTTAAGGATTTAGGTCAATTCTCATATTTGTGCATCTCAAAAAATTCTCCAAAAATTCATAGATGTTCATCATGTTATAATGTACAAACCCACAAAATTTCATGCAAAAATATAATCAAGAGTGGCCTACACAAAAAAGACAAAAAAATGTTGCTGCATTGTTTTAAAAATAAGTTGAATTTTTTGTCTTTTTTGTGTAGGGCACTCTTGATTATATTTTTGCATGAAATTTTGTGGGTTTGTACATTATAACATGATGAACATCTATGAATTTTTAGAGAATTTTTTGAGATGCACAAATATGAGAATTGACCTAAATCCTTAACTCATGTACCCACATGTACATGTACATTTGCTTTTCTCTTTCTCAAATAGAATGGTAATTTTCTCTCCACGACAGACTAGGCAGATGTGTCATTCATTCATATGGGCTTATCACACATTAGATCTACAGCAAGGATGGGCCCTGCATGCTCGGCCGCGACAGGCCGGCTATCGCGCAGTGGGGCCGCGATAGCAGCTCATCGCGCTCGGACAGCGTGATAAGGCATTGTCGCATCGCGACACGTGTGTTACATGGTAGGCCTATCAATTAGGCACCGTATTGCGGGTGGGGCACACGACAGGTGGCGGGGCCCGTGACGCACCCCGATAGGCGTAAGCATTGTCTCTGCTGCTGTCGACAGAGGGGCCACCGTGCCTCTCGTGTGTGATAGTAGGCATTAGCAAGTGTTTTAAAGGCGTTGTGGTCTAGCCCCTACGCGACAGGTGTCACACGTCACCATTCTGACCTATCAGGGAGAAAATTACCGTTAGGTTTTGAAGGGGCCATTTTTGCCATTATAATATCACGGGAGCTAAAACAACCAAAATTTTTGGTTATGACAACCTACTACAGCTTGAGGCTATCACATCAGGTTGCCAAAGTATGGAAAACTGAATCAAGCATCGTCCTTTCACCCATGATGCATGCATGATGGAGCCTCTCGGTTTTACCATGTTCCAACATAGACGGCGTTGAGGTTAGAGTATCTCAAACCGAATTGCTGTCTCACCTCCTATAACTATTTTCTTGCAAAAGCACCCCAAAAACACTCTCAAATCGACCCCTATCCTCCTCCCTATCCGTTCAGGCTCTCCATTTGCCCTTCCTCGTTGCTGCTTCTGACGAGCGTCTCTTCCCTCTCATTGAACAACAACCACGAGCAGATCCTTTCCTCCCGCCATCCTTGACCCCTGGCGGCGCCGGATAGACAGGTTGGTCCCCTCTCTAGCTTTCTCCTCACATCACCGTATTTCTCTACCGCTGGTGTAGCCACAACCCTAAGCAGATTGAGAAGAGACCGAGAGAGAGAGAGAGAGAGAGAGAGAGAGAGAGAGAGAGCTTGGCCGTGCCATGGCCTTCCCGAGCAATGCCACTCGTCACACGTGGTCTTCGGTGACCGCCGGCTCGCTAGGAGGCAAGGTCTGTCGTGCTCTTCCTCTCATTGTGCTTGCCCAGCCTCGCTCAACCTCCCCTGGCACCCCCCTCCCCGCGCTCTGCCTCCCATCAATGGGCGCCACCTTATCGTGCTCTGCCTTCCATCGGTGGCACAACCTCCGCCACGCTTCCTTGCTCCTCCCTCGGCTACGGTGACGGCTGCGAGAAGGCCGGATCCGGGAAAGGAGGCGAGAGAGGTAGAGGATGAGGAGGAGAGTGGGAGGGAGTGGTGGTGGTCGGGTCGGCGAGGGAGAGGGCCCTGCAGGAGGGCAAGATCTAGGTGGGAAGCGCAGAGTAGTTCGGAGGTGGCAGCACTACACTGGGGTGATGACGAGGGGGTGGCAGCTAGGGTGGACGTTGGGGTGAGGAGAGAGGAAGGAGATTCGAAATAGGTTGATGATGAGAGAAATAGGTGTATGAGGAAATAGTTCATATGGTGATTGAATTCTGATTAGATGCTAGCTCTTTCTAGTTTCTCTAGTCGCTACTGTGATTAAATTGTACTTTGATATGTAGAAAAGATACACCAATAGATGGTTATATGAGCTTGTTGAATGAAGAAAATAATGGCACATTTTGGGATGAATAGTCAACTTTGTAGCCTAGTTAAGGAGCAACAATCGCTAATTAAATAAACTACTCCGTTCGTGCGTCGACCCACATACTACCCTCCTGGATAATATGCCGGTCTTCGACATATCGTAGACGAAGTGCCTTCTCGTCCACAATACATCGTACAGAGTAGCGCACAGAAGCATCGCAGCGGTCCATATATTGCAAACTGGAATTACAACTTGCAACAAAATACAAAGTCTTACAAATTGATTCCCGAAAATACGGGGAATTTAAAACCGTTTATCTCTGGCTGCAGCAAAAGTCTTTCCTACAACTCTCGACTCACCCGACCTAGTTTTCTATTCAGCGTTGCTCTCGTCGCGGAAGTCGGCGTAGTAGTCGACGCCTTCGTCTTCCTTCCTCGACGCTTGTTCTTCGGAAACTTCTTCGTCGACCTCGACGGAGATCACTTCCATCTCGGATGTCGGCTCACAGTCTAATCAAAGGAATTAGAATAGAGGGATGAGTATAGAAGGTACTCAACAAGTCCAGGAATAGCAAAGAGGTGTTTGATGCACTATCTACTGAGAATGGCAACGTTCTCCAAAAGCAATGCAGTTTTGGTAAGATAAGAGAGTCAAGATTTCATTTAAGAGACTACGATCTCATGTCTTACAGACTGCTAGGATCCCCGATGGATCCCTTTCCTGCCGCGTTCGTAGTTCCAACAAGGAACATAGAGTGACTCAGCCACAATTCATTACACTCTGCAGAGGTGCGCAACTGTACCCACAAACGACGATAGTCGTGCAACTGAGGTGGCCAAACCTCATCTACACTCCTATGGTCACAAAGCCGTTTCATCGTCCAGTCAGTCATACCCCGCGTCGTAGTCCCGCACAACAGGCCAGGGACTACCGGTCTCACGTTGACACTACTGGTCCAATGCCTTGTGGATAGCCATCGGCTAACACCACCTTCCCAATAGTTGATACTCCGGATCCAACTGTTGAGGTCTTCCTTTCCCGGGGGAGTATGACCTATGGCAAAGGTACTTTGACTTAACCCCGTCCATACAGGGTATGTGGTTTGCGCGTTCGCTACGGCGCTTAAGCACAATCGATCGTTGGTTACATTAACCTTATGTGAAACGAACCCGTGTGATGAAATCCGCCTTCCAATGTGTCTTCGGCACCTTTTCAGGATTTCATCACCCACCATGCTATCGCCCAAGAACCGGCAATCAAAATAAAACAACAGTTGCTTCCTCTTTAGAAAATACATTTTCAATTTTATACAGGTTGTAGACAAGAGGAAAATGGTAGATCATTCTCAACGGACATAAACAAAAAACTGGACTTGCCTAGTAACGAGTAGGTAGTGGAGCTTGACTGGTTTGCCTACTGAACTCTGGCTTCTAAAGAAAGGCAATAAAGTCCGATAAAGACTTATCCAAAAGATTCAAACGTGAATGCAAATGACATGGTATTATATGCATGAAATGATGCATGTATTAAAATACTTTCAAGGAAATTGAGACTTTGCCCTTTAAGCCTTTTCATAAAGATTTTTAGGGTTATTTACAGCAATAACTAAACTTTTGTTAGCTTTAAGGTTTGTGTTGAATTAACTTGATTTCTCAACCCATTTTCTTTAAGAATTTAGTTTATGGTTTTACCCCCTTTCCCAAAGAGGAATGTACATTTAACTTAATTACATTAACTTATCACTTTATTAAAAATTTAATTTTCTTTTTAAGAAGGAAGAGATGAACATCCTAACTTAAGTAATTAATCCAAATTGCTCTTTGAAGAGCATATATATATACCCATATCTTCTTCTCCTTCATAACCCTTTTGGAAAGAAAAGGAAAAGAATAATTTAACTTGACTCCATTTCTTGTTATAAAGAAAACAGCAGAAATCATCATTTTTTTCTTTTTTTAACTTTTTCTTTTTCTCTTCTTCTTTTCTTTTGGCCGGCCCAAATGGCCCGTTCGGTGCCTTGCTCTCCTTCTAGCACGTGCATACACAGGGGAAAAAATTCCCCTCATCCCTTTCTTCTTGCCTCCATACGACGCCGCCGCCGACCGAGTTCGCCGCCCTTCGGTCTTTGCTCCTCGGTCATCACCGGCCCTCCGGCCGGTGCTCCTTCACCTGGTGTCCCCGTCGCCTCAGTGGCCCTGCGCCGCCGTTTCGGCCCCTTGGTCGCCGCCTCGGCTGTGAGTCCGACTCGGGCCTTGCGCTCCCTCATCGGCTTCGGACACCGTCGCCTCAGGGCCCAAAGCGCCGCCGCCACGAGCCTAGGGCTCGGGTTTGGCTTGTCCCGCCGGTGCCCTTCGTCGGCCATCGCCTCCCTGGTCGTCTCGCCGTGCCGCCCGAGGTGGCTCGTGTCCGGCGTCGTAGCTTGCCTCCGGTGGTGCTCCGCTGGCTTGCCCCTCGCCGGTGACGCGGTGGAGGCGTCCATGCCACCATCCACAGGTAAGGATTCTTTCCTAGTTCTTCTCTATTTTTCCCCCAATTTCTAGGGTTCTATTCAAAATGGTTCGATCCTTTTGATGCCTAAATATTTGTGTTCGGATGATTTGGTTTGGCTCAAAATCTAATTTGAGCATTAGAGTATCCAGTTATTAGGCTTGTGCGGTTGAATGTCTAATTCCTGTGTAACAACCATGAGTATAATCCCGGTCATTTGCTCATGCCGAACTCCTAGGTTTAATTACTCTTATGTCTGTGGCTAATCTACTATGATTTCTGAAATGGCTCTTTATTAAATATTAACATTGGTAAGAACATTTGCTACTACTTGCTTCTTAGCTAATTTCTTCCTCCAGAACATATACATACTGGTTATTAACCTGATGAACAGATGTTTACATATATATGTATAGCTCTATCAGAGGTTAGCGGTAAAGGACAGGTGCTAGATGATATTTTCTAAATTGGAATGAGAACAGATACTATACTTGGTCTAGGCCAACCCTATTTCTATAATGTTTTCATTAGGAACAGATGCTACTCTTGATTCGATCCCAGCTATTCTACTATTATGCTACTGCCTCTAGTTATTTGTTAATGTATTGCTCGACATGTGCTCAAAATTGCTGCACTTGTTTTCCAAGGCATGAATCTATCACTACCTAATTCTTTTCTGCAACTTAGTCTTTATATTTTTCTGGATGATACTTTGTTCCAGTGGTATGGACCTGTAGCTATACTTGATAAATGTTTACTACTGCACCTGCTTCTAGAACTGATGAGAACATGTGGTGTGCTTGATTCTTAGCTGATTGTTTTTCTGGTTCTCTCATATACATATATGTATGCCTACATCAGTTTAGTTAAACTGACGAACAGATACTACATTTGATGCCTACTTGCTGCTTTCATTTGTTGAAATGATTCCTGAGAAAACTTGAGAAATGGATATCACTAAGATAAGAACAGATACTACTCATGTTGCCTGGTTGCCTTAATAAATATACTGTGATGTTTTTCTGAAAACTTGAGGGAAAAGGTGATAATAAATCTGATAAGAACAGATTTACTACACAAGTTGCCTAGAGTAAAAACCCTATGACGATCCTTAGCTGAGGAGTTTTAATTGAGACATTACTGCTGCCAAAAGTTAATAAGAACAGACACTACCAAGTCTCTTTTAACATTCCTATGATGAGAGATGGGTTCTGAGGATCCTTTTTAAAACATGCTATACCCTTATGCATGTATAGATGAGACTAAGGTGGTCTTGATAGGGTTAATACCTTATTCAAGCAACAAGGTTTAGCCTCCTAATTCTTGACTGGCTCCTCGGTTTACTGATGGTCTTCCCTTCCTTATTCTCTCATTCTTGGTGGCCTCCTCCTCTTGAGTTTGGACTCCTATTGCTCTATGGGTTAACTACTTATGCTCTAGCTCATTGGTTTAGCTCTTTGCGAGAGCTCCGGTGGCGAGTACTCTAGGAAATGGCTCAATTTGGCTGCCTGAGCACTACTTGTACCGAGCCTGCCTAGGCTTCTCCGGTGGAAATTATTTTCCTTGCCCCTCCTGTTGCCTTGTTATTCGGTGGCATTACCGAGATGATGGCTATTCCACATGAGCTTGGTTAGCTTGTCGGTTAAGAAATTTGACTAAAGCTGAAATTGTGAGTATCGAGGGTGACTTTGGTTGGGTTGATATTTATCTCAGATTTTTGAGTTTTATGAATTCTTTTTAAAACAAAATATGGAGGCAATTTAGTTTGTAGGGAAAATAAAAGTTATTTTGAATACTCCTCACCTCTCTTCTCTCTAAAATATACAAAATATTAGGTTTGTCCGATGAGGGTCTTAGCCATGTGGCCCTCGGACAATTTTTTTGAAAATGTTTTCAAAACTATTTTTCAAAATTAAAAATTATTTAGGTCATCGGTACTCTTTTGCCCCCGCAGCTAACCCTGCGGATGTTGGCGGAACTGTGCCGATGAAACCACATTTATTTCAAAACCATTTTTGAAAACCTGCCTCCTACAGTAACGGCGAAAATCCAACGGTCTGGAGTGCATATACTCGACGACCTCGGATGTCGCCTACATTTCCGAAGCTCTTCCCCCCCGACTCTCGGTGTTCCTCGACGGCTCAAGATTCGAAGACTCGGAAGGCTTGAAGATTAGGTTAGATGTTGTATAGATAGAATTGCAATATGTAATTTTTATTTCTTCTTCTATATCCATTTTGTAATAATGTTGTATGATGATCTTTGTAATATTCTCGAAATCAATTAAGTTTTAAATTTTAATTTCATGAACATGCGTATGATGTATTCGAGATGAATGCCATGAATGCGAATGCACAGCAAATTCCCCCCTCTCTCATCCTAACTTCCGACGTAGCTCCCGACGATCCTCGGTAGAATTAGGTCAACTCAGCAGCGCGAGTTGAACCGACTTCCACCTCACGCCTCTCTCGACTATGCCGAAACTAGGGTCCTCACAGTTCGTGAGACCAAATAACAAGATATCACAAAATTTCAGTGAGAAGGAAGACGATATGTTGGTGTTGGTATGGCTAAATATCAGTATGGATGTAGCACAAGGAAACAAATAATCTTGTTCTACTTAATGAAAGAGAATTTATTGTTACTTCCACGAGAACAAATATTTTGATTTAGATCATAATCAAAATTCTTTAATGCACCGTTAGTCTACCATTCAAGAACACGTTAACAAGTTACGTGGATGCTATGACTGGATTGAGCGTAGAAGACAAAGCAGGATGATAGAGAAAGATAAGGTAGACATATATCTCCTTAATTTACTTATAACTTTATATGTTGCATGCAAGTTTAATAAAACATATTCACTTGTACAGAAAATGAGCCCTTGAAGATACCAATTGGTAGGGAGGTGGAGAAAGAACGATTATAACGAGGTAAAAGTTCTGGCTCTCCATGTGATAATATTTACATGGAAGCATCAGATAATTGGTGGACAAAGAAGAAAGAGGCGGAGGCTGTGAAAGAGCTCAAGAAAGATGAGCGCTACGAAAGAACATATGCACTAGAAGAAGAGTATTGCAAATGAAAAGCTATCATGGTTCATGAGATAAAAAAAAGCTTGAAGTAAGGAAAAAAAGTTAGAATTCAAGAGAAGGTTGGAAGATGAGAGAACTATGAATATGGACATTAGCTCTATAGTTGGGCCATAACAATAATACTACATGAGCTTGCAGAATAAAATCATCGGTCGACGATGCAGTAGCTCAGATTCAGCTGCTTCATTTATGTGGACTTTAATGTTATTTTGTTGTACTCTTTATTTTGTTGTAAGAACTATGGAAATAGCTGCATACATTATCATAGGTGCTGACTACATTATTAAAAAAACCCGCATACATTAGGAAAACAGTACCGACTACATACATAATTAAAAAAAGTACACCCCTCCATAACATTGCCATAGATGCTCGACTAGATCATTTTGAAGCCAAGAGTGAGCTTGTCTGTTTCTAATAGATGATGAGTTTGAATAAACTCCAACAGCTCAGACATATGCTCATGGAAAACTATAATATTTTCGATCACTCCATCATAATTGAATTCTTCTGGGTCTCGGTCCCGCTCATCTTCAATTATCATGTTATGCATGATGACACAAACTGTCATGATTTGTCCTAGTGTGTCTTGATCCCAAAACCAAGCTGGTCCACAAACAATGACAAAAGAAGCTTGTAGAACTCCAAAGGCCAGTTCTTACACCGTTCCTAACTGCTTCTTGAGCTCAGACGAACTGTTTTTACTTACTTCTTTGTGGAAATGATATTGTCTTCACAAATATCGCTCGTGTAGGATAAATAACATCTACAGCATCCGCTATGCGAAAAAATAGATAACGAGGCATGCTAAACTTACGTGGAAAAGTAGAATGAGCCGTAGACAGGAGGATCAACAAAAAAAGGTGAACAAAAACATATGACTAATTGTAAATTTACGCCAAAAGATAGTTGGGCTGTAAGTAGGAGCATCTAAAAAGTAGTCTTGGTAAGTCTAAAATGTTCGGCTTCTCTATCGCGATGAATTACCTGACGTCTAGGCACAGAACCATCATGGCGTGGAGCATTCATAAGCTAATATTGATTATGTGCTATATGTGTTTTAATAAGAATGAGTTCCTCGATGAATCCAAAAGAGATTGCATGAGTAGGTTGTGACGACTCACTAGGATGTGGTAGAGAAAAAACAACTGGGAATAGCAAATGTCTTTATGTATGTAGACCAGGAAAATATAACCATTAGAAAATATGGTCGTTAGAAATATAGCTGTTAGAAAATATAGCTATTAGCCGTTCGAATTATAACGGCTACAAATATAGTTGTCATGCATATATTTTAGTTACAAGGTATCAATACAATATAGAAAATTAGACTATGGAGGGAGGAAAATGAAAAATCAGCTGGAGAAATATTAAAGAGTAATTTTTAAAAAATATCTATATTAAAATATAGAAGAAGAGATTTAAGATATGATAGGAGATTGCTTCTACTGCACTACAATGGATGGGGTTGAGTTTACCGAGAACCCGTGCGGCCGTGCCAACGGATCGAGTGGATCCTGCCGTATCTCTAGGCTCTAGTAGCAACGACGCACGTGAACTAGTTCTGCAGTTTTAACCACATGGCCGACATTTAGTGACAGTGATCAGGGTACAGTGGTAACGAACTTGATGAACACAAGCACATTAACTATTGCTCGTAAATATTTTCGTGGCCGGAACTAGTACGGGTTACGGAGAGTAGGCATGCGCCTGATTGGACGGGGCAAAGCGTGTAGCAGGCAGCGTCGAGTGAGGGAGCACATGGAGGTGGCTGCTGGCCAGGCTAGTGCGCCGGCCTTTGTACGGCTCGCCTCCCATATGCTTTCTCAAGGTCCATCCTGACCTCTACCTCTTTCTCCTGCTACAGTAGAGACGGTAAGACCAGCGTCCCCGATCTCCCTTCTTCTTCCCCGGCGAGGCCGCCGGCCCTTCTCGCCTTCGGGCACCGCGAGGTAAGGGGTAATGCGGCCTCCGCCGGGCTCGTAGATAGAGCCCTGGTTGGTCCGTTTTTGTGCCTCCGTGCCGCCGCCGGTTCGCCGAGCTTCTTGTCGGTGGTAGGAGTTTTGGTCGCCCGGCTCCAAGCTCGGCTCGCCGTGGCCTTCGATGGTGATGGGGAGGAGCTCGTGGTGTTTCTTTTCGTTCTTTTCTTCGGGCTATCCGTTCGTCCGGCTGGTGTGGTGATTGCTGCTGCCTTCGGTGTTTGCGTCTTCGGCTCCGGCTCCGGCACCGTCTCGTCCGCGCCTGTTGGTGGCCGTTCCCCTTCGTCGAGCTGCTCTGCATTGCGTGGGGATCTTTGATGCACGGTGCCGGTCGCTCGCCTGCTCAGATCGGGGCGCTCCAGCCCCAGCCGATGCGCCTTCACCGGATGGCTAGCTCCGCCTCTCGCGGTGGGCGTCTTCTGCGGCAATCTTTCGAGGCGTCGTCCTCTTTTCTTCGTTTGCAGGTGTAGCGGGTGTCGCCGTCCTCGTTGCTCCTCTGCGCGTTCGGCATCTCGTCGACGGGAGCGTTGCTGCCGGCGGATCGGGCGTTGGGGCTGCCCAGGGGCTTGTTTGTAATTTTTAAATCTTTGTGGGCCTTTTCGCAAAACCGGGGACAGCAGTTCCCCATCCAGATCCTTCCCGGGACAGCTGTACTGTTTGTGTACTGTTTTCCTTAACATAATTGAATCCAGATATTAGCTCTAAAAAAAAAGGTCCATCCTGACCTCATCTCCTTACTCTATCTCTCAGCTCACCAATCAGTTGGGAAAAGTTTCAAATTTTCTCGCTCATGGCTGTTACTGGAACGTGGGGGTCCATACGTCGATTGCGCACGTTTGCCACGCAGTGTATAACAGTGTCACGTCATTACGTGCGCGAATAGCATCTACGCTACGGGCACCAGTAATTAGCGGTGCACCGTTAGCACGGTTAATTCCGACATGTTTTCTATAATTGTCTAAATCAAACTTTCAACTTGAAAATAAATTTACTAAGCTTCCAACTCCTTTATAACTCAGCTTTCTACAAAAACAAAACAAACTTTCTACCAGCCAAATCAAACTTTCAACTTGTTAGAGTGTGAGTCCCACAGGCTACACACATGTCAGAATCAACCGTTGCCACGGTTGACTGTCCAATATGATTTTCGCTACTCTACCAGGTCGCAGCACGGACAAGTAGAGCTAGCCAGACTCACAAAACAGGTGCATTGGCGTACACGTGCATTCTCGCAACAAGCATCTCTTCGGTAACAGAGTTCGCACAAATTTTAGGGCTCTTTGAATTGAAGAAGTTTCTGAGAAATTTGTAGAATTTGAGTCTATAAATAAATTTTCTTATGTCTTATATGAACCTTCTCTCTCTTTAAGTTCTTGCAAAATTCCTGTGGAGCATCAAAAGAGTTAGTTTTGCATATTTCTATGTTTTTATTTCCTATAGAATTTCACAAGCCATGATATTTCATCCCTATATTTTTTCTATTCTCGCATTTTAAGAATCTTGCATTTCAAAGATGCTGTCATTATAGCACTCCTAAGATCCATTAACAGATCTAGGAATCAAAGATAAAGGTGCCAAATGAGTCACATAGTGCAATGGTATTGATAATAGGTCAAATTTTACTGATACTAACATAACTAGCACAGTGTCTCGCGCAATTACGCAGGAAATATTTTTAATTATCTTTATTTTTTATCTCTGTGCATGATATTAGATCAGTACGAAAAATAAAAGTTCAGATCACAAGTCGGCCCGCTAGTCATTGTATTGAATCGTCTATTTAGGTACAACTATGATGATCTATCGGCTGTGATCTGTTTAGATGCAATTATGAAGATCTATCGGCTGTGATCTGCTTAGGTGTAATTATGAAGATCTATCGGCTGTGATCTGTTTAGGTACAACTATGAAGATCTATCGGTTGTGGTCCACGGTCCACCAAATTAACAGTTGGATGATTTACTTTTTTTGGAAATTTCTAACCCCTCTCTATTTTTTCTATTATATTTTACTTTTGGTATATATACATTTCTCGAAATTTAAAGAAAAAAATCGAGTGTTATATAAGAGGGAGCTTTGACCCTGCCAGTCTCCCTCCGCCACTGCTAATATTGATGTTCCACTAAGATGCCCTAGAGTGATGGTTGTGGCCGTCGGCCCTTCTCCCTTTGCTATCCGTCGTTGAGATTACTTCGGAGTGACTCCAATAGTTTCTCTTTTTATTTTCAGACCAGGTAGTTAGTTGTGTTCTTCTCCGAAGACTTGTCCAAATTTCTTCTACCTCTTATGGTTTACCTGACGAACACACCTGGACGGCGATGACATCACCTGTGCTCGAGATCAACACCACGTCGATCGAGTCAGGTACAATTATATCTCTTCTAATTTTCCTATGATAAGCACCGCCGCAGGGCGTTGGTTGCTTACATAATAGTGAGGATTATCCATAATCTAAGTTTCCGGTGTCAGGATTGTCAATAATCATAACATTGTCGCTAGATTTTCGAAGTCTTTTATGTAAGCAAGTGAAAAATTCCAACGCGGTCATTGATGGTAACATATTGTTCATCGAGAATCTTCAATTTTAAGATATGGTACTTATGTATTTTACCCCTCAATTTAAACCTAACAATAATTTCTTAAAGGATATCTGCTGTTTCGTTTAGGGCCTCTTTGATTCATAGTATTTCCAAAATGTAGTGATATGATAACCGTTTGATTGTAATGTCATATCATCTTAAATCATACATGATTCAAAGGCTGTTTGATTGCTCATAGAAAAGAAACATAGTATTTTTTTTAAGACGTTGAAGTTAATGAAAATTTTGAAATATAGTGCAACGAGTCCTTAGGAGAAGTCCTATCGATTGTAATCATATAAAAGAAACACCCACATGGAAAAAATTATTTGAAATTATTTTGCATCAAAAAGACCCTTAAAAGCTGGTGTTGCCTATTCTTTTTTCTATTTTTTTACAGCAGAGCCTTGGCTACACTACATATACTCAAGTATATTGGTGGTTGAAAGTTTCAAAAAGTTGACCACATGGATCATAACATTATGTTTACATTCTGAAATTTATGGGTGTATTGAGACGGTGATGGTGATGGTACAAGTACAAGAGTTGTGTGGATGGAGGTCTTGAAGAAGGGTGTTGGTTCCAAAAAGAACAAAGGGTATTAGGTGTTACACCTTTTACCTTAATAGTGGCACGCTAGAGACGACGGCGTCACTGGCAGAGGCAAGTCAAGAGGATTAGGCCATGTACAATGCAGGGTGCTTATAGCCCGGTGTTTAAAGAGAGAGAGTAGCGTGGCGTCTTAAAAAAATGAAGCGACCCTGCACACCACTGCACGGTGTAGTGTGCCAGTCTTTGATATAATATAATAAAATCTCATTTCATTATATTACATCGATCAGAATGTACAACAGAAGCATTGATGGTTCAACAACTATATATATATATATTACAGACTCCAAAATATACATGAGTTATTACAGAAATACAATAGGTTAAGTTCAACTGAAAATAGCAACAGAAATATAGAACTGAAGATAAAATTGCAGAAAAGTAAAGCTGGTATTTTATTCTTCTACTAAACTAACTACTCTTGCTCGAGTTCTGCCCCGTCTTGCTCTTCATAGTCGATGTAGTAGTCGACTCCTTAGATTCCTCCTATCAGGTCCGGCTCCTCCTTCCCTTCTTGGACTTCAACTTCCTCATACCCAACCTCTAATGGTTCAGAGTCTAACAAAGGAAAGATTTACGTAGGGGATGAGTACAGAAGATACTCAACAAGTTCATAATAGCAACAGGTGTTTGAATGACTATTTCTACTAGGACAAAGTCCTCAAAGGATATGCATGAATCCAATATCGTTCCTGGAGAGTAAATTTTAATTTAACTATGTTCAGAAGGCTTCACGGGTCGTTAGAACCTCCGATGGTTCCTTTCCCGCCACGATCGCAGTTCATACCCAGAACAGGGAGTGACAATGCCACACTTCAATACACTCTGCAGAGGTGCGCTACTTTACCCACAAGTGGTACTTAGCCTTTAGCCGGGTACGAGACCCATCACACTCCCATCGGTGCGTGGCCAGGTCTAAGGTTCCGAGTCATTTTCACCCTTCCCTTCGGCAATATCTCCCCTTATGTAGTCGATCCAGCACCGACTACCCACCTCGTCATTATAGCGTACTTTTCTGTATTTTCCAGGGACATAACGCCTCCCAAAGCGGAAATTCAGGGTTTATCGCTCCCCTGGGCAAGGGACTTAATGCTTCCCCAGGCGTTATTTTACATACGTTCCTGGGAGATATGCACTGAGAAGGTATTACTTGACTCGCTTGTCCCATAACAGGTCTTGCGGTTAACGCTATCTTTACGGCGTAAGAATGCCAACTGACATTTGTTATTAACCTTATGATGATACCATATGCAATGGAACCCTGACCACCCCACAAGTTCCAAACCGGGGTTCCACTGCCCACCAATATATGATTCAACGAATCATAATGCAGTCCATTTATTAATTATTATAGGTGATAAGAAGAAGAAATTGCATATATGTGGTAGGAATAATCATCAACATGAACAAGAAATGAACTTGCCTTGAGATGGATAAGAGGTGAAGTGAGATGTCCCTTCGGACGAAATCGGCAGAACCTCGGGATCTGAAGTGGAATAATTGTCCGATAAGGACTATTTCCGAAGATAGCAATTTATGGATGTATGCATGCTTATGATGATGAAGTTGATTTACAGAATTTGGATTGTTTGGACGATGTGGACTACCTTGTCGAAGACAATGCAATAGATGATATTTTTATTAATTTTCTTGATTTTTTTATCTGCTCTATCTTTTGAACTGATAAGATTTATTATCAAAATTTTCGCGGTGTGGTGGAGTTATTAAACCGTCGGAGTTCATGAAATTTAAAATAGCTAAGCAAAAATTCTTAAGTTTTGAATTTTGTAGCAATTTAAAAATGTTTTAGGTTTTCTTTAAAAGAATAGGAGTATATATATATATGCTTATTCTTTGGATAATAATTCCCTATGGTTTATTGAAGTAGATTTTTAATTTGAGGTGGAGTACATATATATATGTTGTAAAGAAATTTAAATCCTGGAAGATTTTTAATAAAGAGAGAAACCTAGTTTATTAGGGTTTTTTGGCTGCCTGAACTTCAATTCGGGCCTGAGGGTCGTTTGGCCCAAACCCGGCCGTAATTTGGCCTGCTGGCCCGCTCGTTACCCGGTTAGGAAGACCCTAACCGGTCCTGACTCCACCCCTCCCCCTTCCTCTCACACGCCGCCGCCTCCTCACAACTCCCTCTCTCTCTCCTGGAGCTTCCAATCTTCCCCAATCGCCGCCCTAGGCTGCGCCGTCGGTCTCCCTTACTTGCCGGCTTCCCCTCTACTCTGTTGCCGGCCTCTCCTCCGTCGCTGGACCTTCCCCCACTAAGTCGCCGGCCTCTCACCCGGCCGCCTCCCCTTGCGCGCCTCGGTTGCTTCGGACCACGCCGCCACCGGCTGCCTCGGCCGCTACGTTCCGCCTCCTCACCGGCCCCATGCGCACCCCATCGCCTCCGCTTGGTCGCCTCGGCCGCCGCCTTCTCGGTCGCCTCCTCACCGGCCGCTCGGCCGCCCTTGCTCCGCCTTCCATGGTGCCGCCGCCTTGGCCGGTTCCCGCTTGGAGACCTCGCCGCCCCGGCGCCTCGTTGCCGGTGGACGGCGGCGAGTTCACCGCGCCTGCAACCCCGGCGACGAGATGCCACCTACGGTAAAACCCCTATCCCCTTCAACATGCCTCCTCCCATTCCAACTATTCTCTAATTTTTGTTCTAGGGTTTAGCTGTGCTTGACATGGTTGGAATTGGGGATTTTGGCCCTAAGGTTGACCGTATAGTTTAAACTCGGCTAGGATTTCGGTATAGTTAATTCATACCTTGCCTATCAATTCGAAGAATAGCTGTTGATTTTGATTTTTAAGTAACTATTGATGCCAAGAACAGATGCATTTCTTTTTAGGTTTCCTTTGCTGAAATACATGTTCATGCTGATTAGTAATTTCTAATACTATGCATGCATACTACCAAGGATGATTCCCAAGTTTAGCTGATTCTTATGTTGATATGGAGATTTGAATACTTAGTATTGTGGCTGATAAAATCACATATGCTATGCTTATCATTGGTTACTCCTATTTGTACTGAGATTGGGTGCTTTCCATAGGGTTAAATGGACAAGAACAAATATATGGTTGATTTTTGCTTATGTTCTCAGTTGGCTTATTTCTTTTTGAGGTTTATTTATTCATTGATGTATAAGTGATACATGAACAGAGATTATACTTTTTCTTAGCTTAACTCTTCTCATATTTTTCCTAGCTTCTTATCATCAGATTTTTAACTGTTAAGAACAGATGCTATATTCTGATTTTCCTATGATCTTTACTTTCTCCTCCCTTCTTTAGTTAAAGAACAGACACTACTCTTGACTTATCCTTTTTGTTAAACTGATAAGAACAGATGTTATACTTTTTAGCATAGTCTATCTCTTCCCATATTTCCTCTAGCTTTGTCTTATCTTCTCTTTAATTGATAAGAACAGATTTCTATATCTTTCCCCTTCTTTCCCCTTGATTCATCTATCTTTTCTTTCTTTATCTACTTCCTTGATCTGGTTTCTTCTTGTTAGGGCTCTTATTTCCCATTCTTTCTTTACTGTCCAGTACATATACTATTCTTGATCTTTAGCTTGCTTAAGCTATCAAGAACAGATGCTAACACTTGGTCTTAATTTATTCCCTTCTTCCCTTTTATTTACTTTAGGAACAGATCCTACTCTTGATGTATCTATTTCTTAAACTGATGAGAACAGGTGCTATGCTTTTCTTCTTATCTCCCTCTCCAATCTGATAAGAACATATTATTCTCACTTGATTTAGAGAATTGGTTCATGTATCCTAACGCAGAATATTTTCTGCAGAACCTTAGTATCTCTTTATTCTTTTTCTAATTTCTCCTACCTCCTCTATTGTACCTTAAGCAACTGTAGCTTGTTCTTGTGGTAATCTGAGACCTGCTTCTTCAGGTTTCGCCTCCTCCTCCTTGCTGCCTTGTTTGCTTCTCAGCTCTCTAACTCTTGCCCCTTTGATTTGGTGCTGTTTTGGTTGAAGTTGAGATGAAAATGAAGCACATATGGCCCTATTTATAGGGGTTTGAGGGCTGTTGAGCTGGGATTTCGAATTTGCCTTGGCTTGACACCTCTTGGATGACTCTTATCAAGTTTTGGTGAGTAAGGTGCTTGCATGGCAGCCCCTAATGAACCCTTATCCTACTCTCAAGCTTGAGGTGTCCATGTGCTGCCACCAGCAGCTTAAGTCATGGTTCACCCCCTTTGGACAGCTTGTTGAGATGGTGAGTTGAGCTGCCTATTGTGGCTGTACGTGGGCTGTTGCTAAGATCAGGTTAATCTAGCATTTTTAAATGCTTAGGGCTGCTGGATTTATACTTGAAAGCAAGCCCTAATCCTTGCTTAATTCATAATCGGTTGCCTAATTCACGGAGATTAGTCTAAACACAGATTGACTTATGGGACTTAATGATTTGATGCCTTGATTGGTTGCCTACTGTTGCCTTCATTAGTTGCCTACAAATTGATTCAGATGTTGCCTTAAGTATTGATGCCTTTTAAATTGGATTGTTCCATAGGTCAATGCTGACTTTTATCGGAACTAGAACTAGTTCTCTAGTTCCATAAGATCAATCTCCAAAACAAAACATTGCATCTCCCCAGGAGATGCAAACATTTTTTTATCCTAACCAAAATACCCTCTTGTAGCTCTTTTTCTTTGTGCAGGTTGGGAAAAATTGAAGAAGATGGAAAAGACTAAAGAGAAGAACAAGACATTAACTTAATTCCTTTTTATTGTAGATATTTTGTAATACCCATAGTTGTAATATTGAACTTTTTGTAAATATGATTTGTGAATCCTCATATTTGTAATTCAATTGTTGAACTCTTATAAATGTAATTGAGTCATTTGAGTGCATGCTTATATCTTTGAGTTAATTCATACTATTTATGTACATAGACTTATAATGAAATTGTTTATCTCTTGGATATATGTATATATATATATGTAAATCGAATTACTTTTTATTTATGTATGTGACATGTTTATCCAATATAAAGAATTTTTTTTAAAATTTCTCTCAATTTTTGATATGAGTGAATGATATATCTACACTCAACTCCTAATTCTATCGTTTAGGCTTTTAGAAAATACGGGTTCTCACAAAAAATATGTGACTTACAATGCAGAGTGCTTCGTATGGGTGCTTAAGTTGCTTTAATATTCGTGTAGCACCTACTCTAGCACCTGTTGTCTCCAATGCAGCGCTGCATTGTGTGGAGTACTATTTGTGCTTCTTGGAGTACTATTTGCTAGGCATCGGTTGAAGCACCTGTCATTTGTGTCACCCTAAGCACCAGCCTAGCACCGGGTGCTTAACTTTGCTTCTGTCGCCCTTTCTAAGCACCTGTCTAAGCACCTCTCATAAAAAAAATTAAGTTTTTTTCCTTAGGCACCTATCTAAGCACCTGCATTGTACAGGGTCTTAGGGGTTAAGAAAGTGACTGTGGCGGTAGCTAATAGATGATGTCGGATAGATGAGTTATGGTTGCTTAATAAAGATTTAGTGGTTCTAAAAAATTTAACCAATGATAAAATAAAAAATAGTTGACCGCTAGTTACAGTCTGTTGTCATTATACAGCAGTACTGCCGAAGGACAGTATTTGTCGCGTTCCAACGCGGATCCGGGGCCGCTCATCATTCACTAGGACCAAAATAAACGTCGACCATCCGATGATAGGTAAGTATCATACGGTTCGATGGATCCATCCATTGATCCCCCCACCCGACGTCGACACGGCATGTGCCCTCTGCTCCGTGCTCTGCCGCTGCCGCTGCCCTCCCCCACCACCACGGCACCACCACCCCTCTGCCCCGTCCGTCCTGCAACCACCAACCGATCTCGATCGATTTTAAGTGCGGTGCGGCGGTGCTACTCCACTCGTTTCGGGGTGGGTCGGCTCCGCTCGGGATGGGCGCTCTGCTCGATTCTCCCCAAATCTCAAGGGCGTATGAGACGTCAAAGCTGATTGATTCGATTCCTTCCCTCTGATCCCTCCTCTCGGCTGTACTTTTCTGTCCAAAGAAAAAGGGAAAGCAGAAAAAAGATCAAGAGCTGCACTTGCACACAATTACACAAACACACACTCTCTCTGAGAGACATATTGCATTGCATTATTACGATTCACGCATCGTGAGCAACCTCGAGGGCTCTGGGTAAATCAAGTCGCCATCCAGGTGCCGGGGTCAGCCGCTGCCAGCAGGCTGCGAATGCAACGGCTCACGCAGCCGTACCGCCTTCTTCTGTATCGGAGAATAGATTACTATAGGTACCCCCATTAGGTGCTGCGCGCTTTTAGTTAATCTCTCTCTCACACCGACATTCATCAATCTTGAATTTGAAAGCGAGCCTGACCTCGAGTAGTACTACTACTAAGTACTTCCTCCGTCCCAAAATATAAGACGTATTTTGATTCATTAAGATAAAGTTTTAACCAACGATTACTTTATTAGTATATAATTTATATGATATGAAATTAATATCGTTAGATTCGTATTTAAAAGTACTTACTTATGATTATAATTTTATATCAAATAAACTATATATTAATAAAGTAATTATTGATCAAAATCTTATCTTAATAAATCAAAATATGCTTTACATTTTGGGACGAAGGAAGCACCAACTTGCTAGTCCTTGTGCGTTCGGCAAACGAGTAACCTTGCAGCAATACTGGCTCATTACTTCTGGCTTTGTTAGCTGTACAGTTAAGAACGAGAGAGCGTTCTTTTAACACCGCCATCTGTACATGTTTCTTTTACATCCTTCGGCAGCAGCACCACTATTACTGGTGTCATTTATCCGCTCCAGCTTCCCCTGATAGCTAGCTTGGTCCCATAAGCAAATTGTTATCACGGTGCAGGTGGCAGGGCGTGCAGGCAATGCATGGTCCAGACTCCAGACCCAAACCCCAACTGGATCGTTGCCACAGCAAATGCTGCCCAGAAAACAAACAGTATGGACACGGCACGGAGAGCTGTATTAATAATACTGACAGCTATTACGTGCAAGATCCCAACAGATTTAGCAAGCGAGCGCATGCATGTGCAACGGCAGCGGCATATGCTTGTTCGTAGCTAGTGGCCGCATGTATTAGCTACTTGCCCATCACCCGATCCGCTCGACGGGACAAACTCTGCGGAGGCCCTGTGGCCACCCGACGCCCCTGCCTGACTCCCTGACTTTTCCAGCCTTTTGCCCCCAAATCATTTGGCATCTCATCTCATCTCATCCCACCAAGAGTCACGAACAACCAACCCCATTAACTAATGTTTCACCATGCAGAAGGGAAAGTTTGTTACACACAACATGGATGCGTGTTACCGTTTTACTACATGGAATGGTTCATGGCGGAGAACGGTTTGCTTGAGTTGAGCCTAGTGGTAGTACAGTACAGAAGATAAGAAGAATTAAGCTACTAGAATTAAAGCGAAGGGAGGAGAAGATGCGGAAGGAATGAGCCTATAGTAGCTCGAATTGTATGTACAGTGGCCATGGCCTGGTGATCAGTACACCTTCTTGGAGAAGAAGGTACGGAGGCCGAATAGCCCCTGCGGCGGGTTGCATTCCTCGCCGCCGCCTTCCGAGCAGCTCGCGTTGTTCCGGCACACGGCGGGTGGCGCGCTCACGCTCGGCGTCGCCGCCGCTGCCTTGTCTTCGCCATCGTCTTGGCTTGTGGCCACGTCGGGGGCGGCCTTGTTCTTTGCGCTGGCGGTATTGCCGTTCTGCTTCTGCTCGGCAGCGGCTTGTTGCTGCTGCAGCTTGTTACGCCTGAGCTGCCAGACGGGGCTGGCCCGGCCGAGACGGATGCCGGTTGCGCCGAGGCTTGTTCGGCCCTGGCCGGGCACTAATCTCCTCAGCATGGATGTGGCGGGCAATGGCCCCGGTACGGCGGCCGCCGCAGCAGCTACCGTGTCGGCAACGGCCGGTACCGGCCCGGAAGACTCTCCGCGGGAGTTGCTCCGGGAGCAGGGCGCGCTGCTCACCTCACGCCCAGCCGGCGTCGCGGACACCGGTGCGCTGGCAGCGGCGGCATTGGCGTTGGCATTGGAATTTGCCTTGGCCCTGCTCAAGGCGCCCGCGCCGGCAGAGTGGCCGGCGGAGCGGCTCCTGGAAAAGGGCCATATGTTGATATTGATCAGCTCGGAGTTCCCTCCTACGCTGCTGACGCGCCGCTCCATCTTCTTGCGGTCCTTGGAGTCGCCGGCGCCGGCCGCCTTGAAGATGTCCTTCCACTTGAACGTCACCGCGGGAAGGTCCGGCGTCGGCGCGGGGCAGGACTCCGCGAGCGGCTGCGCGGATTCCACTTCAACTTCCGGCTCCGCAGAGAAGTCCTTGGCGTCAGTGTCGGCCTCAGCGTCTTCGTTGTCGTCGCCGTCAGGGGGAGGCGCCTGGAGGGTGTGGAGCGGGAGCACAACGCCGTCGGAGAAGAGCTCGTCCGCCGTGAGCAGAGCGGGGGACGGGAACGACCCCGGGTTCTTGCCCACCATCCAGAACTCGAACTCCGGCGACGCGGCCGGGGACGGGGAAGAGCGTCCGGACTCACCGGCGCCACACTCGGGAGGAGACACCGACTCGACGACTTCCATTGCCAAGCAATGCAGCGCCACAAGCAGAGGCGGGTGCAGCTGAGTCTTGGATACAGTATAGACCAGGAGGAGGAGGATGAGGAGCTCTAACGGTTTAGAGGCACGACGCCATTGGCATCAGCACCAGGAGCACATCACACGGGCAGCGGGGAGCAGAGAAGAGAAGTGAAGGGAATGAGAAAGGGAGGCGTACGCAGAGACTTGACGCGTATTTATCAGTCACATCAAGTGCGAGCCTGGAATAGTGGGAGAGGTGGCGGGGTGGTGGCTGCTCGCTGATATGCGCTCTGAAATCTTTGTCTGCTGATGCGCTTCTTTTATTCGCCCGTTTCTGGGGATGCATGGCTACCACCCCGCCCCGCTCCCGGTGTTCCACGTTTAGGTCCTATTTGATTGGATCTTTAGTAACTTGACATTAGAAAGAATTATAGTCTAATGTAGTGGTACGTTTTATAGTATAAATTTAGTTATTTTAAAATAAATATTTTTTAGCTTTTGTAATATGCTAAAGTTTTTAAGTTTATTTTTTAAAATATTATAAATGATTTAGATTAATCTAAAACTATATATTCATTTTCTTACAGTTAAAATAGCTTTTTCAGACAACCAATGAATACATTTTTGTCAACAATCATAGTCTAACCAAACAGACCCTTACTCGTCGTAAATTATCGCTCAAAGAAAATAAAATGTGAGCGAAGGCACAACACGACGCATTTAAATAACTATTCACATTTGGGGTGCACTACATTGCACTCACCCCACCGTGGGTAAACAAGCCCGGTTGAGTGCCCGAGTTACCTTAGGTGAAGGTGAAAGTATAAGTCGGTGAAGCATAGTCCACAGTGTACAACATCCGTGCTTGCTTGATACGGTTAATGTGTGTTTTTTGCAAGTGATACGGTTAATGTGTTGAAACACATGAAGGAGTAAATATAAATAAAGTTAGAAAAGTGACATAAATTCAAGCTAAGGAAAGACTTTTTTTTGAAAGAAAATGGGCATGCAAACTCTCAAAGCTTATAGATTACTCTCTGGATAAAGTTACATCACAATATTTACAAAAGCATACCCAAAATAGTAGAAAATAAAACTTACACCCTTGGATTTTACAAGAAAGGATCTTGGATCAAAAGCATAGATTGCAATGTAGTCCTCTTGTGTAGTCGACGGTGCCGAAGACGAACCACTGAACTTCGGCAGTTTTCCACTGTGCTGTTCCCGCCTAGGCTCACGCAATGCAGACGATCCGTTGGTGGCCACCATGGACAACACGAGGAATGGCCTTTGATTCTTGGAGGTTAAAGGTAGATTTTGTGGAGATCGACGACGACATGGAGACACACCCGCGATCTATCCAAGTGGAGATTCGAAGGCAGCCGAAAACATATGATATAGAGGACTTCAATCCCAATGCCCACCATCGATGTTGTGGAGTTTCGAAAATTTCTAGAAGTCACATGTAGCAAGGGGATGGATACGCAGTGGCAGTGGCCAGAAAGAGGCGGCTCACCAGCCTCAAAGGAGACAAGCTCCCATATGTCACAAAGGGGAGATTATTCGCATACAATGGTACAATGGAGGGGGGAGGGGGGAGGGAGGAGCACATGCCAAAACTACCGCTTGGAGACAAAATCCTCATGATAGCTATTTTCTTCAACCGTAGTACCAGCACTCACCTATCGACTTGCCCCGGAAGAAGAACCGCCGGGAAGAAGCATGCCTATGGGCAGAGTAGTGAGGAGCAAAGGCACGGAGCTCCCTAAGATCTAACTGATCTAATAGAACTAGGCCTAATAGTATGATAGCTATACATAGGTGGGAGCGCACCCAACTCGTCACCGGTGAGAAGCCAGGGAGGAGAGGAGAGGGGCTGGTGGTAGTGAATTTGGAGAGTTTCTTTGTTAGTCGAGCGCACAGGTTGAGAGGTTGAAGAAAGGGCTCGGAAGCTAGGTTGCTAAAGAAGACTTAAACCTGGAATTTGGGGTGTACATCCCGGTCAATGTGTTAAAACAAGTGTAGGAGTAAATAAAATTGAAAAAATCATTCAAATTCAAGCTAAAGAAACTTAAATCTGATGTGGGGGGCATAACATCGACACATACCTGAAATCAAATTGATCCTATACTGTTAACGTTTTGCCTCGCGGACGAAGAAAGTTGACTAAGATTGATTACCAATCGATTTAGATAGGCCAAACATAGTACCTTCCCTTACTATCACACTATCAGTTTACCCTAAGTTATATTCACATATAATCATCGTCGATCCAAGGGATAGCACTTGTTTGGTTAATACTTTTGCGTGAAGCGAGAAAAAAAACACAAAATGACTGCTACACATGTGTGTCCACATCATGCCGGTTGGGCTGTTAGCGAATTTGGAAAAAAAATATCATACAATTACCCGGCGAAATCTTTCACACAAGGCACAACTCCGTTGCTACATTCGGGGAGCGAGGGCCTACCCGAGAAACGCTATCTCCTTATTAGACATGTTTCTTCTTTCACATTGGCCATTACTCGCAATGCTATCCATGCCCTACTGCCCCTCTCCCCTTTCCGACCACAGTCGCCTCCTCTTAGTGTGGCTGTTAGGAGCATGGCACCGTCTAGGCCGAGAGATCATCGGTTTTATTAAAAAATATTGGCTTTCGAGTTGAAATTTTACGATCAGAACTCGTGAGTGGTTCAATCAAAAGTTTTTCAAGTTCATTGAGTTCAAACTCCTCCGATTCAGAGTTGAAGGGAGACTCTGAAAGGATTGCTAGGTGGTTCATGAATTTGCAATGCAGAGGTTAACCGCACCGGTCACCATACTCCTAAAAATACCTCATGAAGTTGTTTAACGTGGGGTGCAGTAAAGTAAGCTGCAACTGATCGTACGTTTGCTACAGTGAGCGTGCGGGCCACCCGACTGAGCAACTTGCAGAGCCGATCCAAACAAGCTGTGCCTAACGCATACAATTAATGTTGGACTGTTAGTTTACAGTTAGCTGTCACCTGATTAATTTCTTCTTCCTAATGCTCGTCAAGACACGGCAGCCCGTCAATAATGCACGTAGGTACGGTCACATAGCGCACGCCGCGGACCGTTCTTTGGACCAGCTACTCGGAATGGAATCACGGCGTTGCTCGAGCGACCGGGGAAGCTACAGGGAAGTATCGTCGTCGCCGTTAGATCAATGAGTGAGCGAGAACTGTGAGACGGTGGTAGCTAATAGTAGCAGGAGAATCGAATCCAATTATCCGAATGGCGCGAACCGGAAAGCAGAAAGCGATGAGGGGGAGCCGGTCGGCCGGACCACATGGTGGCGCCCAGCTTAACTTAGCCCGAGGTCCCAGCCCGGCCAAATACGGAGGCCTCGGATTCCGAGCAAGCTAGCTAGCGAAAGCTTCGCCTCTGATCGCCTCGGATTCAATGATGTCATGGAGCCAGCTGCAAATGTGCCCTTTGCCTTTGGATCTCATCCACTTACTCTTTTTCGTAGTCGTCGTCTCCGTTACGATCGGTAGTGCCAATCTATGGATATTCTGCATTTGAGCTGCCGAGGTGAAGTAAAGTCCACTCTGTCACTCATCTCTTTCTCAAGTACTGCGCCTACAGTGGGAATTCGGTCATCACTACAAAAGAAGTGTGCTAATCGCGCTGTTTGGGCTGTGGACTGACGAACATGGAAGACAAAAAAGCTACTAAAACGTTGTGATTTGTGAACAACGCCCAGTACGTGTGCCATTTCCTACGCAGTAATACGTAATAATTGTTGGTTGGCCCATGCCGATGACGCGACGACGCCTCAGGCAGCGCGCCGGTACGGCCTCTGGTTGCCTTGCCCGGCATGAACGGCGGCGCCCGGCTCCGCTCTGCGCTACCTGCGTCTGCGACTGTGAGCCTGGGCCTTTGCCTGTGGCTGCGAATGTGAGGCTCCTTTCCATCTCTGGCATGCGGGCAGGCAGGCAGAGGCAGGGCCGGCCATCTCGTAGGTTGCCGGGGCGGGGCACGCATGCATGCACGGACGCAGACGAGCAGAGCAACGAGCCGTCGGGTCGCTTTCCGCCGGGCCGACCCATGCGGCTGCCCATGGGTCGGTACAGCTTCATTGTCAGCCAGCTTTAGCTCACCCATGGAATTCCGTGCCTGATGGTTATACTTCTGGGCCCTGCTTCGATGACGTGACTATCGTCTTGCTTCTGGCCCAGTGAACTCTTGCCTGTGTCGGGCTGACATTTGCGGCGCATAGTGCTTCCTTCCGTAGGCCTCCATGGTTGTTACTTCCATGGTAGTATAAGGCCGTCGGCCCATGTACTCAATTAGACACGATCATATTTTAGATTTTTTTAGATCGGACTCTCTAATTTATTAAATTTATTTCCAAGTAAAAGGCCCAGCCTTCAAAAACTCCGAAATAAATCCCGCATTTTAAAAACAAATCAATAGATATATGCAAGTTTCTATAATTCTAAAAAGAGTCGCACTTGCAAAAGTTCGAGGGTGTGTTTGATTTATGCCTAAACTTGTCTTACCAAAAAATGACAGTCCATGATATTTTGGCTTTTGCTTGGTCGGCTGCTAAAATTTTGGTATCCATAAGAACCTGTCCATCTCTTACATTCCCTTCACGATTCTTGCTAAAATTTTAGTTAACCAAGAGTTAAGAATTCTCTAGCCAATTTTTTGGCTAGCTAATAATTGGCAAAATTAGTAGAACATGGTATGGCATGAACCAAATATACCCTGAGTGCAGAACAAAATTTCATGACTTCTTTTTCTTTTTGTGCATTTTGTTGATTCATTACAAAAATAAAACAAAACTGAAGGCCTAAAGTAGCAATCATTTTGCCTCCAAATTTGTTTCTTTTGCACAGGACTCAACAATGCAATTTCTCAGGAAAATTTAGACGTGCACAAAGTACTCGGGAATTAGCATGTGTGACTTTTTAAAAAATCAAGAAACTAGTCTTTTAAGCTACTCTGGGTGCACCATTTAATTATTCGCAGTGCAGTATTCATCTGGATCAATCTTCCGTACTGATTCGTGTTACCATCTAATTTTCCTACCCGGCGGAAAGCGACCCGACGGCTCACCATCTAATTAGCATGTTGCTCAAATGATATGGTTCATCTATTTATCTCGCTCTCCAGAAATTCTTCTCGTACTCCTTTTCCCTCCTTCACTTCGGCTCTTCCTTAGTTGCTAGCATTTGGTTAGCGACAAGCCTCCAAACCTTTAACCCTTGCATGCTCTTCTATTTTGAAAAGCTTGCATCTTTGTTAGATTGTTGTCATCTTGCATGTGTAGCCATCTTTTTGTTAATTGCCCGTGTCGAATATTCATGAGACAAAAATACGCAACATTCCAGCTCCAAAGCTGTGCTAGTTCTGCTGCCATTTGTCGTCAAAATCCTCATCCAAACCCCATGAACTTATGAGAAACTAATCTTAGTATCCCTAGCAAGACATGAAAGCTCTTAATCACTTTCTCGCTGCCTCGTGGTAGTGAAGAGAACCGCTCACATCGAGCTACAATAGCGCGCTAAAATCCTAAAATTCCTATCGCTTCTTCTCTTTGTTGGAGCCTACTCTCAATGTCGATTGTTACCCTCATGCTATTGATAGAGGTCTGACGACATATCAGCGTGCCGCTAACAAATACATGCCCGATGCATTACCTTTCTGAAGTGGCAGCAAATCTTAACTTGGTTGAGGCAAACCTTGTGAAATGTAAAGCACTGAGTACAATTGCCATTTAGAATGCTTCTCGCAAAGTGATTCTTCGAACACATTCTCCTCTAGACCAATCCACTGTGAAAACATGACCTAGAATCATCGAGCATAACACTTGATGTAGGATAAAGTGACATGAATCTTCTTCCTCACTCTTGCTTGGATTCATACCCATTGACGCAACTCGAGATTTCTAGTGAAAAAGACTTTGACAATAAGCAAGGTGAGCACAGAAATACCCGTTTTTCCACAGAAGTGATTTTCGTGAGTCATTTGAGTGAAACTCGAAATCCTTTTCAATTTAACTTATAGTCGGGCTATATCTTAACATGTAGAACCTAAGGGGAGTTGTGATTGTGGATGTGCTGCTTCTCTAGGTTTCAGACGATGAATATTTTGACACAGAGTATGTTGTTGGAGTTAAATTTTAGGTTTCATGAATTCAATGTTCATTTGTTGGAAGTTGTATATCAGATGTTCTGGTATTTTGGTCATAACTTCCGATGTGGTTCGGAAAGTCCAAAGTAGGTTGTGTTTTTAGTGTTGGGGAAAAACTGGAGGTTCCGGTTTAATGATCGAAACTTCCGATGTGGTTCGGAAGATCCAAAGTCGATTGTGTTTTTGTGCTCTGGAAAAAAGCAGAGGTTCCGATCCAGGAACAGGATGTTCTGATATGGAAATTTTTTTGACCACATGTTGATTGACAGATTCGAGTTTGGTCAATTTGTCTCGTGAAAAATTGATGGAATATGTTGTTTTGGCTAACTTGGGTCAAGTGAAATACTTGTGCTCGCAACGCTTTGATTGGTCTATGGTGTGCAGGTGCGAGTTGGATGCGGTGATGGTTTGGCCACATGAGACCGGCATGAAGCTTGGAGGGCGGAGATGCGGTCAGATGTGGCGACAACATCTTGCGGCTCAAAGCACTTGCTTGGTGGATAAGGAAGCAGTTGGTGCCAAGACGTGATGACCAAGTTGAGTCGTGAGGGCATTTTGGTAAAAGTGTAAAATCCACCGAAGCTTTTCAAGAAACCGCGAAGGAGATGCCTAAGGAAGCGATTTGGGAATTGCTTAGGGTGGAAGAAAAATTAGAGAGTGGCTAAGCTAGTTAGGCACTTTGAGATATGTGCTAATTAGTTAGGCCCATAGGGCATTAAGGCCTAAATGGAGAGGGGTATTTACCTCTTCCACTATAAATAGGAGATGGAGGGTTTCTTAACACTCATCCTCCAAAGAGAGAGTTGCTCAAGAGAGCTTTGACCTAATCATGAGAGGCTTATAAACACCAAGAAAACCCAAAAAAATATAATATAAAAATATTTCCTCAAATCGTTTTCCCCTTTTCAAATCGTTTTGATTTTTGTTTTCTTGCCTTCTCTGTCGATCTCTCTTGGATATGGCAAGTTAGTGATGGAAAGATCATCTCCAATTTGATTCCATCCTAGCATACCCAAAGAATCTCTCATCCTCATCTCGATTTTGAATTTCTATTAGAGGAAAGACAAACTTTTGAGATTTTCAAGTTAGATTCTCTTAGAGGCCTTGATCCGATGGTTTGGGACTTGGAATAGGTTGCTATAAAAAGTGTGATGCTCCCATATTGATCTTGTATCAAGATTTCTCACGAGCTACCTTTTTCTCCCAAAATTGCTTCTTGATTAGTGTTGGTATAGCTGATAGTATATCAAGAATTATTCTTAGCATAGACAACTTTTTGACACAATTCCAATTGGAATAGCTCCATAATCTCCTCCTTTACCACTGTGAAAATTTTCATTCAATTCCACTGAGTAGATCAAAATCTACACGCGTTTCTTTGAGTGACAATATATTGTTTTTGTCAGTTTAGGAAGTTCCAATTTTCTTAGTTTGGAAGTTTTGATCTGCATCAGAACTTCTGACCCAAGAATTGGATATTCCAATTTTTTAAAATAGTTCAAAATTGAGATTGCTTTGGAACTTCTGATATTCTTACTCCAGAACTTTCGATCTATCCAATTTTGGCTCCTCTAATTTTGATTACTTTTGTTGACAGTTTTCCGCTGCATTCTCTGACTTGGATACATTGCTTTGAGAAGAAAATTTTGAAGTCAACATCATTAGTACCTTCTAGTTTGTTCAGGCCCATCTTGACGCAGCCATCGTGAGGAGTTTCTTCTCTTCTTTCTTAAAGTACTTCTTGGTTGACGGGTTCAAGCAATCAACAAGGGCCTCTTCCCAGTTGGCCTACTCCCACATAGCGAACACTTGTGTACGGCTAGTGTCCTGGAGTACTTCATAGCGGCAATGTTGATTTGATGAACTTAGGGCGAAAGGGAATCTCTAGCTTCAAGCACAGTCTTCCCATGCTGAGGCAAGACAATATCTTTGGCCTTTTGCTTCTTCAGCACATCGTAAAGCTCAACAGTCTGAGTGTTAAGCACCGAGATCACCTCAGACTCGGCAAACAGAAGAGAGCAAGCACTAGCGGCCTTAGCATTTCCCCCTCAACTGGCAGGATCACAAGAGGAACATCAGTCCTAGGATCAACAGTCGTGCCTCCTCACAAGATTTTTAGTTCTTCCTCTAGACGAGTAGCAGTCTCGCTACTAACCTTTAGCTCTTCCTCAACAAAAGTCACTCTTGTATGCTAGAGACTCAAGTCTTTCTTAGCCTAAATGGCTCTTTTGTCCATCTCCTTAAGATCCATCTTGGCTTGATCGGCTTGAGAAGTGAATGTTGAAAGCTTGTTCTCAACTTCAAGGGCTCTTTGCTCCATCTTCTTGAGTTCAGCATTGGCTCAGTCAGTGTGGGAAGTGGCTGCTAAAAGTAAAGCCTTCATGGAAGTCACCTTCTCAGACTCAGTCACCAAAGCTTTCTCCACCTTCACCAAGGCACCCTTCATCTCGAGTAGTTTCTTGTTAGACTTCTCACGATCCCAAGGCAAACTCCTCCTGTTGGTGCTGGAAAAACATCAACTTCTTGTCTCTGAGGGAAAGCTCACCACGAAGCCCATCAACCTTGGGGAGCAGGAGGGGGATCTTCTTAACCTTCCAAACAAAAATTTCATCTAACAAAAGGAAGGACCATGCAGGTTAGAACCAATGTACGAGAGAAGAAAGAGTGGAAGAGGAATGCAAGAACTAGAGAATATTCACCCTGTTGAGTACTTGACCAGAGGTATGTCCCGCTTTCCTCATATCAGCTAGCCACTCCTTCCCACCTTCTTCTTTCTTCTCCTCCTCCTCGGCATTAGACCCGCTAGAAGAGGAACCATCGGAAGAGAACCCTCCAGAAGAGGAACTTGCAGAGGAACCGCTGGAATCTGAGGATGACATCGGTTCTTTGTCCTTGTCAACTGCACAAGACATGGGGTTCACACATTAGGATCTTGTAAGTTTAGAAGTACGAAAGTGACAAATACTAAACGTCCCTTCCTCTAGTGGTAGCATCATCCTCATCAGACTTGTAGTCCAAGCCAAAGTCCGAAAGAAGATAGGAAGATCCATTTCCCTGTTGCAGATTAGGAGCGGCCGCCTTGACAGGAGAACATATCTCAATCTCAGCTTCATTCCCTACTTCCGAGTCTCTATCAACTGTGCTACCTTCTTCGACAAGTATGGAGGAAAAGCGGCTCTTGAAAATTTTCTTCTTCACGAACCTCTTCACCCTTCACCTCTCCCCAGACTTAGCTCTCGGAACACCTTCAAGAGAAAGTTGAACTTTGTCGACGACCGGTAAACTACCGATCTTACGGTATTCATGGAATTGTGATACTTGTGGGGTAGGGACCTCTAGGGCACAAGGCCAAGAGATCTGACAGCAAGAAAACACCCTTTTTATACAGGTTCGGGCCTCCATCAGGATAACAACCCTACGTCCTGTTCTTATATATTGATCAGAGAATGGTCTTACAAGGGATGTGTATGTTAGTGGCTATTCTAGGCCTATCCGTAGACTAATCCGACTAGTCCTGCAGAAAACGAGTACTTTCTTCGACAACTGCCCCGAGTAGGCACTATCTCTACCGGGTAGTCGGGACGTTCTGGTCGGAGTAAACCTGTGAGTAATCCAAGGTATTTTCTGGGTTTGCTTACCCGAGAACCATTTTCTAGTTTAATCTGATCCACTGATCATGGACACACGTTCGCCTGGCAGATTTTTAGGAAACCGAACCGTCATGGTGAAATTTTCACGTGGTGATGAAGAATCTTTCATTTTTCTGCGTTACTGCCCGGCTGACGTTAGTCTAAGCATTACGCATTCAGTGAGGTCGTGGGTTGTCAGACCCATGTTTTCCCGTGCACGTCGTCTCGCATGCGGGAAAAGTAACTGTTCCGCATTTAATGCGATGGAACAGATCATGCCGTTAACCGCGCTGGGGTCAGGCGGAATTCAAATCTTTTAAGAGACCGAGGATTGGGGTTTTGCCCACATTGCTCTCTGTCTCTTAGCACTCTCGTCTTCCTCCTTGCGCTCCTGCGTCCAAGCTTCCGCCTCGCGATCACCGTTAACAACCACGGGGAAGAAGAGTGCCGCAAGGAAATCTCCTGAGTCCCAGAAGCCGGTGGAGGATCCTTCGGGAGGGCCGATTTCCGTCATTCCCAAGTTCGAACCCTCGGTAATGGATTCCGTCGCCCTCAAGAGGCTGGTGACGAAGGAGGTCATCCTCCCGGAGGTGTTCGTGCCCCACCGGGAGGCCGTGAAGGAGACGGTCCCGAGTCCAGACACAACCTGGACTGTCATCTTCACAGACTTCTTTCGGTGCGGCTTCCAATTACTGCCCTCACATTTCTTCCTCCTCGTCCTCCAGTTCTACGAGCTCGAGTTGCTCCACCTCAACCCGAACTCGGTCTTGATGCTGGCGGTCTTCACGCATTTGTGCGAGGCCTACCTCGGCATCAGGCCGAGCCTGGAGCTATGGAGGTACTACTACAACCTCCGCCGGATGAAAGTCAGCAGCGGGAGAGTCGTCGGCGGCGCCGGATTCTGACTCCGGGAAGGGAGGAAGGATGCCTACATCTCATCTTCCTGGAAATCTTCGTGGTCGGGCTGGCACACGAGGTAGTTCTACTGCCAGCCCCCACTCTCTTCGGGGATCCACTATCGTGGGCTGGCGCCCCTCCCGACAAAGTGCTGGGTGGAGGCCCCGAAGGAAACCAAGTGCCTAAAAGCCCTCGTTGGCGACATCGCCGAACTCGCCAACAGGGGCTAGTCGGCGTGGGATGTCGCCGAGGACTTCCTTCGACACCGGATCAGCCCTCTTTGGTCGAGGGTCGCTCCTACTTGGGTGGTCCCAGAAGGCAAGGACCAGACTAGGGACTTCGACTCCGGTGAGTATCTGAACTCCTTGGTGTCATTCTTAGTCGGAAACCTATCCTTACCTTGTCAGAAATTTTAATTGCTGTCCAGATCTTTCCCCCGAGGAGCTTCAAAGCAGGTTAAACAACCTATTCGAGCAATCTCCTCAGGGCAGGCGGACCGACGTGCCCTTGTTGATCCCCAACCTTAGTCCTGAGGAACAGAGGGAGATCCTCTCGGTGAGTCCATGGTTTCTGCTTTATCTGGTCGTAGCTTGATCTGGTGACGCTTCTAACGCCACGCGGGTTCTTTCACAACGAGTAGGTCGCGGGGCTCCCGACTCAGAGGCTGAGCGGGCTGGCGCCCCCATTCAGGAGGAAGAGGTCGAGATCCTCGGTACGACTTCTCCGATCCCGAGCGTTGGAGGCTCATCTAAGGTTGAGGCGGCGGCAGATGCTACCCGAGCAAGGCCTCCTACTCGGGCTCCTTCCCCTCCGCCAAGCCCCCAACCCCAGGTACGAACTGGTGCTCGACTAGATTTCTCCCTTCAATTTTTTTTGAATGGCGGGAATAAGTAGTCGGGATACAGAGTTTGAGTGATCCCTGCCCGGAGGAGTCGGCAGCTTCTGCCACGCCTATTCGCATGGAGGAGGTCGTGCCGATCATAGGTCCTCCCGCGGACAAGGGAAAGTTGCCGCTGGTGCCCATCGAGAAGCAGGGCTTGGAGGTGCCGGCGAAGGGAACTTCGCCACCGGTGAAACGCCACCAGTGAGTCTTCTTCTTGGTCTTTTTTGAAATCTCTCATTTCTTTTGCCTTTTGAAGGCTGACGAAACTGCTCTTTCTGACTAGGGTGACTATCCGCTCGACCGGAGCTGCGGCTAAAGCTGCTACAGAGGAGCAGCCCCCGACGAAGACGCCCGCGCCATCCTTGGTCGTGTAGAGTGAGCTCCCTACGCCGGTGGCGTCGGCGCCCGGAGGCGTCGATATTTACTCCATGCTGCAGGTAATCCGAGGAGTTAGTAGTTAAAAAATTTATGTATTAGGTACTAACCTTGTATTTCGACAGCGCCTCCTCCCCTTGATTCCTCCGCTCCAGAGGGTGCAAACCGAGCTGAAGGCGTGCCGGGCAGAGAACGAGGAGCTAAAGAAGCGACTCGAAGACTCCGGGAGATGGTGTGTGGAGAAGGAGGCACTGGAGAAACATCTCGCCGAGTCCGAGCGGTGGCAGGCGGAGGGCGCAGTCGAGCTCCGAGAAGCGAAGGCTCGCCTTTCCGAGGTGGAGTCTTCCCTAAGCCGGAGTCGAGCATACGCCGGGAAGCTGGAGGAGGACCTCGACCAGGCTCTTCGCGCGCTTGAGAGAGTCACTGTCTTTCCCAGCCCTCCAAGGGCTATTCGTCTGGTGGAGCTGGTGGCGTCCGTCTCATGCCTGAAGCCCGCTGTCGAGAAGCTCCTCGACGAGGAGCTCAAACAAGGGATGCGGGATGCCCTGGCCTTCGCCTTGGCCCTTCTCAAACGCCGGTACCCAGAGTTGTCTCTGGAGGCCCTTGATGCTGATCTGCCGGAGGATGAGGAAGAGAAGCTTCTTGGTGACGTGCAGAGTGCCGCCAATGCTTTTGCGGACCGGGTGCAGGCACTCGGTCTTCCTGAATAACTATTGTAATAAAAAAACCGGTGATTAGTAACTTGTGCTTTTAATCTGTGTGTTTTTTTTCTGAAAACTTGCTGCTTTCTTGCTCTGTGAATGTCGTACGCGAGGGTTTTCGTGGACTTACTTGAACCTGTCGTCTCCTTCCTCCAACTTAGGATTTGCGAGTTGTGCTATTTATCGCTGGCTGTGATCGACCAGGCCTTAGGTTTAGTCTGATGGAGGGCTCCGTGGCTCCTCGTCATTAGTAAACGCGATAAGGGGTCCTCGTACAGCCTTTCGTGGTCGTAGCGACAAGTCGCGTTCCCATTTTGCCGGGGTGCTGGACGTAGGTTAGTAAGTTTTATGTTTTCCCTTTTGGCGACCACATTGCACTCTATCCGTGATGCCTTCTGTTCAAAGTAGTCGAGGATGTGGATAAGCAGGCGGGTTCAGTTGGCTTAGTCGTATTCGCACCTTCTCTTCTTCCTTTGCTTGTGGTCGGGGGACTTTGCCACGAACCGGGGAGCTTAGTCAATCGGGCCTTAGGTCTGATCAAGTGGGGGGCTCAGTGGCTTCCCCTGTCACCTACAGACGCGTTAAGGGGTCTTCCTCGTGTCCCTGACAGTTGCAGCGCGGAACCCTTTCCCTTTGCTCTGGTCAAGTCGTTGGTTATGTTTTATGTATAAGCCAGTTTTTGGTGCTACGTACTTATCCAGCCCCCGACTGTCTTATTCGAGAAGTTTCTCAGATAGGTAGTCTAGAAGAATTTTTTTCCAAAAAAAGGTTTGATATTCATAAAAGTCGTGAGTTGACTAGGGTATCTTTTACAAGCTATTGTAAAAAAAAACTGCTAGAAAAAACTTTAAAAACATCATCCCCTCCTTCGAAGTTGTCATCGGTTGCTCTAGGGGGTCCTGTGCTCTTCGTCGTGACCTGCTGTAGAAGCCTTGTAGATTGCACGTGCTGGGCGGCGGCACCCGGAGCGTCTTATCCTCGGCTTGTTCATAGCTTGACGACTTTGAGGATGGAGCTGGCGCGATTTGAGACAAACTGACGATCGGAGGGGTGATGACTATACGATCTTACTGAAGGTGCTTGAACTAGGAAATCTCTAAGGGGACTCGACTGTCTTTTTTACCGCTAACTTGAGCGACCTGGATTGGGCGACTTGTCCTGTGGAACTGTTGTCCTGCCGAGGAGAAGACCCTTTTGCCCTAGTCCCGAACTAGTCGTGGGACTTGTTCTCCAACTTGGAGGGGGTGTTATCCGATGTTGTCGTCCGTAGTCGCGGTGGAGGTATTGCTGATGCGGAAATGCGCGTAACGGTGTCGGGATCTGCTTCCCTGTTTGAGATTTGATGCTTTTCTGCGAGGTCGAGACTGCGCTTGTCGCAGAGTAGTGCTTCCTGAGTGGAGCTCTTTATTGTGAGGATGCCCTTTGGGCCAGGCATCTTCATGCACTGGTAAGCGTAGTGCGTTACTGCCATGAATTTGGCCAGAGTTGGGCACCCCAAGATGGCGTTGTACGCTGTTTCGAAGTCGACTACATCGAACAGGATTTTCTCTATTCGGAAGTTCTCCGGTTTACCAAAGGTAACCGGGAGTGTGACCTGCCCGATCGGCATGGCCGATGAGCCTGGAACGATACCGTGGAATGCCTGTGTCACTGTCTGGACTGACGCTCGTGGCACTTGCATGGCGTCGAGAGCGTTGGCGAATAGGATGTTGAGGGAGCTTCCTCCGTCTATTAGCACGCGGCCTACTCGGCAGTTGTTGATCGTTGGTTCAACGACGATCGGGTATCGTCCTGGTCGAGCACAATTCTCGGGGCAATCTGCTTGGTCAAATGTGATAGTGACCTCCAACCACTTGATCGCCCGAGGGACTCACGGTACACTTGCGAGAACTTCTCGAGCAATCGCCTTGTACTGCCTTTTTGACTCATAGGAAGCCGAACTTCTTCTTGGGTTTTATCTTCCTTGAGTCGTCTCTGGTCCGGAGGGGAGAATTGGTCGTCCTGCCCCGTTGTTGCTTGATGTAGCGTAGGGTTTCCTCCGCACAGGCGGCCTTTTCTGCCAAGTCCATGAGCTGTGTCATGGTTTTTGGTGGATGCATGATCAATTTGTGCGTGCACATCTCGTTTATGCTGCCCCGAGTGAAGGCGCGGATGACATCCGAGTCAGTTATCTCAGATATAGTGTTGCGGACAACACTAAACCTCTTAGTAAATTCTCAGAGAGTCTCGTCTGGTTGTTGGATGACTAGGAACAAGTCGTCGACTCGGCCAGGACGTGTGAAGGTACCTTGGAAGTTTGCGAGGAGCATGTCGCAGAGTTGTCTACAGGAACAGATCATTCCTGGGGGTAGGTTCGTCAACCAAGTCCTGGCGGCTCCTCTAAGAGCGGTCGGGAGATAGTTGGTCATGACCTTCTCGTTCCCGCCTGCGGCCTCGATCATCGTAGTGTAGATCTGCAGGAATTCTATGGGATTAGTGGTGCCATCGTACGACTCTAAGGCCCTGGGCTTGAAACGAGATGGCCAGCGCACATGTCGGAGTTCTTGGGATAACGCTTGGCATCCGTTGATAGTTCTCCGATAAGGCGCGTTCTCGCCAGTGTTCGGGGTCGGAGACCATCCTCGAGCGTTGGCATGGTGTCTGTGGTCTCTCCGAGGGGGTGATTGTTCTCGTTGGCGCCTTTGGAAACGGTGCTCATTGATCTGGTCGCGGAGCTCGACGCGTGGTTCCCCTGGGGAGACCTATTCCTGGGATGTCGTCCTTCTCTATCATGTTCCTCTGGTCGAGAAGGGGTTTTCCCTCGAGTGGAGCTGCGTGTCACTGATTGGGCCCGAGAAGATTCGGCTTGGTTCTGGGCCTGTCGTAGTTCAGCCCCCAGCTATTGTAGCCACTGTCTTCCTTCGGGTGTCGACAAGTCTGCCGCGGCGGTCGTGACAGCAGATTGCGCACCTCGGCGAGCCTCCAAGCGGTTTGGGACACGTACTCCCCCGTCCCTGGAGGGGTTCTATCTGCTGCCATAGGCGAATTCCCATTCCTGGGGGAGTAGCCGTCGGGCTGCAACGTGGCGAGCCCCCATGCTAATTTTGATCCTCGAGCTCTTCACGACCATCATCGATCGCGAGAACTACCCGAAAATTTGCATTAGATGGGGTGTAGCCCCACTCCATCGTGTTATCCTCATTGGTCACGATGTGAGTGGGATCATGATCGTTTGGACGATCAGAGTTTGCAGACGACAGCCCAGAGATTAGGCTGGTCGCTCTTGCAGGGAGGTTGTCGGTTAACACCAACTTCCCTTTGAAGGCTCTAGCACACTCGGTCCTGAAGCGATCTGCTTCGCACTCCAAGTCCTCACCAGGGGAGTATTCTCCAAAATCCAAGCGGTCCGTTACCGGATACGGATCCATAGGGCCGATGTTGTCGTAGAAACCCTGGACCGTGTACCCAGTACGGCGCACGGGGGCGATCAGATTCCCCGTTGGAACTGCTTCTTCCTTCTCAGATTGGACCGGTAAGGGCTGTGCAGTCGGCGTAAGGGGCTGATCGCGACTAATTGCGCGTCTTGCCGACTCTGATTCTTCCTAGACGGCTTGAGCCGGAGAGGTCCCCACGGTCGGCGCCATTTGTCGACGATCGGTAAACCGCCGATCTTACGGTATTCGTGGAACTGTGATACTTGGGGGGTAGGGACCTCTAGGGCACAAGGCCAAGAGATCTGACAGCAAGGAAACACCTTTTTTATACAGGTTCGGGCCTCCCTCAGAATAACAACCCTACGTCATGTTCTTATATATTGATCAGAAAATGGTCTTACAAGGGATGTGTATGTTAGTGGCTATCCTAGGCCTATCCGTAGACTAATCCGACTAGTCCTGCTGAACTCGACTCCTTTGACGTGGCAGATCTTCTCGTAGGAATAACTAGGGCTTCTAGATCTGGAAAGGCTCTTTTTTTCCCCTAAGGGATGGCTGACCCTTTTATAGGGGGTTCATCTTGTCGTACCAGTCATGGACTTCTGACTTGGGTAAGACTCTAGTTTCCTTAAACATCGGGATCACTTCCCTAGTTTAAATGATATCTTCCCTTATCACAAGGGGTTACCTTATCGTCCTAGGATCCTTATCTGGTACGTGGTATACTCCGATAATCCAGGGAAACGTATACGGATACTTCCTAATATACAGGATACCGTACTATCCATCGTCAAACTTCAACAAGCTTCTCAATCATCTTCCCTTGATGACCTTTCTTGAGAAGAAGTGTCAGCTCAGAGCCCTCAATGGCTTGCTTAGTTTGTTTCTTCCCTTTCCTAGGATGAGGCAGAGGAGAGAGCGTTGGAGCTACGATGGCAAGAACAACTGAAGGCCTCAACATGGCTCCCAAACCATCCCTCTTCATGGAACCCACTAGCTGTCCATGGGACCCAAGTACCCTCCTTCCGGCAGCTTGACTTGGGGACTGATGTCCTACAAGTGCATAGGGTTAGTTGCAGCAGTTCGTTCAAAGTATTCTCCTAGTTTTTATGTCAGTTCTCACGAGGAGCTATGGTGGTGGTCACTTCTTCCTCACACTTGTGGTGTCACAAGTCACAAGTATGTTTATCCTTGAAAACATTTTCTTTAAAAAGTAATAAATGCAAGTATAGAACTAGGTGCAACTATTAAAATGCTAAAAAATAAAAGTGTGGTTCCTGCAATAATATTAGTTAGGTGTGGGAGATGCTAGATCATGGTTATTGGTAGATAGAATGTCGATTGAAATAAAATTCTGATACATTTATTGTTTTTGGAACTTGTTAGGCAAGTCACCCTTTAATCATCATACTCCTTGAGTGACTTATTGTTCTCCTCCCGTTACCCTCTATCTCGAGTGGTCGATAAGGTATTTAAGATTGATAGATCGGATCAATGCTTTAAGTTGGTGGCTTCCCGTACTCCTCATGCAAATACACTTCTCTTTGATATCTACACCTGTCACCTTGTAGGTCACCAAATCATTGCAAAACATGTATTAATCCTAGTATCTCCTACACAAGGATCATGTTGCCTGGGCCTAGACAATAAGCACTAGGCACACCTAGAAATAGTAGCTTCATACCAAATACTCAAAACGTTCAAGAATAACAATTCGATCTAGAAATAGTTCTACCACATCACCAATCACCTAGATCTCCTCCGCCTAATAGGACTACTCACTCACATCGAAGATACAAGCACAACCGAGATGCATAATTAAAGATGAATAATAAGAATAGTCTTGACTACCGATAATCTTTAAAATGTAAACAAGAGTATGATCCAATAGTTCAGTAATGATTATAGATCTAAAGTGAATGTAGAAGAACAAAAATTAAATCTCCTACAAGAACATCAAGACTCTCACTCTCTCTAGTATGGTGGTGGAGAATCAGCTGGTCGCCCGATCCTCTCTTCTCTTCTCTTCTTCTTCTTCCTTTCTTGCCTTCTTTTCCTCTATTTTTTCCCTCGTCCCTCTGCAGAATGCCTTTATGAACTTTATTCTGTTTGACCAGCGGGAGCCGCAGCCGCTTAGTACGACCAGTTGGTACGGGTGTGGCGCTTGTATCACTGCTTGGCAGAGCGTCTAGAGGCTCAGATCGTGATGCTTCTATTGGGAAAGTTGCTCCAAATCCCTTTCTTGTGCAAAACAGGTCCTAAATTGGTTGGATTCACCTTTTATCTTGCAAGGAAGCTTTAAAACCAAAATTTTAATATTGATATAATAAATAAGAAATCAGGCAATTTTCTAGTGAATAATAGGTTGACCAATGCTAAATCTTGGAATAAAAGACAATGCATTTGGGGCACATCAGGGACCAATGACATGATCTTCTCTTGGTAAAATGTTGGCCACGATATTATGGCAGAATCATCCTCCACAGTACATGAGTACTCCATGTGTTCTTCTCTTGAATAAGGGCCAAATAGCTCCTCAGTTTTCTTCACCGCTTCTTCGTGAGACATCTCCACTGCAAACAAAGAAACCATAAAACGTGAGGAATGGACAAGGAAAAACGGCCAAAAATGTAAAAACATCACTTACGTTTCTTGGCTTGACGAGTAGAGCGAAAGAAAGGAGGCAATCCCAATTGTTCAGGAGGACGAGCATTCATCTTGAAATGACCAGTCATGAACATCTCCTCTATCATATCCCGGGCACTACATTGACAGTGAAGAAGAAAATGTAACCACTTTTTGTTCCAACCCTCTCGCTCCAAGGACTTCGGGGAACCTGGGCACACTAGGAAGTCTTGCGCCATCTTCGGGCGAAACCTCAAGGACACACCCCCTAAAAACAATGTCTGTACTCCCATCTAGAGTGTTCCAGGGCAAAAGTATCATGTCAAAGAAGTAGAGCAGTAGTCTGACGGTTGGGGCCTCCTCCAGGACAGTCTCAGAGATCCACCGGAACATGTTCAGACGCAGTATGGTAGACGGCTGAAGATGTGCCAACTCAAAGCTATAGGTCTTCATCAGCTTGACTATTAAGGGGTGTATCGGGACACACAAACCGGACTCGGACGAGGAGGCAAGTGCTATGATCGCCCTCGGGTACTTTCGCACTATGAAATGATCCTCATCCTCAACAATCTTTCGGTCACTCGGAATTAGAGCACCTGACTCTAACACTCTCAGGTACTTCTCGGTAATCCTTGAAGGACCTAAGAAGTCGGTGTAAAGTAGTGGCTTCAGAAAGTACTTCTCGACCGATGGTTGCTCACCCTCGAACTTTTTCTTCGACTTCTTACTCACAAATCCACCAGCAGCTTCACTATCCTTAAAATTTCCTCTAGACTTGACCGCCGTCTTGGACAACGTTGGAACATCTTCGGTCATCTCCCTCTCCCTAGGCCGATCAGTCCAGCACTTGTTCGTAGCAGCAGAACAAATCACCACCATCAATCTCATAACAGGAAAATGAACTAAAAGGAATTCTTGGGCTTGATCCAAACAGAGTCGTACCTATTTCCTCGCTCCCGAATCCTTTCTCCCTCTAGTCTTCATGGTCTTCGGATGCCATGTCGTTGCAACCTGCTAGGAAGAAGGAACAAGTAACTCATGTCACAAATTGAAATATAACGGTAGTGGAGAATACAAAACGAAAACGGGCAGAGTACGGCTAAACTTCTTCTTTTAAGCAAACCCGCTTAAATCTAGTCTAGCCATCAAAGTCCTACGAACCCACAAGTACCAAGAAACAGCACTGATTTTTCCTTAAAAAAAAGAGAAGAAGAAACAGTAGCCTTGGAAAAAACCTGAGAATTTTGGCCCAGGCCAGCAACTTTGGCGGCCTAATGGCGAGAGGCCAGCCCATGCAGGCCGAGCAGCAGTGTGGTGCAGCTACAACCGCACTCGGCGGCGCACGCGCATCCTACGCTGTTTCTGCGTCGAGCTGGGCCGGTAAGACCCCTGGCCTCTCCTCGAGGCGGGCTGCCAAGGGATCAAGGGCTACCTAATAGATTTCGCCGCCCAGACCGCTTGCGACCTTTTCCCTCTGGTCCTGTGCACACTCGGGCTTGGTGGGGGCTCCTTCACCGAGCACCACGCAAACGCGCCTCGCTCGCCGCGGTTGACACCGCGGTTGACATAACAAAGGAGCGCACGCACCTACATCCTGATGAGAAACAACAGAGAAAATTTCTACAGGAAGGAACCCGAGCAACGTGTGGTATCGACGGAGATCCAGGAAGAATAAAAGAATTGTGCACGACCTCAAGGCCTGTCGGTTTCCACACGAACATCTGTTTACACCCGCCGGGCATTTCATCGAACATCTCGAAGGCACGGACTGCTCGCCGCGAGCGGCGTGATATGAGCAACCGATACGTGAGTTGCCAGACCCCCTAAGCAAACCAGAACCACTCCGCAACTCGCCCGCATGATCAAAGAATTAGACGCGTCAAAAACAGGCGGGCAAGGACACGTCGCACTGAATCAATGAAGAAAACAAAGGAGAGACAAGAATCTTTACTTCTATAAAGGTTTCAATCGGTAGTGACGGTTCGTACATCTTTTTCTTTCTTCCTTTACTATATGACCATTTTAAAATTTAATAAAATCTATCTGTCCATATAGAAACCTCAATAGATGTTCTCCTCCTCCACAGACTTCAAATTCAAAAATTCAAATTCACCCAAGGTGATATTCGTCACAAACAACTCCCAATTCTACCTGAACCAAAACTCAATTAAGAGTTGAGATGAAGTGGAGAACGTGGCATGAAACGTGACAATAATAATTTGACATGCTCAGTAATTTAATTTATTTACTTAGCAACGCACGAATATTTGGCTAGTTTCTTGCAAAGAGTCATATATTCACAGTACATCCTTTGTTTTTTTTCCTAAAACCAGTACACGCAGGCACACACGCGAGGCACAAAGATCCTGCTGACCACACGAATGGAACTAGTAACTGACCTAGGAGAGGCCGGCGCTCGACACCTCCACTCTCCCACCCACTACGGCAGGTGAAAGAAGAATAGGAGCGAGCACCGAACTCCGGTGCCCTCAACCTGTCTTTATAGGAAGAACGAGTTCGCCGATACTCGCCGGGTGTCCTGTACGACGAGCATCAGGAGGTTGCACTCGAATCTTCCGCTGCGTGCGCCATGGCCGACGTCAGCAGGGAATTTTTCTCCGGCGGCAGCGTGGAGAAGAAAAATGGGAGCTAGGTCGCGCGTTGAACGGCAGATCGTGCTCGCGTGTCGGGCATCCGACGGCGGATACCGGTTCATAACTCGTCCTCCGTTCTGGGCCTAGCTCGTTTTTCCTCCGCTCGCTCGGTCCGTTGAGTTTTTTTCCAGAAGCGATGGGCCAACTCCTTCACGCGGCCTAGTGATACACGCGCGGGAGGAGCCGCCCGCGTGAATGGTTCAGTAGGCCATCTCGGCTTTACGGCGCAATGAGCTCGCCCTTTTTTCTCCTTTTTCAGAATAAAAATTCTGCTTTATTGGGCCAAGCTCTGGTGACGGGCCCTTAACAGTTCTCCTGCCCCTTTTTCATTTTACCATGAGAAAAATAATAATAGGAGAGGACTTACCACCGCTGAATAGCAAGTTGATCAAGCAACCAATAAAATAATTCGGTTGAAAATATCCGAAGAATCCGAAGTCGAAATTAGGAAGCAGAAGCTCAACACAAGACCTCAGGGAATAAGTTTTCTGCTTACCTACGATTGCAGCCTCGCACTCACAGGTCAAAGAGGCTGTTATTGTAAGGGTTAAATGGCATCAACAAGGAAGCTTCAACCTAGCTCGTATCAGGAAATCAAGATATAAAAGCATAAAACAAGAAATTAAGCACAAGGAGGTATACAGCTGAGTACACCCAAGGAGAATGAACCAAGTCTATAGGCTAAAATTCCTTTTTTGCCCCTTTTAATCCTCCCACCAAGGGTGGGGGGTGGTTTACCCCATTCGTTGGCCTATAGAACACACCATATGGGTCATTTGTAACCTCACCTCTCATTGAAATATAAACTCTCATCTCTCCTAGGTTTGGGCAATATTCCTTGTGGGGTAGTTCTCTCATGTCCAACGGCTTCTTCCTCGGCTCGAGAAGAATTCCTCTAACATCTGAAGAAATTACTCTAGTCGAGGATCCGAACAACCTAAGTCATGCCCCCACAATGGAATTACGCCTCCTCGAGGCCAACCCGGTTAAAAGATATCTTTATCTAATTGCATTAGAGCTCGACGCCCAACATCCTAGTCGTCACGCTCGCCCTTTTACTTAATTTTCATACTCGACATGATACTCGTGTTCGACGCATAACCCCCTCTCTCTAAGTCATTTTCGACAATGACAACACAGCCCGGCAGCGATGACTCGTCCCCTCAGGAGGCGGCCGGACCCGACGTTAGCGGCGGCCACGGTGACACGGAGGACCATCTGCGGCGGTGGCGACGAACACACTAATGACCACTTGCAGTAGCAATGGAGGACCAGATCCAGTGGGGTTGGTGGACCGTCGGTGGTCGGTGGAGCGGGAGAAGCGCCGGTGGTCGGGATGGCGCCAAAATCAACGGTCACTATGCTACCATTTTTTATTTTTGTTATTTGTCATCACATGTGGTTCTTATTGAACCGTCAAAAACTATCTGTGATGCAATTTTGGTATTACAGATCTTTACTTACGAACGGTTTAAAAAACCGTCTGTAACAACGATTTTGAATCGCTTTTGATAAGGGTAGCTGTAGCAAAAAAATGAATCAGGGCAGCAAATTGTACGAGGAAAATCATGTGATAATTCAGCGATCTACATCGTTGGTTGTTTACAATGGAAAACACTAAATTAGGGCATGCATAGATGTGGCAGTTTCATAAACGAGGAGTTAATTGTCACTAAGGTAGAATCTAGGTTACTTTCAAAAGAAGGGATCACCTAAAGTTTGAAGAAGAAGAATGTTAGAATATTCCGGGCAGTTTAAGTTGATCGTCATGGAAGATGGACGTGTGCATGACATGCAAGATTTGTTCCAACTATATAACTACCACCCCAGAAAAGGCTACTGCCTCTAGCAGGTCACTAGTTAGCAACCAAACCACCCTCAAATATGAGGCAAGAGATGGAGCCCACGAATCCTACTGCTTGGCTCGGAGGACGTCTGAGTTACGGCGACATTTTTAAATTCTTTTATGCGCAAGGCCCATATTGACGTACGAAATCACGCAATTCGAGACTATAAAGAACTCAATCAGAGTTAATAGTCAGTACCGGTCGGGGACTATTATATTTTAAAAATACACTAAAAATGTCATAAAAAACAAAATATTCCGTTGTTAATATAGTAGACGCATTTTTAATAGTACACCGATGATTCTTCGTAACGATCTCTAAATAGATCATAGATAGATTATCACAACTGTATCTAAACATATTATAACGAATAGATCTTAATAACTATATTTAAACAGATCACAACTGATAGATCATCATTTATACATAAACATATCACAAAACGGTATCTAAATATCATCCGTCCATTTATCTGACGTACTTTAATTATTGATGGTCCATGATCAATAGATATTTATAATTTTACACCTCATGAAAAGTTTTCAAGTTTCTAGGTCCGTGTAGTGATCTACATATCAACAACCGACGATCTGAACCTTAACTTTACGTATAGATCTAGTATGACATACAAATGATCGACTGGATCGTGATCTGAACTTTAATTTCGTGTCATCTAATATATTTATAAACAATCTATCGGCTCAATATAGCAACCGCCTGCCTAGCCTGCTTGCCATCTGAACTTTAGTTCCGCGTATTAATCTAATATGGCATACAAACCAACAATCGGCTTGACGATCCGAACTTTAATTCTATCACATACAAATGACACATCAACCATAATATAATTTCTTGAAAATAGTATAATAATGCATGTATATGTAAGTCTAAAAACATAAAGATGATTAAAAAGTTTCCTGTGCAATTACACGAGACACCGAGCTAGTTGGGAAAAAGACAAAGGGATATAGATTGCCCTAGGTCTACAATGCCGATATACTATTATCTTGCACGTTATTGCTATTATTATACTATTCAAATTTTATATTTCTAAATTGTCAGTAAAATTGTTGTTTTTAAGTCGATCAAGTTGCACATCATCAAGCCTGAAGTTGCACAAAAAAGTGTATGCAACTTTAGGTCAAAAATGTGTAACTGTTCAGTTACACATGTCTCGATCTATACCTAAAGTTATACATAATTTATAAAATGTGTAACTACCTAATTAATCGTTAGATAGAGAATCACCATCCAAGATTATCAATTTAAAAATAACAATTTATTGATCCACTCAGAAATGTATACTCTTTACACCATTATCATATGTGATATGTGTTGGTCTCCTTGGATGTAAATACGTAAAGCGTGGAGCCTGATGTAGCTTTCAGTTTCCATCTATCACCAGGATATATAGGTGATATGCTAGACCCCAGGTTATTGAGACCTACCGCGATATCATCAAATCGATATCCGTCTGTATATCCCAATGCAATTGAAATTCAAACGTCTTTTTGCATACAAATTACGCGGAATAAATATCAAACAGTAAAGTAATACATATTTCTGGAAATAGTCTTATATTATGAGAGGAAATAAAACACGACTTGTATAGATGACTAAAGAAGAATGGCATCTCTTATTAGGCTTGTCTATCAGGGTAAGAGATCCCATGGCCTCTCGTACAGAGCCCAGCTGCCTGATACGTACGTCCCTCTGTACCTTTGATTTTCCGAGTACTACTCTTACGTGCAATGTTCTGAATTTTCCTTTTTAGGAAAATGGGGATACAGATACAGGATGGCATGCATGAATGATCGTTTTGAAGTTGCACGCAGCCGCAGGACCTGCCTTATTCTGATAAAAGACCATGTGCCAACAGCAGCAGATGCATCAGTTTAAGGGTTCAACGAGGCATTCCACATTGCTGCCGCTGGTGATCTGCATTTGCACTTCTGGACAGCCTCAGCAGCACCGCAAGCTGCTCGGCCGTGTGGCCGCGAACAGATCGAGCATAGATACTTTGATTCCCGGCAGCCGAAGTCCACACATGCCACAGGAACGAGATCCATGATAGTGAGGAGCCGAGGTGGTCAAGCTCGGGGGCTCGCCGCGCTCGGATGGGTGTTATCACACAGTAAATAAGTTGCCAAAATTATCGACGCATGCGCCGGTGCGCGCAACACAGATCAACAGGCGCTGCATCCAGGAACAAGCAAACAGCGGTCGCTAGCTGTCTGCTCCAAAAGTGGAAAAAAGACAAAAGTTCGGCCGCCGCGCACTCCACGGCTTATTGCGTGCCACGATCGGTCTCATTGAAGAAACGACGATTAGGCAGCTGTATCAATTCATTGATTAGGCAGGTGTATTCGTTTATTAATGCAATGCTAGGGCCTAGCTTAGTGACGGTGCCGGTATGCTGCATGTGCAAAAGCTGCACCCGATTCAGACAAACCCATACATTGGCAAGGTTTACCCTGCAGTGCAGGCTGACGAGATGACCAGTGGCGGGGCCAGAAATTTGCTCATTGGTATTCATTATAAAAAAAACTTATACAGTACAATAGTAATATATATTATATAGGACAACAAATATGCAACAAGCTAGCAACAATAACGAATCAATGACCATATATCCATAATAATAACAAAATAACATCGTGGTAATATCTCTAACAATTAACAAAGATTAGAAAATAGCAAATAAATTACAATATAACTTTACGGTCTCCTTTCTAGAAGAGATTGATAATATCCTCATCTTTCACTTGCTTGAAGAATTCTCTCTCAACAAATGTAACCAAGCAATTGTTCAAATATTCATCACCCATTTTGTTCCTAAGCTGATTCTTCACATAGTTCATCGAGGAGAATACCCTTTCAACACTAGCAGTGCTACTGGAAGAATTAGAACCAACACTACAGAATAGAAGAAAAACTAGACTGTGTCCTGTTGACCGAACGGCTAATGGGCCGCATGTATACCTATATGATTTTTTTTTACTCAAATCATTAGTATTCAATTGAATACAGGTGAATACCCTTGCCTCCGCCCATGGAGATGACGCGGCGCATGCAACAATACGTACGCAGTCTCTGTACGTATACGCAAGCCAACCACGACCATTGACCACGAGATTTTCGCCTTTCCAGCCGAGTAATTAATCGATTATATACAGTAATCGGATAATTCAGGTCAGAAATGCTTGGCTAGCCATACGAAAAGCGCGCCGCGTGACACTGACAATGCAGGGGTCTCACAGGGCTTCAGCATCTGCCTATCCATCGATCAGTTCGATAGCTGCAAGTTTTCACCCGTTCCAAGTTAACAGGCACCTTCTTCTTCTTTTTTTGAAAAAAACACCCGAAGGCATTTTTATATCTGATATATATTAAGGAAAACATACACAAAAGACCCTGGACAGACAGAAAATAACAAAAAGTCCCCTGGGACCAACTCCGACGACACAACACTGAAACCAATCGGAAGCGCCGCCGCTACTGCCGGAGAATCAGCTGGAATCGCTGCACGCCTTGTCCAAATCCTGACAGGACCAAAGTCCAGTAGAAGCCGCAATAGTAGACCGCGCTCAACAGAGGCGGAGCTTGCAAAACAAGGAAGGAGCATCGGCCGGGCTAAAAGCGCCCCAAGAAAGGCAAAGGGAAGCATCCGCACCACCTTGCCGGACGACGAGCCGCGAAGAGCCATCAGAAAGACCAGCAGCAGAAGGGATCTCCCGATCGGCGGCAACGAAGCAGCCACGGAGACCAAAACAGCCCACCTCCACTCATTTCCCGAAGGATCCAGAAGAGGAAACCTCGGAGCGGGGAAGAAACGGGGAGGACAAAAGCCCCACGCCGACAACGCCACCGCCTCGCCGCCGACGGAAGGGGACCAAACCCTAGGAAAGGGACGAACATCCCGCCCGCCGGCGAGAAGCCACCGTCCACCACATCTCAGAGAGCCCAGGAGGCCCTCCGATCCGAGGCGGACCGGCAGGAACGCCGGCGGGAGGGCACGCTACAGAAACGCCTTGGAGTCGCCTCTAAGCACTGTAGCAAAGGGGAGAAGATGAGAGGATTAAAGTATTGTGTATTTTAGTCAGATGCAAGTTTAACAGGCACCTTCTTCTAGCTAGTGGAGCTGATGACTTGAGAATGCTTCATTGAGGTTCAGTGTTCGATGTTGGCACGATATGGTACTTGTTCATTGTGCTGGTTGGCCAGGGATACATGTTTGCACTGATGCCATGTCTACTATGTAGGATGTATATTAGTACCATCAGCTATATGTCTATGTTCTTGGTTTGATTCTAATCTCTACATGTTTGTGCATATACAACGGAACCTCGATATAGTATTTCAACTTGAACCAGCCCTGTTCCAGTGCTCTCTCAACTAATGACCACTTGCTTCCATGTTATGCTCATACATGCATCTTTGAATTTCATATGTATGCTCATACTTTTTGGCATGTCATACAACCATACTCTTTTTGGCATACGAATCCCAGTGGGGGAAATGAATACAAGATCGAAGTGCAATATATAGCCACTTGCACACAAGGAAAACAATTTCAACACAAGGGATGGAATCAATCAAACTTCACTACTCCATCTTGGTATTAGCCTATTGGGTATTCCTAGCTCGTTAATTCCTGGTACTTGATTAATTTAAGTGCTTGCTTTTTCACTAGCTAACTCCATGTGTGGTGCGCATATGCATGGTCCCGAATCCACGGCCGCGGGCAATTAATCCTGTCTTAAGCGAAACCTTGATTCACAAGCAAAGCATATAAAAACAAGATAAAGCAGCACAAAGCAACTGCAAATCAAGGTGCACCAAGAGTTAAACAAACAAAAGGATAGCTGTACTTTCTACACGTTAACTAATAGTGGTACTTTCCTTTGGGACTCGATCGCACGTAAACAAGTATTAGTACTCTCCCCGCAAAAAAAAGAAGGGGAGGGTATACTACTCAAGTACGTCCAGCAGTGCATGCTAGCACATACACATTCTCAAAACAATTAAGAAACGACGACCTACCTACACCACTGCTGCACTTAGATACACACGTACAAGTATGTAATTCGTGTAGTTAGTTGATTAATAGAACATGATGCCACCGTTAATGGTCCCTTAACCGACGTCTGCTCCGATCCAATGACTGGTTAGAGGGGTTCATCAATGTGCGTGCGTACTAGGTTACTGGCCATTTGTAGTTAAAAACAGGGTTACCGGCTATTTGTGATTTGTATGTGCGGACCACATAACTGTAGATATTACTATATAGTAGATGAAGTTATTAAGATTCATTAATCAACAACGTTAATTGGACCACATGCATGTAAGTACGAACCTAAACCACTAACTTTCCGGTCCGGTAGTTCAACGACATGCATCCATGAATACATCGTACCAACCTGCAAAAGTTTTTCCGCAAAAAAACAAAAACATGCAAAAGTTGGCCAAATCACGAGTACGTGCACGCCGCAAGTTCTACACGCAACGCAACGAAGACTGCGAGTACTCATGCAGTTGTATATGTGTGCACGTGAGTTTGGTTTGTATTTGTACTAACTAACTCTAATCTAAAATCTTTATACGCGACCTCGAACGCTCGAGCTGAGCGTACTGCTTTGATCAGAACTTATGTCATATCGGTTGTCGCCGTCTTGAGTTAATATAGGACTGTCCGAAGAATTAGCTTTAGCCTTTAGGTTTTATTTGCAGGCTTATAATGATCTTATTACCGGAAATGATTTTCCAGGTGGATCGATGTCACCGTTCCACTGGAAAATCCTACTGTGTTTAAGCCGCTAGAAAGGGTTCAAATAACATGGACATGAATAGTTTGAAGAAATAGACATTTGAGTAAAACATAGAAAACACATGTTTTATAATCATTTTTTAGATAAAGACATGTTTTATAATCATAGTTGCACAAAACATTGGTTCCTTGCCAAGTGGACTTATTAACACTTGTTTCATGGCAATAAGGTTTTGCAAAGCCCTATCCTAAGAGAATCGCAACCTGCCGGCATTAGAATGGAGGTCGCCCGGTGGAGCGGATTAACAATGAACGAGAGCTATATACATCCGGTCCACTCGGTAAACAACTGCGGGGGTCGCGGGGATGGCCGAGAATTTCTAGGCTTTTTTCCTTTCTGATTATTGTAGTATTTTCTTTGCTCTTAATTAGAACCGTTGGTTGTTTGCACTTATATAGATTCATGGGTTTTCCCTTTTCCTCCGGGAAAAAGAAATCCTCCGTCTCAAACGGAATCTACGAAGAGAAATGTGAGTTCATCTAAGATAAAATAAAAAGGAGGAGGTACAAACGAAGCTGGATTACACTGCTTACAAAGGTAACTAGTAGTCCATGCAAATGCGGTTGTCACGCGGGTTAATCACACGTCGCATAGGTCTTAATCAAGCAAATTAACAAGCATGGTAGTGTTTTTGTGTCAGGAAGCTGATTAATTAAGTGCGTAGATACCATTATACTACTCTACTGCTGTCCCTCTCGTGCCAAAGAAGCCATATAATGCTCGAGAGCGCTTTATTCTGCCACTGCTACTCACCTACTAGCTCTTCCTTTGAGGTCTAGCTCTAGCTAGATACCATCAAAAGTTACATAAAACAATTCCCACAAAATTAAAGCTTAGTTCGTATTTGACTCTAACCCCGTGGATCACGGGACCACTTCGATTGTGAGGTGTGCAGTGACTGTGCATTGCAAAGAATCCATCTAGCTAACAACCAACATGCAACTATGCAAGCATCAATACTTTAAAATGCACTCTAATCCTTCAGTTTTGACACATTCTCTCTCGAGTGTGGCACTAAAACCACCCGCGGCACCTTGAAGCACTGGAGATGCCTTGCAGGAGGAAGGGATCACTAATTATTGGGGGTGGGGGGGGGGAGCGGGGGTACTAATCCACTTAATTTTGACAACCATTAACCCACTTGTACTACATAAAGTTAATTAGCTTGGATGCACATATTTCTGTGCTTAGATTAGCTCAAACAAGACACTTAGCCAATAATGATGTTGGAGAGAGAGGTATGGCTTGAATGCAACCCATTTGTTAATTGGGAGTAAGTACTTCCAATCTTGCATGCATTTAAATGCGGCAAATTGAATTCTTTTGGATTGGTGCCTTGCTAGCTATACTTTTCGAAACATGCATGTATAGTGATCGACCATACATGTGTGTTGTGGGTAATAATTGATGTGCAACTTTTCTATCACCAAGTACCGATAAAAAAAGCTAGACATAGTTAGTGTGTTTAATTATGGTACAGCTTGTATATTCACGTCAGTGTTCCAAATTTACAATATCTAGTACTCCTGGCAAATCAGATCGTACACCATGCATGCACAGAGGGGATCTAAAATTAGAACTAATGCAAAGTAAATTATCTCGTCAATCATCATATCAAAGGGATAGATTGAGGAGTCATATGCCTCCCTGATTCAAAGGATTTTCAGCGGTCGGCTTTTGAAAGACTATACTACCTCCATCTGATATTTTAGATCGTTTTAGAATCCATAAAAATTAAATATTTTTAGATTTAATCGTCAGTAGAGGACAACTTATCAACCTCTATGGCGCTCAATTAATATTACTAGATTTTTCATGAGATATACTTTCATGATGCATACTTAATTTTATTTGAGTAAACATACTTTTATAGAAATTGATGATCAAAGTGTCATCTTGGAGACCATGTCAATATCTAAAACGAATTATATTGTGACACAGAGGTAATAATTTTTAGGACTTTTTTCTACATAAGTTGTTTGATTTAATTTGTAGGATTGGAATTTCTAAGAGATTTTTATAGGGTCTCCTTTGCAAAAGGAAATTTTCTATCGGCTAAGACCTATTGAGAATATCCCAATGATTTTCAAGCGGTGCAAGTCAACATCCTTTGTACAAATTCTCATGGTCTCTAAATTTATATTCCCTCCATTTGTAAATAGCTACCGTAGATATTGATATAGTTTTCAATATACATCTTTTAACCGTTACTTTTTATATGCATATGTTAATAATTATGAAAATCTAATGATATTTAAAAATATTTTTCATGAGAAATCTAATGATATTGCTTTCAGCTCACCAACCTAAATAATTTTTAACATATTAATAGTCAGAGTTAGAAAAGTTTGATTGCACGTTTTCTAAAACATCATATAGTCCCTCCGATCATAAATGTAAGTAATTTCAGAATCTCAAATAGTAACATGGTTTTAGTTTTGACCATTAATATATAAAGAATTAGTAACATTGATAATAAAAAATGATACTGCTAGATTCATAATGAAATATACTTTCATAATACGTAATTATTTTATTTTAAAGAATATTTTCTTTAAGAAAATAATAGTTAAAGTGTCATTTTAAAAACCGTATCAATATCTGAAACTGCTCAAATTGTAAATTAGAGGGAATATTTCTAAACAGAGATAGTAAGATTTAAGAAGTCATGATACTATGATTCAAACTTACAATATTGCTCTGCTCTCATGTTTTTCAAATCCCGCCAATCCTAAGCGCGCCAAGTAATAAAACGGAGGGAGCCGTAATCCAAGTGGTGAAACAGTTTGGAAAACTATTTGTTGTAAGCAAGCAACCGATATGCATACGTTCGACCTGGACGAGATATTTACTCCATCGGGAAGCACGGTTGGCAGAGCATCTCCAGGGCCTGCTCTTAGTGCTCTAGCTATTCACGCAGAAAAGAGCTGACGTGCTAACCATTCTGTGTATATCAAGTCTAGATTAACTCCTCGCTCAATGCATCTGAGAGATATTTTAGCTCTGAGTCTGACTGCAACTTATGCTGAGAACCGCGTGACGCCTTCTAAGCGCAGAGGCGAATGTGGCGGGTCCTCAGCCGGCGTGTTACTGGGGGCTGCAGTGCACTGCATGCACGCACGTATACGCGCGCTCGATCGGTGCATGCATGGGAGACTTTGCAAGTCGTTGGTCTGGTGGCAGCACTATTACGTGGCCCTGCGGCCTGCCTCCCTGTGGGGACTGGGACTGCATGCACGGAAAAGCCTGCCAAGCTTTTATGAACAGTGGCCAGCTGTTGGTTCCCTGGACCGACCGAGCGGAATATTGGTGTTCCCGCCTACATGCCTGCGAAGCGAGGTTCTTCCACGCCTGGTTCATTGCTATCTGCTAAAAGTTGTCAAGCCAACATTGGTATGTCTAAGATAATTCACCGCTAATTTTAGCACTGTCACAACGTCTATTTTATAATTGTCAACAAACCAATTAACACTTTGCTAAATTTTGACAAACTTTGGCACACCACTAGTAACTCAGTACGTGTAATGTATATTTCAAAAATATATATGAGTTATGTACCATTTAAATATCACCGAAACTCATTGTCTCTATTAGTCATTGACGTGAGTATTTGTAGACGGCCACGGAGCTAGGCGTGGAGAGGCGAAAATAAACCAAGGACTAATTAACTCTAACTTGAGTGAGAATCAACTTTTCTTTAATTCTCTCTTAAATATGTAATTATAAGATAATTTTTGTAAAATTTTAACTTAATTCCTGAGTAATCTGATTGTATAAATGATTAAGGTCATTTAAATTTAATTACTTAATCATTTAAATTTAATTATTTTTTAATAGCAGTATAGATATTAGCTAGTGAGCCGAGTAAACCCTTGCTACTCTTTTTTTCATTTGTCCGTTTCTTTGCTCAGCCTCTGTTTTGGTTCAGACTAATATCGCCAGATTGATTTCTCCCATTTCATTTGGCTGTGTTTGTTTGATGAACGACTTGAGACTTGTGATAGTCATCTACTCAAATTAACCCCTGGTCAGATCGGATCAGATCGGGGTCAGGTCATGTTTTCACACTTCGGAGATAACGCGTGCATTTGACGTGTCAATGGCGCCAGATGGGCACGCGCGTCTTGGTACGTACGTGCTCTCTCGATAGCTGGTCTGATCACCCGATGGTCCAGCTCCAGCACACATGGGAATGGACACGCGGCGTTTGAATCTCGCGGAGAAACGCCAACCTTTTATTCAGACACGCACGCGCGCGCGGCACCTGCCCTGGCCTGCTGTCACCTTGCCGGGCGCCGGTGCATGCATCCGGCCGCGACAGTGCGTGTTGGCGCCTGCCGGCCGCAGTCGTGCTAGATTTGCCACCGAGGCCGGGAACCCAGCCGTGGCATGCGGTATCTGCTAATAAGTGTTTGGTTACGCTACGGATAATCTAACGGATCTTGAGGACAATTCACGTAAACTTCGAGAATGGTGCAAGTGTCCACGCATAGACGGTAGGTGACTTCGTTCGGTCACATAAGAGCGTCCTTAGCAGCTTTCTTAAAAATTATAGAGTTTCTTTAAAAGATTTTTTTTTCATATATCTCTTTATATTCTAGCAATTTTCCTAAATCTCATTCCCTATATTTCACTATTAATTTTATATTTTATTGATATTATACAACTACTATATTATTTTCAACGGCTATTTTTTTTGCAACGGATATATTTCCAACTGCGTTTTTTTAACGGCTATATTTTTAACGGTTATATTTGTAACTGCTATATTTTCAACGGCCAAAGATTTCAACTCACAAACAAGCATACTATCGGGGTTCAAAAAGAGTATAACTTTAAGCAGGATCGATGAAAACTATAATAACACACAATACAAGCAAGTGATTGTTTTTTAACAAAGTCAATGGTAAACTGAATAACCAAAGTAAAAAAAAAGGTTCAAAAAGATGGCTAAATTTCACATCTATCTCATAAAAAATAAATAAAGGAGATTTAAGTCTTGTCATAAGACTAAGAGCAGCAGTGAACAAATGTCATTGACAAAGATGCCATTAGTTTGCTACTATGATACCATCCCAAATCCTTATGATACCATCGGATGAAGCCAGAGCAACTAGAGTGCACAGTTTTGATCCATCATTCCGGTTATCAAAAATACAATCCCTTTTACTCATTACTGATTCCCTCCTTCCCTTTTTGAATATCAGGGGCAAAACAAAGAATAGCCTCAAAACATAGCTTGACTTGCTGGATATGAGAACTAGAAAGGAATTAAACCAGAAAAATACTAAAACCCGCCGAATGTTCTGCGAACGTGCTTGATATACTCTATGTAGGGTTAAGAGAACAGAGTTGTAATAGTTCTTGCATGGTGTAAAAGTTCCTTCCGTCTACTCCTCCAACATCAGAAGATTTGAAATTGATTGGCATGATGTCATATGGTTGTCATGTGTTGACCATGCAACTGTTCCCGATTGCAATTCAAAATATTCTACCTATCAAGATTTGAGAGACAATCATGAGGTTGTGTTATTTCTTTAACACAATTATCAGAAGATCATCAATCCCATAGAACTAGATGCTCTTCAGGAGAAAGTGGTGAAAACTTATGTCAGCTTGAGATGTATTTCTCTCATCGTTCTTCGATATCATTGTGCATCTCATTGTGCATCTTATGAGAGAGATAAAATGTTGTGGGCTTGTGTTCCTACGTAGTATTTACTCGTTCAAGAGGTACATGAGAATTCTGAAACATTTTGTGCGAAACCGATCACAACCGGAGAGAAGCATTGTTGAAGGCTATGAAGTGAAGAGGTCATCGCGTTTTGCATCAACTACATAGTTGTAATAAAATCAATAGGTTTTCTTGAATCGCACCATGAGGGGAGGCTAGGCCATCAGCAAGAAAGATATAATCCTGAACGGAAGGCTATTGATCAAACCCATTTCACAGTCTTGCAACACATGGTTGTAGTAAGTCCGTACATCAACCGACACAAAGCCAAGCTACGGAAGGTTAATCCAAAAGCAACGAATATTTGCATGACAAAAGAGCACAATCGTCGGTTCAACAGATGGTTATATGAGCAACCTCATGGGCTATCGTTAGGTGACCCTATGCTCACATGGTTGGCAGAAGGACCATCGTATATAGTTATGACATGCTAAGAGATGGACATAATGGCTACACATTTATACGAGAGATTAGAATCAGAAGAGCACAAACCAGAACACGGTGTCTGCATAGTTGCTCGAGATATGGCTGGGAGGAAAATCTCGTACTACATAGAAGAGATTTGGGAGCTGGACTACGTAAAGTTTAATATTCTCTTGTTTCATTGCCATTAAGTCAATCTATTGCAAGCGAAAGTTGATAAGTAGGGTTTCACAGCGGTCAACCTCACAAATACAACATACAAAGATGAACCGTTTATGCTAGCAAATCAAGTCTGTCAGATCTTCTATGTAACCGACCCTTCAAAAAGAGGCGGCACGTAGTTAGGGAATCAAAAAGGAGAATTATTGGAGTTGATGATGTAGTAGTTAGGGAATCGAAAAGGAGAATTATTGGAGTTGATGATGTAGTGTATGAGAATGAGTGTAATCAATATGACGAGATGCCTTCTTCCTGAGATGGCATAACGGTTGAGGAAGAAGTGTATGAGAATGAGTGTAATCAATATGACGAGATGCCTTCTTCCTGAGATGGCATAACGGTTGAGGAAGAACCAAGTCAGAATGAACCTACCTATATATGCTACGATCATTATAAAAGACTTCTTTTATAGAACCGTCTATAATGATCTGTGATATAAATAGGTCTAGGGTTTTGCCTTCAGTCCCATTCAAAAAAATGGAAAGTCCCAAGCGCCGCCACGCTTGCCCTCCGCTGCCGCCCTCACTCTAATGTCCAGCTATCACCCTAGCACCTCCACCCTCGCCCTAGCCACCTCCTCTTCACCGCCGCTGCCGTCGTCACCCTCGACCGAAGCAAGCATAGGAATCGCAAAAGAGGTAGGGGTAAATCAGTGGGCTACCTCCCCACTCCTGCGAAGGAGAGATGACCTATTCCAATGAAGAGGTCCAACCTCTCCTTCACTAGGGGGTGGGGTTGGTGGTAACCCATCGGATTATCCCCACCTCATGTGATTTTGATGCTTAGTGGAGTTTCTAGGATTTGATTTGATATAATCGACTGACCTGGTACAAGTTTTCTACGTGATGGTAGTTTGCTACATTTTGAATACGCCAATAATAAAAAAGACCCATTAATAAACTATGTATGATGTTTTACAAGGGTTCAAGGTTCGGGGCAAGGTTAAAAGTGCATTAACCCCGACCCTAAACCCTGCCGAACCCTTGTTGAACGATGTGTAATTTTTTTGAAATGGGCAATATTCTTAGGCATTCTTTCAAAATTGAGTTGTGTTAATGCTATGGATAATTAGGCCAATGATGATAAGTATAATGAGTATGTACTTTGCTTTTGCAGTGTGAGATAAGGCATGACTAAAAACTTCTTACATCATCTTGAAAAAGCAGACACACATTCTATATATTAAGAGTAAGTTAGAATCTGAGACCTATGATATGTATAGATACATCTATTTCAATACAATACTCTCTGATTGCATTATCTGCAAAAATTTGTAATCTGTTTTCTCATTCAGTCGCTCTGCTGTGATCTTTTTTGTGAAACCTTGATGATAGTTGCACCATCAAAATTTCTCATGGGAGGGGCACACTAGAGTTGATTGAATGACACGATAAATTATAACTTCTTGTTGACAACACAATTAGAGAGTACTGTATTTTAAAATGTGAATGAATTTTGCAAGATGGTTATACAAGGGTGTTGTATGATTCTTTGTGAATCAATTCATTGTATTCTTTTAAATGCATGCCAAAAATACTTCGTGAATTATTGTGAGATGATATATATGTGATGAAATGGATGCTCCAACGAATATGTGATATGATATGTCAATTTGTTGTGAATGCATATACACATATTCTTGCCGTTGTTTTGTTTTAAGGGCTAGCCAATAAATAGAGAAATATAGCCTATGAAACAATATCACGAATGGTTCTTAACCTACAATCGATCGTGATATAGACATATTGCAGATGGTGATATCAAAAAACCGTATGTAATGACATGCCATATGTGATATATATATATGTCATCACAGATAGTTTTGTGGAAGAACCATCTGTGATATCCCTAATCACAGACGATTCGTAAACTGTATGTGATGACTTCTGGTCATTATAGGCCCTTGTGTATAGACAGTTAGAAAACTCTAACAAATTTTTTATAGTAGTGTTTAGTCTTACTTTTACTTGTTTGACTCGGCATCGATCCCTGGTGACATCTTTGGTGTCTTTACTTTTATTCTCTGTGATTTGTACCGTCGAAGTTAGCCACATCATGCAATTTATTTTTCATTTTGATTTCTCTTTTGAAGCCCTATTTATTCAGCCTTAATGTATTTGACATCATCCGAAATAAATTATGATCGTGTGTCTCATACTATGTAAAGACCTCCTTCCGTTAGCGATCTTTTTTGGTCATTCCACCACCTCGTTCTGAAGTCTCGACCTCTCATTCGATCTCCTGGCAGGCCGTACCACCAATTATATCCTTGTTGGGAACATTTTCCCCAGCTCTTCAACGCTTCCAGAAGCAGAAGGCAACCAGCCAAATGCTGATGATGATTGTCACATTAGACACGAGGGGTTCTTCTATAAACAGGAGGCCAAAAGCAAATCGATCTCATCTCCTCCGTGGCTGATGCCAAAAGCACGCATACTAAAAATTTCTTCCAAGATGTTTACGTGCCAAAGTAGTACTGCACTTCATGCACACTACGTCTTGATAACAGAAGAGGAAGCCAACTTTGCCCATCGATGAAATGCATGCGATAGACAGAAAACAAGAAGCTCGCATATGCAGTTATGCATACACCCCTAATTTAACCCAGAATACAAGAGGCCACCATCCTTGAGACAACACTTAGAGTCAGATTAATTGAACTATATCTATTGACAAAGTTGCTGTGGTTGTAGAAAAGTGAACATATAACTTTTAATTGATCCAAACCTTTACAATATTTTAGAAAATGAGCACTGAAGTTTTAACATATTACAAAAAGCCAAACAGCTGAATTTGTACTACAAAATCCGCAGCTATCGTTGGCAAAAACTGCTGAAAAGCTGACTGTTTGGTTGTGTTGTAACTTTTTTCAGTGAAAAGCTGCTTAAAAACCCAACCAAACACTCTCTTATAATCAAGACAGTTCAAATGCAATTAGTATCAGATGTATCTAAAACATATCAATTAGACAAAAAGCTGACTTAACAATCTAATTAAAAAGAAGAGAAAAGTACTGCATGTTAAACAAAATATGACTTTAGTCGTAAAAATCAACACCAGTTAATACTAAAATAGACCTTTGACGCGTCCTTATAAAATATATATACGTAGCACAAATAAACCAGAAAATTAACGTGCTAATATTAATGATTCAATACGATACGTTTACACTGCTCTCCCGCATTGTTAAATATTTTATGTCGATTTCTCCACACATGTCCGCACGCGTATGCAGCGGTGGATAGGCAAGCAAAAGCGCAATATCGTGACCAATGAGATAGACATGAGTTAGAGACTTTTCTGACTTGACCAATCTTGGGGGACAGACATGCACTGATGCACGGCAGCGAGCTGTAACTACTTTTTCTGCCAGGGGTATCGTGCTTTACAGGAACCCCACACAAGAAACTTGCACTGAGAGAGCATCCGGTGATAATGCCATGATTGCGTGATATTATTTCTAAAAGATCGTGATTTTTTTAAAACTAATTAATAATATTGACAGTTTATATCTATCATGTCGTACCATTTTAAATCTAAATTCAATTCATAACTCAATAAGTAACATGTGAATAGTACCAGGTTCAAATGATAAATATCTATCAGTTGTTATATGTTTACGTACACTTATAAAGATTTATCGATTTGATATGATTAGGTACAATTACGAAGATACATCTATTATGATATATTTAGGTTCATTAATGATGATATGTCTACTGTGTCCTGCTTAGATACAATTATAAAGATTAATGACTAGATGTTTTATTTTTGTGTGAAAATTTCTATTGTATCTCTCTTTTTTCTTGCCGTATTGTACTTTTTGTATTCACTCTGTTTTACTGTATCTATCCTCAGCCCACCATACGCACAGATCAAGGAGGCACTAATTTTAAGAAAAAGTAAATGAGAAATGACCATGCATAACTATATTAAATAACATAAAAGAACCATTTCAATATTTTCAAATCAATTTTGTAGGGGTATAGAGTGAAATGGTATAATAACTACACTCTTGGTTTTCTCGATAGATAAATATTTTGAAGTGGAATATCCCGAGTCTAAGGATACATATACTGAAGAGAAGGGAGTATATGCGCCCTCTGTGTCACAATAGATGACGTTTTAGGGTTGAATAGGTAACATACCATTTATAATCTTTATTTTCACAATTAATACTATTATTTTCTATATGTCTATTAATTGCTCTAGTGGAATAGATAATACTTGAAGAAGGAAATTAATGAAGGAAAAAATAGGAATATAATTGTTATTTTAGAATTACAGAATAATATATATTTTGAGAAAATTTAAAGAAACTAAAACAAAAGGAGTAATAGATGTGCTTGGCCCTACAGTTTACCTTCCAAAAGTTTCAAAATTTTCAGAACATACATGGTTTTTCTTTATTGCCAGTTAAAATTTGACATGTAAGCGCAACAATTTTGATACAACAACACCCATTATACTTTTGGCAGCATAAATAATTTTCAGAATGTCGATGCCGTAGTGCATGTACGTCTCTGACATGTTTTGCTGTCTTGCTAGCCTACACTGTAGTACTACGTTTATCTGTTTGACAGTACGCAGTGCAGTACAACTGCATGGATCTGACCAAAAATTAAACTATTGCATGGTAAGATGTCATGTCAAATGAAGAAATTTCACATGTGTTATACTACATGTGCATTTAGAAATAAGTATGTATTTAAAATAAAAAGACTTACGTGCACGTTACCGGAAATTTTTTAAGAAAAATATGAGTTTATTAATTTTACAGTTTCTGCATCTCCAAAATTTCTTGTAGCAGCTAAAGTAAATTCAATATTCCAAACAAGCCATAACACTGAAAATAAGTAATACTGTATTTCATTATACTAAAAGTTTACTACTTCGACCAAAGCTTTTACCGGCGGACACTCCGAAATCTGAGACTTTTCTTACCGTCCTAGCCTTGGCAACAAGGTGGCAGTACAAAACCTAGATCTTGGCAAAGTAAATATATAGCCCTTATTTTTTTTAGTGAAGTAAAGAAATGACTCTTGACCGTTGGTCAGAGTGTGAAAACTAGAAATGGTAGTAGCACGTTAAGAGTTGGAACTTGGACCTAAGATAGCTGCGTCGGCAGCGTTGTTAAATAATCTCATTAGGAGAATTAATTACGGGGAAAATACCTTTGCTAGAGGGACCACATAGTAAGCACGTAGTACAATGCTAGAAAAAACCCCTGCGGTTCTAAGCTATTTTAGAATATTACTTTCGGCATCAAAGTTGTCGCACGACTATGATTAAGTTATTTATTTGTTTCAGTTCCATAAAATCTCATTTGTTGCTTGTTTGTATTTTAATCCCACATGTAGTACTTTATCTCTGAAAAGGTAAAATACAGGTATAATATTTTCGGAGCGAATCTCGTGGATGCTATAATATTACGTTATGTTGCATTGTTTTTCACTTCCGTCACTATTCCCTATAATCCTCATGTCTATTAGCTACCGTATTTAATGTTTCATCAAACTCATTCATGTTAACCATAGTATCTTAAAATCACAAATGAAATACAATCAGAACGCAAGCCTATGGCCTCATGCATTATGGAATGTGAGTAGAGGTTCATTTAAATGTGCACGAAGCAATATGCAGACATGTTTCTAAATCTAATTTGAGAGATTAAAGGTACAGATACTCAGGAGAGTGGCTGTGATTTGTGAATATCATGTCAGCTGAAACGAGGCAGCAATACTCACACACGAAACAAAGTACAAACACAAAAAGACTCCAGCACCACCAACAGGCAGCAGCATCTCTCCTCTCTCCCTCTCCCTCTCATTCATTCATCCTCTCTTTCTCTCTCCCCCACCCTCCTTTTCCTTCCTCCATCATCCATTCCTTTCCTTACTTTTGTACTTTTTTCTGCCTCCACTCCCTACAAAAGGTGAAGGAAGGGAGCAAGCCCTGCACTTAGTCCCTTCTCACCCTCCCATGTCCTGTGTGTGAATTTAAGTGCAACTCTTCCCATTTCTTGGTACTGGAAGCTGCACTCAGCCTCCACCCCTAAAAAAGAACAAACCAAGCCCCAAATAGGCAAAGGCTAGGGGAGTGGAGGCAGCAGCTATCATCAAGCACCAAAGGGGAAAGAATCCACTGCTGGTTCTTCTTCCTCCCTTTTGCTCCATATGGAGGAGTAGTAGTTTTTCTCTCATCTTGCCACATCTGTTCTTCCCACCTACTCTGCCCTACCACACAACTCAGGTCTCCTTTCCCCTCTCTACATTGCAGGCATTGGTAATTAAAGTGAGTGAACAGTGCAGGCAGAGCGTGAGGTGAGGTGCCCCATCTTGGCAATTATTGCCACCTTTGGAGTTTGGAGTCCTCCAATAGGAGTCTCCTCCTGTGTTGTCTGCAAGTACTGTCTCTTCCCTCTGCCCATCTACTATCTCCAACTCTGCTCTCAGCCTTTTTGGGGTTGGTGCTTCACTCACTGCTTCCTCGCTTCCTCCATCCATCGTCTTGCTTTAAAGCCTAAACTACTGCAGCAAGCATCCCTCCCTTCCTGGTGGGTGGTTGCCTTCAGCTGGCTCTTGGATCCTTAATTGCATGCTGTTGCTGTGATCTCTTTCTCTCTCTTTCCATTCTGCTACATCTCCCTCCTTTTCCCTGTCCTGCTAAGCTTTTGCTTCCAATCAACTTTTCTTCTTGGTGAGTGTACTCTTCTCGGGAGGAGAAAGGAGAGGAGAGATTGAGAGAGAGGTCAACAAGGGTGAGCAGTTGGTGTCCGGGACGAACTGCTTCTGTTCTGTACACGCACAAGCTAGTCGAGCAAGAAATCCTTTTAAAGCTACCATTTTGATCGCCACTGGCCATCGCTAGTCAGGTAGCAGAAGCTCAGGAAACTCCCCGAGCGCAAGCAAGAAGTTGCCGTCGTTCTTTGAATCCCAAGAAGAGTAGATCCGGAGATATCTAGGTGAGTACGTAGCTCAGTATCTGGCAGACTTGCTGCGTTCCTGTCATGGATTGGGGCTCCAAGATGCCTTCTTGGGACCTCGGCACGGTGGTCGGCCCGAGCGGCGGTGGAGGCGGTGGCTCGCTGGACCTCAAGCTCGGCGCCCCGACGAGCTGGAGGGCGGCCCCGGCGGCGGCTCCGGTGCCGCCGCCGTCCGCGCCGGCGAAGCGGCCGCGTGCGGCGGGGCAGGGGCAGCAGGCGGTGCCGGCGTGCTCGGTGGAGGGATGCACGGCCGACCTGTCCAAGTGCCGCGAGTACCACCGTAGACACAAGGTCTGCGAGGCGCACTCCAAGACGCCCGTCGTCGCCGTCGCCGGCCAGCAGCAACGCTTCTGCCAACAGTGCAGCAGGTACGTACACTGATTTCTTAACCCCAAAAACCACCATGCATTCCTTGATTTCTTTCTTCCGTTAATGTTTTTCTCTCAACATTACAATTTTGGAAAAATACTTTCCTGATGAGAGTTCCATGCAGTTTTTGTTGTTTAAAACATAAGTTCTCAAACAAAAAAAAGTACTACTGTCAGTTTGGGTAACTTTCTTTGTGATTACCGGAGAATGCCTTAAGCACGGCCGTTTAATCCCGCTTTGGCAAACAACAATTCGTTGTCATTTGAAGCAGTGCTGTCCCTCGCCATCATTATTTGTTGGCCGTTTGCAATTAATTAACCGACGTGCACCACCAAGAACTTCTGGTACCCCATCTGCTCCCAACTCACGGTGAAATGTAACATCAAGGGAACAAACCTACCAAGCACTGTAAACTAGTTCAATCCACCCCAAGGATCGCATTCTTATGCAAAAACCTGTACAGAAGAAGAAGAATTAACCTCGAGATCGATCAATTCTGCGCGGCCTCTGGTCCCGAATTGCTCAATATCTGAAACCAGACAAGCATGCCACGGCACCATTAATCTGTTCTGCTGCATCCCCGACCCGTGCCTCCGGGTGTCCCTACGACGACGCAGCACATATGATGGAACTGGACCTTTCAGGGTCCATGCCTCCGGTCGTTCTCATGGCTCGCTCGGGCGCTCGGCACAACAATTTTCTCTTCTCGTCTCCTATGTCCGCGTCCCTGTCGCCGCCGTTGTCGCGACGCGCCGCATGCTTTCCACATTCCAAGTTTTTCCGGGAAGAAAATTCCTCCCATGCTTGTTCTAGAAGACAAGGATCTGAACTTCTGAAGTAGGAGTAGCTTTCTTGCTTCCGGTCAACGGTGATCTAGCCATGCATCTGATTTAAGATTTTAAGATTGTGCCGTGTACGATTAGCAAGTTCATATCTAACTCGTGTAAAGAGGAGCTTGAAACTTAACTGCGGAGTACTATATATGTTCTTCGATTCCATGTGCTTGATTTCAACTGTAATAGATCTATGACATGTGGTTGAAGCAATGTGGACCGTTTGACCAGATCGGCGTGAGTGATTCAATAGTCTTGTCTTTGTAGCATCAACGTTGCATTTTAAAGCATTTTGATGGATTTGAAGTATCTTTTCACGCGATGGTGAATTCAGGTTCAGGCTTCGTATCTTGGGGTAATCCTTATGGTTCGAGGAACTGTTCTTTGTAGGTTTCATTTGCTTGGAGAGTTTGATGAGGTGAAGAGGAGCTGCAGGAAGCGGCTTGACGGGCACAATAGGCGCCGCCGGAAGCCGCAGCCAGATCCTCTGAACCCTGCCGGCTTGTTCGCTAATCACCACGGTAATCCATCCATTCCTGAGAATCATTTTAGACCACATGAAAAATAAGCGTCCGAAGTGAGGATGCATCGGCATACAGTTCTAAAGGACATAGTTAATTTTGTGAGAGCTAGCAGGGATATTGACATTTTCGTTTTATCTGGAACAAAAGGAAAAGGTGATGCGTTTGATCGATCATGTGCTCTTAGTTTTAACTTGACTTTGTATATTCCCTTTCAGTTGTTTAGACTTTTTTGCCCTCCTTTCAGTTGACTGCGGTACTATCCACAAAAACACTTATACGTGATAGCTGACAAGCACACAGTGTTTCCTTTCCGAAAAGGATGGGAAAAGAAAGTTGACTATTGGAAGTCCTGAACTATAAATATGAACTTGTTCTTGGTCTAAAGGCCAGCATACGTTTGAGACTTTTGACTGGAATTTCCAAGAACTTCTATGGAATCATAAGCAAGAGATCATATAGGCCTGAAATTTCATTGGGACTTTGCCCTTAAATAGCTGTACCTGTGTGAACCCAGTTACTAATGCCAGAATGAATTGAACAACAATCACATACAGTTAGTAGTCTTGCAGCAAAATACTAGTGACATAAAATTCCTCAAAAACTTCCTACTACTTGTGAAGAACTCTTATCTGAAATCAGCTAATAATATCACGATGAAATGAGCTTTAGCGGCGTTCTACTATGTTACAATCACGTAACAGGGTAGATACACTTGAAATCTCTCTGGCGAAGAATTTACAGTTTGTATATGTAATATATTGGCTCATGAAATTTTGGATCAATTCGAGTACATGCCTAATTATCATGCTGGTTTGCAACACTGACCGTCTAGCTAACGGTTAGCTTCCCATCATTTTCTGTGAGCAGGAGTAACAAGATTCGCATCGTACCCACAGCTCTTATCCACGACAACCATGGCGGAGCCCAAGTGGCCCGGCAGCGCCGTGAAGACGGAGACCGACATGTTCCACGAGCAGTACTATCCGTCCCTCCACCGCAACAACGGCGCCGCCTCCCTCTTCCAGGGGAAGGAGACGAAGCACTTCCCGTTCTTGACTGACCACGGCGACACGGCGGCCACGTCCTTCAGCTGCCAGCCGTTCACCATCACCCCTTCCTCAGAGAGCAGCAGCAACAGCAGCAGGCACAGCAACGGCAAGATGTTTGCCCACGACGGGGGTCTGGACAACTGTGCTCTCTCTCTTCTGTCAGACAACCCGACACCGGCGCAGATCATGATCCCCGCGGCGGCGACGCAGCCTCTCGGCGGTGGCGCAGGCATGCAGTACGGTGCCGTGGCACGGCTGCCCAACGACGGCGGCGATGTCTCGTTCACCGGGCTGTCTTATGTAAGTGTTGGAGACCGGGCCACGTCTACTAGACACACTGCTACTGCTAGTACTGTTGTTGCTACCAGTGCTGCTGCTGCATCGCAGCAACAATACCATGGCTACTACCAATTGGGTACTGATCAGGGAAACTCAGATGGTGCCATGCAGGCGCTTCCCTTCTCATCATGGTAGAGGGGTTCCTGGATCCGATTTCGCTTGTAAGAGATGTCTGATCAATCAGATCCTAGGCGGTGTTGGTCACCAAATATGTCCCTGATAATAGTAGCCTTGGTGACTCTGAAAACATCACCAAGATATGTCCATTTTTCAAAGTGTCCTGATATTTCTAACTTATGGAAAATCCCCCTACTTATGATTCAGAATTGCAATTGTTTCATCTTGGTTGGGTTGTTCATTTGGCCATTCACGTGCTTGGTAGGGCTACATCAGCAGAAACTACGCAGGAGGACTTCACTACTGAAAGGTAAAAATTAACCTCAAAAGATGGGAGGTCATTGATTATTCTACCCATGTGGAGCTGCTTGTTTTTCACATGCTATACATCAACAGAGATATTTTTTGAAGAACAATAATTTATGGATTTTGGACCACTTCTGTAGCCGTTGTTCTGGGAAAACAAGTTCAAAATTCAGATAAGTGTGCCCTAGCTAGTGTTTGTTTTTAATATTTGTTCCTCTTGTTTCTGTCAACCTCTCGACTAAATAATTTTCATGTGCTGCAACCTCTCATTGTCAAAAAAAGATGTGGAGCAAATTAAGCTGCTATGGGAGATTGGACTCCAGAAAATTCCTCCAAAGTCCAAGTTCAGTCCATTTTGGAATATTTCAGAAGTTGTGATTAATCAACGTTTCGAAGTTGTGCTCGGGTGGTTTCTAGAAAAATAAACAAAACTTGGCACTAAAAAGATAAAAAATAAAGATGGCCGTGTTTGGTTTGTGACCAATGCCAAGGTAACTTAGGTTAGTGTTTGGTTTGCTAACAAGAAGAATTCATAAATGTTGGTAATGACAATCATTGTCAAAATCCCATGGGAATAACAAAATATTGGTAACAAACCAAATCGTGACCAAATTTTGTAAGTTCTTTTTTAAGCAAACTAAATCTGCTAAAATGGTCCTAACACGGTAGAGACAAAGTGTTAAATCAAGAAGAGGTCATACAAACTCCACTGTAGAATAACTCTAAAGATGATTCGGTTCTCTCTCTTTTTTCTCTTGCGAGACGGTTCTCTTTCACCCTATGTGTCTCCATCACTGTGTGTGTGTTCGCGGATGCTTAATTCACCTTAAGCACGTGCTATATACTATGTACTCTTTCCCTTCATGCCTGCGATTTAGGCATATACTGATGTGCCATTTAGATTGACACTTTATATTTTTATGTGTAAGTTCAGGTTCTAATCAAGGAGTTATTCAGAATCAACAAAGTAAACATCCTAGAGAATCAAATTCCAACAGGGTTTCAGAAACGGGAGCTATTATTTATTTCATCCCTCCCAATATTCTGGTCAAGCTGTAGTTCACACAGAGAGAAAAGAAGAGCGTGAAAAGTACAGAGTATGGTAAGAGTGTAGTACTACTACCTAACACTATCCATGGCTACCCAGAAGACATTCTTGCAAAAGATAAACCTCTTCTGGAGTCCTGGACCGATCGACCCTTCTACATCATCTTCTGTTCATTCTTGAAACGCTCTCGGACGGCCCGTATGTAAGCCGTAGCCCTCTCGTTGACGTCGCCGCCGTAGGTGCCGCTCGCTGCCGCATCGATGGAAGAAGAGTAGCTGGGCTTGTAGACCTGTGTAACACTTGGAGCAGAGTTGTTCTGGGCTTTGGCATACTTGGAGTACACCATCGACTTACCCCTGATCCCTCTAGCACTGCTCTTCACGTTCCCCTCCATCGCTGTGTTTGTTGCCTTGATGGTTTGGTTGTGTTGGGTTGGGTTGTGCTTTGCGATGCAGGAGGAGCTAGCACTATATATGCAGGTTGGTGTGTGAGACGAGAATAGCATTGCATGTCACGCCTTACCTTTTGATGCCACTGGATAACATGCCTGCACCAACAAGGATAAGTTCTTGGAGAGAGTTTATGAGCAGTGGCTGACTGGCAAGAGAGCCCCAAGCTTGGACGGGTCCAGTGATGAGTGAGAGGTAGTAAAGCTGTTCTCTCTAGTCGCATCAATGAGCGATGATAATATATGGTTGGTCTCGTGATAAAAATCCACATATGCACATACTTGCCCAGGTTCTTTGCCGCCCTTGCCCTTTACAGATCAGAAAAAGATATTCCAAGTATTATCCTCAACAGATTCTTGATTCCTCTCTATCCTTTTGAATCAATCATCACTTCACCTGTAGTTGTAGGTCATGTGTATCTATTCCTTTACAGGTGACAGTAGCATTGGGTGGCTTCCACTTTCCAGAGGCTTAGAGCATCTCCAACCGGTTCCGGATGTCATTCCCTATACCTAAATATGAGTCAAACACCGAAAAATCCCACTCCAACCGGTTCCCATCAGCTTCCCTATCCGAACTCGATCCCTATTCTCCCAACCTGCTTCCTCATATATGAGGACTCCCCACCGTTGAAATATCACAGAACCATCTGAGTTGTATATAGAACAAAACTGAAAATCCAACGAATTACCGCTGATTAGTTACAATGCGGATGATACTGCTATGTGCTATGTGCTGTTAGGACATGATTATGGTGTAGCTCTATGAGTTCTTGTTTGTGTTAGAACAAAAATTAAATGCCTTTTTCTTTGGTACTGCTATGGTGTAGCTATATGAGTTTTATATGATGTTTAGAACAGAAATGAAATGTTATTTTCTTACCTACTTCTAGGGTTCATATGTATGAGTTATATGTGATGTTAGAACAAAAAGTAGTCTTTATTTTGTTAGCTACTGCTAGGGTTGATATATATGAGATATATATGATGTTAGAACAGAAATGAACTGCCTTTTTGTTAGGTACTGCTATGGCGTAGCTATATGAGTTTTATATGATGTTTAGAACAGAAATGAAATGTCATTTTTTTACCTACTGCTAGGGTTCATATATATGAGTTATATATGATGTTAGAACAAAAGGTAGTCTTTATTTTGTTAGCTACTGCTAGGGTTGATATATATGATGTTAGAACAGAAATGAACTGCCTTTTTGTTAGGTACTGCTATGGCATAGCTATATGAGTTTTATATGATGTTTAGAACATAAATGAAATGTCATTTTCTTACCTACTGCTAGGGTTCATATATATGAGTTATATATGATGTTAGAATAAAAGGTAGTCTTTATTTTGTTAGCTACTGCTAGGGTTCATATATATGAGTTATATATGATGTTAGAACAAAAATGAAATATCATTTTGTTACCTACTGCTATGGTTTAGCTCTAAGAGTTATATATGATTGTTTGACCATTTGATCAATAGGGATGGACCAAAAAGAGGTCTGGACAATAAAGCAAATAGAGGATAGCTATAGAAAATTTATCTCCCATGAGTTGTCCTTGTTCAGCCAACATGAACCTAGTGCTTCTCCAGTTCGAAGAACTTGCAAAAAACCTTGACCAGGTTGCGACACAATCAACGGAGTTTCTTGAAGGAGATGATGCCATAGCTCCTAAGCAAGATGATGTTGATCTGCAGCTAGTAGACCCTGATGAGTGTGTCCCGTTTGACTACGTCCCTGATGATAGTGGGAAAATTGACTACTACGAGTACTGTTACGAGGAAGACATTGATCTTGAATGTTAGTTTGTTGCATAACATTCCAGTACCAGTAGTGTTATGTATGTTAATGTAGTAGTGCTGTAGTATTGCCATCATTGGACTCTTGTGGTTTGTATTTTGTTTTCGTGGACTAAGTTCCAGCACTATGAACTGCCGCTTAGTATTGTGGTTTGTCTTGTATCGAACATATTTTGTTGTACTATGGTAAACCTATGTTAATGCTATGCTATTGTACTATGGACTAGAAACTAGTTTGTGCTATTGTTTGTGGCAAACCTATGTTAATGCTATATTTTGCATGCACATAATTTATTATGGAGGGGTATTTTGTTAATTTGTTGAGCGACGGAAATGACGGCACCTCTTGGGATACCAAAATTTTTAGCCCAATAGAGGAGCAACAATTCCCAGTAAAACAAACTATTCCTTCTAGTAAACCTACAAACAAGGGAACAAAAAATTTCAATGAGAAGGAAGATGAGATGTTAGTATCAACATGGTTAAATATAAGTTTGGATGCCGCATAAGGAAACGAGCAGTCCCGAACGACATATTGGAGTAGAATCCATGCTTACTTCCATGAGAATAAGAATTTTGAGTCAGACCGTAACCAAACTTCCCTTACAAAACGTTGGTGCGCTATACAAGAGAGTGTAAACAACTTTTGTGGGTGTTATGATCGGATTGAGCGGCGAAGGCAGAGCGGGATTACTGAAAATGATAAGTGTATGCAGGTTTTGTTTGTTTCTAAGTTATAACTGATGCGTGGAAATATATTAATACAACTACGTGTTTACAGATTGTTCAAGCTTGTAGCCTATAAGCGGCGGAAGAGAAGAAGGCATTTGGGTTTTTGCATTGTTGGAATGTCTTACGCCACCATCAGAAGTGGACTGATAGACTATCCTCAAAGAAACAAAAGACAAGCCACCGTCCAAGTGGAGACAGTTCAACTCCTAGTACCAACTCAAGCGGCCTGATGTTGAAGTGGAAGCCCCTACTCCTGACAGCGAGGGCTCAGCTAGAACAATTGGGAAGAAGGCGGCGAAAGAATGTCTTTGAAAAGTTAAAAGTTCTGTTCTAGAAAAAGAAGAGGCCTACAGTGATGTGTTAGAAACCCTTTGGTCAAAGAAGACTTTGGTGGATGCTGAGAAAGAGCTCAAGAAAGAAGAGCGGTATGCACGGCATTATGCGATAGAAGAAGAGAGGATTGCGCATGACAAACTCAGAATTGAGCAAGAAGAACAGAGGATTGTAAATGAGAAAAGACTAATTGAAGTGAGGGAAAGAGAGTTTGAATTCATGAGAATGTTGGAGGAGGAGAAAATTATGAGCATGGACATTAGTGGTATGTCCAGACCACAGCAAGAGTACTATATGAGCTTGCAGCAAGATATCATCGCTAGGCGACGCAAGTGAGTTCTATGTACTATTCCTTTATGAGACATTGTATGGACTATTCGATGGACTGTTTTAAGGATTGTCGTGTGCACTATTCTTCTATGATTTATTGAAAGTAGAACTGCATACATTGTCTCACTAAGTGCTTGCAACAATTTTAAAAAAAGCTTGCATAATTCGAACATGATACATTGCCTAATAATGGCTTAGAACAATTGTACGAAAACCTACATCCTTGAATAACGTCGCCACAAGTGCTCAACTAGATCATCTTGAAGCTGAGAGTGAGTTTGCCTGTTTCTAATGGAATGATGAGTTTGAATGAACTCAAATAACTCAGGTGTAACTTCATGGGATACTCTAACACTTTCTCCCACCCCTTCATAGTTGAAGTCTGTCGGGCCTCCGTCCCTCTCATATTCAATGATCATGTTATACATGATGACACATGCAATCATGATATCACCAAGTGTTTCTTGATCCCAGAATCGAGCTGGTCCACGCACAATGGCAAAGCAAGCTCGTAGAACTCCAAACGCTCGTTTGACATCTTTCCTAACAGCTTCCTGATTTTGGGCAAACAATTTTTTCTTATTGCCTTGAGGAGATGGTATGGTCTTCACAAATGTCACCCACGTAGGATATACCCTATCTGCAAGGTAGTACCCCATTGTATAATTGTTACCATTGACGGTATAATTAACTTCTGGAGCTTGCCCTTCCGCTAGCCTTGCAAAGAGCGGGGACCGGTGTAGGACATTAATATCATTGTGGGACCCTGGCAAACTGAAAAAAGCATACCAAATCCAAAGATCTTGTGATGCAACAGCTTCTAGTATGATCGTCGGCTCGTGCGCATGGCCGGTGTACATACCTTGCCAAGCTGCCGGGTAATTTTTTCACTCCCAGTGCATGTAATCAATGCTACCCAACATTCCAGGAAAACCTCTTTCATCTCCAATAGCTAGCAACCTTGCGGTATCATTAGTGTTAGGAGATCTCAGGTACTCATCTCCGAATACTTCAACAACAGTTTTCACAAATCTTTTAAGACTCTCTATTGCAGTACTTTCTCCAATCCGGAGATAGTCATCTGTAGCGTCCGCAGGAACTCCATAGGTTAGCATTCTAAATGTGGCTGTAATCTTCTGCAAAGGAGATAACCCAAGACGACTAGTTCTATCTCTTTTCTGGACAAAATATTCATCATGGCTTACTACAGCATCAACTATGCGGAGAAATAGAGTACGAGCCATTCTAAACCTGAGCGGAAAAGGAGAATGAGTGCTACAAACGAGGATCAACAACTAAGGAGACTAAAAAATGATTTCGTAATGATTGCAAACCTGCGCCGAAATATTGTTGAGCCGTACGTAGGAGCATCAATAAAGTAGTCTTCATATAGTCTAAAATGTCTGGCTTCTCTATTGCGTTGGATTACCTAGCGGCCGGGCCGAGAACCGCCATGGCGTCGAGCATTCGTACGCTCGCAGTGCTTCTGAACTATGATTGCTGTGGCAAGAAAGAGTTCGTCGTCATCATCGGACGACGAAGAATCCAAAGGAGGATGCATGGATGAACTGCTACGACTCATTGTGTTATTGTAGAGGAGGAGGATGAAGTGCCAGAAGCAAATAGAGACTTGGTATATATAGACCCAAAAATATAGCCGTTGGAATATAGCCGTTGGAATAGCCGTTGGAATTTACCCGTTGGATTTTAGCATTTGGAATTTAGCTGTTAGAGTTTAGCCGTTCCAATTTAGCTGTTGAAATTTACCTGTTGGAATTTAGCCATTGAAATTTAACCGTTCGAAAAATAGCCGTTATAATTTTATTCGTTACAATTTTATCTGTTAGAAATAACATATTACTTATAGTTTTACCCGTATTAATAAAGCGATTATATTTTTATCTTTACAAATAACATATTAGTTAGTGGAAACTAATAAAATATGGAAGAGTGGAGTATAGGGAATGAGATTTGGGGACTCGGTTAGAGTGTGAAGGGATTTTAGGGAAGAAATCTTTTAAGATGAATCCTTAAATGGAGATATAGGGAATGGATTTTAGGGATTTGGTTGGAGATGCTCTTAGATGCACCGCACATATACTTTGGAAATGAAATTGATGCGGTAATTTTTGTGAAATGTGGAGAAGAAACAGTAAAGAACCTACGGAACATAAGAGCTGGTTTCTCTTGAACTTTTCTCTTTTGAAAATAATATCTAGAGCATAATGAAGAGTAAAGAAGAAATACGCAAGAGCTGTACTAGCCTGAAACTATTTTACATGGTCAAGGTTACATGAGCTCTCCTGTTTCTGAAACACTGAATTGTAGTTTTTTTCAGACAAAAGGATCTGATCACAACTTCCTATGTGTAGTTAAGTAGATTTGCGCAACTTCCTCGACCAAATGTACTTACTTTGAAGGAGGAGTAGATTTGCGCAACCAAGGCATGGTTTTCGTTAACCATCTGCAGAGTAGGATCACAACATCGATCAATCCATGGACGCAACAGTGCCAATTAAAAATACATACATTCGCATATCTGGCAACAAAAACATCCAATTGATGTCTCCTGAAATTGACGAGAGACACAGAGAGAGAGAGAGACGGCCACTAGCAAGTGCAGCCGTGCGGGCATTGGGTTCTGGATTCCGCTTTGCTGGATGAAGCAAATCTACCCGTGGCCGACTGTTTCATCTGAAGCCTTTTTCCGTGGGGAAACCAAGCAGCTTCCACAAGAAAAAAAGAAAGGGGAAAAGCTCGGGCGCTTTAGGATGTGGCCAGACCCACTATGTCTTATCACTCGATGGCTCTGAGTCCAGTAGTAGTTATCTGACCATACGCATCTTTCTCTCCTTTTCCTGCCTGCATCTGCCTCTGGGACGTTTCATGACGACTTGGACTTGACCGAACGGGTATACGGAGCACCGTCCAAGGAAAGGTGACGTTATTTGCTTTGATAGATGATCCTAGGAAAAGAGAAGATAAGCGTTACCAGTGCAGGGAACTTATCCACCGGGGATATGGTGCGGTCGGTCTTCAGAATTTAGCGCATGCACAAGGCAAACGGCATTATCCGGAGGCCCAACTCTTCGGGGGATCGTGTCCGGCCGGCCGGCCGGCCGGCTATTATTATCAGTATCAGATGACTAAGCGCCGGCCGTATCATCTAACCTAGGATTAGGAGGTTCGCTCGCTTATAGGTGCAGTGCCTTATCCTATGTTGTTTGCTGGATGGAACCTAAGACCCGTGCGTGCATGCGCATTCCGTGATCACTAATGGATCTAATGCTTATCCAAGGAGTCAAAGAGAACGAGAAGGATCAAAGGAGCGGTGCAATGAACGACAGGAATAATTGATGAACCTTTTTCAGCTGCGCTCTCCATGTAAACACAGCGCACAATTGACTGCAGTTTACTCATCGATGCATCGTCAGGGGCAGCCTGCTGTTCGAATTCCTTATCGTCCTTGGGCTAAAAGCTCGGTGCTGTGCAAGCCGCCCGCCGCGTGCGACATCGTGGGGATAGAGCGGCTCTGCGGCCTACCCGATTGCACGAGCCGCGACTACGAGACTGAACCGCACGCCCCTGGGCTTTTGCATGTTTCCCCTTTTCTTTGAGAGAACTGGGCCTTTGCTTTTGTGCGCCTCGAGGATGTGTGGTGCTGAAGGTGGGCATATTGGATGCATTAGCCTCTTTAGATGTATTAGTGCATTACACTATTTAAAAATCTTTACTCTTATAAAATTGTTAACCGATGGCAGCGGTCTTATATGTCAGTGTTAAAACCTTAATAGATGTCCTCCTTATTTACCCGATTTTAAATTTAACATTTTAAATTTGCCTAAGGTGCTACTTCCTGCAAACTTGAGTTGAAGCTCAGCCATGAGCTGAAATGAAGCCATGGACATGGCATAGAGCATGACAACAATAATTTGACATGCTCAGTAATCTAATTTATTTATCCGTAGCAATATACGAGTATTTGGCTAGTACCTCTAAAAGTTGTAAAAAATTCTAAAAAGGAAATTATGACATAGAAATAATATGCATTTATCATGCTATAAAATTCTAACCATAATTTGATCCAAACAAGTCTAGCATAGTATCAAATTCAGATCTGGAGTGAACAACACCTCACTAGCACTATTCACAATTCGATCTCAAGTTGTTAATTGAAATTTGAATTTGAATTTTATGACATGGTTGATACATGTCGTATAAAAGTTGTAAATTTTTTAATAACTTTTTGAGTGGTAAATTGAAGGTCTAATGCACTAATATACTTCAATGATGCTAGTGCAGTTAAGTGGACGTTTAGGGCTGGGGTGGGCTGTGTGCCCGCGCGGCGAAGACAGTCCGGTGCCTCGTGCCGGCCCGCAGTGGGTTGTCAGCCAGATGATGGGCCTCGCGGACACGAAACCGGGCAGGGGCATCGCGTGGGCCGACATGAGCTGAACGCCGTTCGGTGGGACGGAGCTGAGGATGAGCCAAAGAGGGCCCGGCCCTCCTTCTGTTAAGGCTGAATTTGTAAGCCCTGTTCGGGCTGAGTTAAGTTGCATTGGGTGCTCTCACTCAATTTCGACAGAATTATTTTTCACCTGAAAAATTCGAGTCTCTAGTATAAAATCGCAGAAAAGCTTGAACTAGAACGAATAGTGGTACGGAGCAGGTTAACGTAAAGGTGTTTTTCTGGCAGGCACAGCGCAAGAGTGCATGATTGGTTCATTCATCCTTTCGTGCCGACGGCTTGTGGTTCCTCCTGTCGACCAGCATCGACATCGGCCAGCCGGCTTGATCGATCAAAGGAAAGGGCTTCGATCTGATCGAATGAAGGAGAGCCGGCCTGATCGCACACATGGTACCATGGGCACACGACTGATTGATCGCCACCACGTTATGTACGTGCAGCAATGGAAATTTAAAACTATCACAAAACCAGGACAGGGTGAGTCGTGAAACAAGAACTATTGATCCTAGGGATTGCTAATTTGTGATAATTCATAGAAACAGTCAACTCCGACAGTTAAAGTATGTTGTCAGGAGGAACCCTCGACCACCTTAGGTAAGCAACACACACATTCTTCCATCTGCTTCCAATTTTTCTTTGGTCCCTTTGCTTCTTCCCTCGATGTGACCTACGTTCCTCTTTCCATCAGCACCTCTTGCACTGGTGACCGTCGTCGCCGGTAACCGACGATATTAACGTCCGAGTCGGAGAAGGCGACAAAAAAGAGAGGACTGAATTAAAGTCACAAAACAGCTTTCATCCGATAAAAATTGAACTTTCAAACCATGAATTTGAAGCTTTCCACTGAACCAACCTAACACTAGCAAACTTTCACCGACCTAACACTAGCAAGCTTTCCACTGAAATGTACCAAGCTTTTTCACTAAAAGAAATCATAAACTTTTCACTAAAATGGATCAAGCTTTCAACCCCCACACTTACGGGTGGACAAAAACTTGAAACTAGCAAGCTGCTCGATTCATTGCGGAGTTGCATTGACTTGGCTCAAATTCGCTCTCTTAACGAGTCCGAGCAACCTTTTCTGCTCGTCAAGATAGCTAGCCTAACGAGTGAGTTACCGAGTTGCTCATGAGTGTATTTATGGTGCACATGCTATCAAGTATTTAAGTCTTACCTTTTTTTTCATTGATTCGATGACATATATGCTTTTTGCAAAACTTCTCATGTTGCTCACTACATGTGATTTACATTTGTCTTCGTTTATTAACTTTTTCACTCCATATAATTCGAATATGGTCAAAACTATTAACAAGCCAAACGATCTAAACGAACCAAACTTGGACTTTTGATGAACTGAGCTGAGCTAGATTTTCTTGCTCGTTAACATTGACGATCCTAGCGAGTTCGAGTCAAATGAGTCCGAGCCGAGTCAACCCGAGCTGGCTCATTATCCACGTCTACCCACACTACTAACTTTCTACCTTTTTTTTTCGAACGTACGGCAGGAGCTCTGCCTTTCTCATAGATTAGAAGGAATCGAAATAAGTTTGTTAATTACAGAAAGAAGAAAAGAACAGAAGGCGCGAACAAACACCCAGATAAGAGCTACGAAAACGAAAGGAAATCAGAGGACCAAAAAAGGATCTCCAGTGTCGCTCGACGTTTCGCCGAAAGCCATTCTCCTAGAAACAACGTCTTCCTGAACCTTCAAGGCGACTTTGTGAACGTCCGTGAAAATGTTGCTGAAAATCCGCGCGTTTCTTTCTTTCCATATATTCCACATAGCGTAGATGACCATCCCGTAAACCTTGCACCTATCTTTCCGCGACCTCCCTGTACCACAGGAGAGCCACCACTTGAGGAGGTCATCTTGGCCTGATCGAAGTAGGATATCACTAGGAAGACCATTCATGACGGAGACCTTGCGGAGAGTCTGCCTGGCAAAAGGGCATTGAACTGAAATGTGAATAGCAGTTTCTTGATCTGTTCCACACAGGGTGCATGTAGATCCATTTTGCCATCCACGTCGCTGGAGATTATCTGCTGTCAGAATTTTCTGTTGGAGGAGGAGCCAAGTATGCAATTTACATTTTTGCTCTGCGTCCGCCGACCAAATTGTTGAAGTATCGAAGTAGAAATAGGACCCTGCAAATTGCAATCTGTAGGCCGATTCTGCAGAGTATTGCGCATTGTTCGTCCATCGCCAGGTGGCAAGATCATCAATATTTTGGAGTTGGGCTTGCCGGATGTGGTTCCAAAGAGTAACAAACTGATGAATTTGTGCCGACGTGGTGATCCGGTGGCGAAGGGGTCTTAACCATCTGTTGTCCTCCAGCTCGTATGCCACATATCTGTTTTTTCTTCTGGCCAGGTGGTAAAGATCTGGGGCAATCTCGTTCGGGGCCGCTTGATGGAGCCACCTTGATGTCCAGAACCTTGCTGTCTTTCCGTTCCCTATATGGATTTCCGCTGACGCTGCAAATAAAGCTGTCTCTGTTTCATCACATGGCACCTGCTGTCTGCACCAAGGTTTGCTTCTTGCGGTCCATTGGTTCCAAAGCCATCTTAGACGGAGAGCTGTCCCAAAGCGTTGAAGATCCTTGACTCCCAATCCTCCCAAGTCTTTCGGTCTGCAAACCGTCCTCCAATTTACGAGACAGAGCCCTCCTGAACACGATTCCTCCCCTTTCCAAAGGAAGGATCTAAACATCCTCTCGATTCTTTTTGTCACCCATTTGTCAAGCCTGAGAGAAGAGAGGTAGTAGACCAGGCAAGGCGAGAGGGTCGAATTTATAAGTGTGAGCCTGCCTGCTCTGGAGAGAAACTTGCCCTTCCATCCTGCTAGCCTGGAGGACAGCTTGTCCAATAGGGGTTGGAAATCTGCCCTACGAAGCTTTGTTGTGTGTAGAGGGAGCCCCAGATAGGAACACGGAAAATGCGCCACTTGAGCTTGAATGCTCTGGGAGATGTCAAGGAGGTTGACCTGTGAGCACCTGATCGGGTACATGCAGCTTTTCTGGATGTTTGTTTCGAGGCCTGTCGCCTGTCCGAACATCTGTAGACAGCTCTGGATTGCTAAAAGCTCTCGCCTGTCTGGGTTTGCAAAAATTGCCGCATCATCTGCATAAAGGGATAATCTGAGGTCGTTGTCGAGACCTGTGATAGGCTTGATAAGGTTGGCTTGTATGGCTCGTCGCAGTAGCTTCTGCAGAGGATCTATCGCAAGGATAAAAAGCATGGGGGAGAGCGGGTCTCCCTGCCGGAGGCCTCGACGATGCTGGATGTTGTCGGTGTATTCTCCATTGATGATGAAACGGCTTGAAGAGGAAGCTAAAATATAGGCCACCCAGTCTCTCCACTTTGGACCAAAACCTAAGTGCTCGAGAATCTCCAAGAGGTACTCCCAGCTAACTGAATCAAAAGCTTTTTGGATATCTATCTTTAGGAAAATCCCTGGGATCCCTTTTCTGTGCATCTCTTTGATGACCCTTTGAGTGAAGGTGAAATTGTCTTGAATACATTGCTTCTTGATGAAGGCGCTTTGCGAAGCCGAGACAATCTTATCAAGCTCCAGGCCTAGTCTGTTGGCCATCACCTTCGTTACAATCTTCCCGAAAGCGTGGATCAAACTGATGGGGCGAAAGTCCGTAACTGCCGATGCCTGCTTCTTCTTTGCTAGAAGCACTACGTCTGCGTTGTTTAGGAGGTAAAGCTCGCTGCATCGGAGATTGCAGAATTGATTGACCGCCTGTATAATATCCTCTTTAATTATGCCCCCAGAAGCTTTTGTAGAACCTGTTTGTGAAACCATCCGGTCCAGGGGATTTGCCACATGGGAGCGTCTTGATCACCTGAGCGATCTCCTCTTCAGTGAAGCTGCACTCCAGATGAGCCAGGTTGTGGCATTGGACTCCCAGCAAGTCCCAGTTTAGAGAGTGGCCTCTTTGCTTCTTGGCTCCTAAAGCGGCCTGGAAGTGGAGGGCCAGGAAGCGCTTCTTTTCAGCTTGGTTGAACACGTTCTGGCCATTGATTTGCAGGCTAGCAATGGTGTTCCTCTTTTTGCGCGCATTGATTTTGAGGTGGAAGAACTTCGTGTTTGCGTCGCCCTGTTTAATCCACTGGGTTCTTGATCTCTGCTTGATCCGCATTTTCTGAATGGCAGCTAATCCAAGCAGCTGCGCCCGCAGCTGACTTCTTAGCGCTAGCTCCAGCTCGGTCAAGATTCTTAGCTCCTGAGCTCTATCTAACTGCAAGATGACTTCGGCAGCTACTGCAAATTGTAACCGGATGTTGACGACAAGATTACCACTCCATCTTTTGAGCGTTTTTGAGAGCCGGGAGAGCTTGGCGTGCAATCGGACCAGAGCATCAGGGGAGCTAGGGCCCGGTGCCAGCAGCCATGGATCACCTGGTGAATGCCTGGGATATCGCACCACCAATCCTCAAATTTGAACGTCCGGATTGGGGCTGATCTGAGGGAACCAAGAAGAAGAAGCGGGCTGTGATCCGAGATCAAAGATGCGAGCGCTTGAAGGTGAGAGCTGCTGAACATCAGGTCCCAATCTGGAGACACAACATTTTATCAATGTTGGTGAAAGTTGGGTGGCGATGGCCATTGGACCAGGTGAAATTCCGGCCATGAAGGTGAAGCTCCCGGAGTTGGAGCGAATCGACCACAGCTCTAAATCTTCTCAGCAGCCTAGTGTTTATTTGGTTGTTGCTCTTGTCGGCGGCTCGAAGAATGAGATTGAAATCTCCAACGATCAACCAACTGGGCAAGGTCCTGGGCTTCATGCTCTTTAGCTCTTGCATGAAATCGAGCTTGTCCTGCTCGGTCTGTGGTCCATAGACTGCGGTGCAGGTCCATTGAAGGTCGTTTTCAATGTGTTTGATATCTGCTGAAATTGAGAATGAAGCTGGGAATACGTTGGCTAGGGTGAATACTCTGCTGGAGGTTGCAAGGATTATCCCTCCTCTTGTTCCGTTTGCCGGAAGCGAACAGTAGTTCGGTACGAACTCCGTTCCTAGCGTCTGTTGGATTACCGCGTCGTCGACTGAGCTCAATTTTGTTTCCTGTAAGCAGACCAGCGTGGCCTTGTTTTGCTGTACCATCTCTCGCACTACCTAAAAAGTCAATTTTCGAATTCACAAGAATGTACGAGCTTCTAACTTAATGAACCACGGCTTTCTACCGCCAAATCAAAGCATCTATCTCTTGTTCCGCAACTTCCAACTCAAAATAAATGTACAAAAATCCTCACAAAAAAAATCATCGATTGCATCCCCTACCTCCTTGCTGCCGGCAGCGAAGGCATGGCATCGCCTTTGAGGGGCCTGGCGCGGTGGAGGAGAGGTCCACGGTGACCGCCGCTGGCGGCGCCACCGAACCAAATGCCTTGTGGTCGAACCGTAGCCACAGCATGGGGTGGAGGCGGTGATGGAGGACGGAGCTGCTGTGGGGATCGTGGACGCGCAGGGAGGCATACGGCGGTGGGAGGCGTAGGCGACCGATGGGGCAACGCACCGGTCGATCTTCCGAGGCGCCTCGTTTTTTCTGTTGGGGTGCATGGGGTTCAAAAGGCGCTGCGAAGGAGAAAAGCAAGAGAACAGAATAGAGCGTGAGACAGAAGCGGTGAAGTTGCGATTGTTACAGTCGCACTAATCAGAGTTTTCGTTGATCTCTATAGTAGAAAGAGGAATTATTCAGCTCGGGGTCGGCCTGATTGCGGCAGGGCTTTTGCGAATTAGCAGGTTGGGTTGTAGATTGGTTCCACTAATGCATACACGTATTGCAAACTTGACTGCCGCATGGATGCTGACTAGTCTAACTCATCATGTGTTGCGTTTAATCAGCGTGAGATGTACCTATTAGTCAACTTTTGTGACCCAAACAACGATTTTCAAAATTTGTGACCTGCATCCACCTCCCAAGTTATTACACTTCGGCGTAATTTACTCTCTTGTCACTTTACACTTCTTTTCGTAAAGAACTCTAAATTCAACTGAAATTATAGCACATGTATGTTTCTCAAACTAGACCTCTAAATTGCAACCTTCCCTGATGTATCAAAACCAATTGCCAGAGCTCGCTGCTAATCTTTTTGTGTAGCGTTGAGCGGTGTGATGGACACATAACACCCAGTCAAAACGCTTCTAGATGGATTGGGAGTTGAGTGGTGTGGCGGGCACATAATATCCACACCAGTCAAAATGCTTCTGAATGAATTGGGATGTATGTGTGTTATGTGTCCACCGCACCACTCAATGTATCATAGACAGGTCAGCAGTGAGCTCTGGGAAGCAATTGCGCATATGGCTCCCCGTGACCCATGATATTCAGTATGCAACACGGTGGTTTAGGTTGAGGATGGAATGACTAATAATGTGTTTGTTGCATGTTCGAGGAGATGCAAACATCACAAGGAAACGTAGGGTAGTTTGTCACAACGGTAGCCACAGTGGAGAGGAGCAGTATTAAGGAGACAGACTGGTTGACACTCAGTATGTGGTCCATAACTAATGATGAGGGTGTCAACATGTGGCCCACAACTTATGATAAGAACCTTGTGCCGGTAATGTAGTTGAATTGGTATGGCATAATAACCTAGATACACCGTGTCTTCTTTCTTTTGCACCGTGCAGAGAATTCGTATATGCTTCTACTCGGTACTCCTCCCCACCGCGGCAGCAAAGGGCAAGTCCCAACTCCCAAGTGCCCGTTTCAGTCCAGCACGACGTCATCTGCTTTCCCATCCAAAGCATTGCTACACCTGTCGGTAAAAAGGAGAGCACTTGTCGGGGCCCGGAATCATACCTGGTTTAACGTATGATACGTCGTCAAAAACCGAGCAATCGCTTAACGTGGATACATGTTACCTCGTGTGTATACACCGTTAAGGGCCCGACACCGAACCAGCACTGCATACGAACTCCACCTGACCACCTAGTCGTATGTCTCACTGCTGGTCCAGCCGGCCAGAAACGGATATCATTCAGTAAGCCAAATACTATTCCGAACAAACTGTAGGGAGATAACCCCATTCAACTGCTATGAGACTTGCGATCGCGAGGAGGAGCCCGACATCTGTGTCCTCACCCTAGCCCAGTCGGCCAAAGCATGACTGGTGGGTCGCCCGAAGGCCCGACACCACACCCACACCCAGCCCAGCCGGCATTCGCATCTCAGCTGGCGGGTCACTTAACTTCACGATCACTAGGCTCACACAGAGAACGGATATTAACTCTCTACCGCCGATTCATACACTTCATCCATACACGCACTGTGTATGAAGCGACGTGGTGAACAACTTGATAAACATAACACAAACTCTACAGAAGGATATAATTAAACACATCCCTTATACATGGGCAATTACTTACATTACAATCAAAGGACCCGTAGGCCACAAGAATCAATGAGATAAACAGCGGAAGCAATAATAAACGTAAACCCGATGGTCCGGAAGACCATCAATAACCCAGCAGATACCTACAAGATCTTTTAGCTGGAGAGGTAAACAAATCGAGCAGGAAAACGCAATACCCGTCACCACCAAGCTCACCTGCGGAAATGGAATTCCCCGTGAGTACTTTCGTACTCGCAAGTTGCTACGTATTCCAATCACTTACGTCCGGCATGGGATGTTGGACAACCTCACACCATACATTTTCAATTGAACATAACATGGCATTGACGAGAAATAAAGATCATGGCAACAGCAGAAATGCGGTAAATTACCCTAGTCATGCTAGTAAATAGGATCAACATCGAGTAATATGGCTCATAGCATAATATAACACGATTAACATCAGCTAACTCAATATTAGATCCAATCGATCAACATCATATAGCAACAGGAACTCCTGATATGACATACAGATCATCATCAACCAGTTTAATTTCAAACAAAGAGACCTTGGTTGGTCGATGACCCCATAAAGATTCTCTCGGTCCGGCTCATGAGGATAGCTAGTCCACCATGAGCGGGCACCAACCAGACATCAACTATGGTTCTCGACACAACCAACTGCCTCGCAGCTTTTCAGGGGAGCATCAAGCGAGGGTTCACGTGCTGTACCTCCAGTAAACTCGACGTAGGGCTCGAGCGACCCTAACATTGTACAGACGCCCTCCCAACCATGCTCCCTCGTCTCGGCTTTTTAGGGAGCATCAAGCGAGGGTTCACATGCTGTACCTCTAGTAAACTCGACATAGGGCTCGAGTGACCCCAACATTGTACAGACGCCCTCCCAACCATACTCTCTCGTCTCTCATCTCACTTAGGGGTTCCAGTTAATTAAGACATCGGTTTACGATCCAGACATCCATAACCAAATATCAGATAATAACAAACAGGCATTCAACACCCAATCAGGTAAGTAGGTAACTGGAATTTTCAACAAGCAGCAGAGCTTGCCTGGGAGCTCGGTGAAGATGCGCAAAAGAGCCAAACGCCATGAGGATGCGAATCATATCTAGCAGAAGAAAAGCGACTACGGCAAGTTAAAGGAGATTCGGAACTAGCATGAGTATACCATTCTAATATAGTATAGAAGCACGATTTACGACTACGAGGGATTTAAGATGAAATATAGGGTTAACCTAAACATGGCATGGTATGGATTTTGTATGGAATGTGCAATAGAATCTAATCGTTTAGAGTTGAAGACATTTGTAATTAACTTCTCGTGAATCGAGCGTCGAAATTAGGGTTTTGACCAATTATCATCGACAAATTAATCTTTAACTAGCTATTCTTCTTAATTAGTTGATTTATGGACATCAAAATATTATGGGGTTATTTTTAAGTGGTAGTATATGATTTATTGGTCGTGTTGGCAAAATTTCATAATTTTTGGGCAAGAATTGAATTTATAGCAATTTATACAAGTTTTAATGCATTTCAATTAATTCTGGAAATTTCTAGCATAATTATATAGCCAAAAATATTTTTAATGGATACTTCATGTTGCACTGATTCCAAATATAAAATTTTCATAATTTTCTGAGCAATTATGAATTTATAGTGAATTTTTGAAGCTTTCAGCTTTTTTAAAATGATTTCTGTATTTTCTAAATACAAAGAAATAATCTAAAATACTTTTTATACCTAGGTTAATCTAGCCTAAGTCACTGACCAGTGGGTCCCTAGGTTTTAATTTTATTTTAATTTTTCCTTTTTCTTTTCTTTTCTTTTCTTTTCTTTTTTGACTCGGACCCGGAGGGTCTGGCCCACCAGGGCGGGAAGCGGGCTAGCGGTGCGCCGGCCGTGGTCGGGGAGAGAGAGAGTTCCGAGGTCGGTGGCGGGGGCTTGCCGGAGACAGGGAAGGAGAGGCGGTCGGGTGGTGTCGAGCGGTCGGCGACGGGATGGGAGGCCGGGCGGTGGAGGAGCTGGGGGAGGCGGCCGGCGTCGGGGCTGCGGAGACCGGGGCGGAGAGGCGACGCCGGAGGCGGAGGCGGCAAGGTTCTCCCGAGCGGTTAGCGGGGCGACGGCGCGGCGGCGAGCGGCGGAGCGCGGGGAGGCGAGCAGACGCGGCAGCGGGCGGGAAGAGGAGGAGGGAGAAGGGGGGAAAGGAGGCGGCCGCGGCGGGGAAAAAGGGGGCGCGTCTACGCCATGCAGGTGTGTGGGTGCGCGCGCGCTGCCATTGCCTCCTTGGTCACCGCTTTGCTTCCTGTTGTGTCGTCGTTGCGTGCTCATTAATTTGGTGCTTCTCTAATTTGGATTTGGAAGCTTGGAAATGTGGCCAACATTTTTTGTCTGGCGTTGTTTCTTAGGGCGGATCTGCATATACTTTTCTCAAACATGCGTGTGTTCATGGCGCGCGGGGGCACGAGGATTGGCCCGGGGAGGCAGTCGAGAGGCTCGGTGCCACCTCGGTGAGCGCACACATGGCGCGCCGCGCGTGCCGCCGTTGCCTGTGGTGATCGCTGGCGGAGCTGCCGTTGGCATTGGTGTACCCCGCCCGAAGACGCGCGCAGCTGGCCTATACATACAAAGCAGAGCACCGCGCACAGCGGGCGGGGTCCAAATGGACGTCGTTCGCGTCGTGCGAGGCGTCCATTCGTCTGCGGTGTGTTCGCCGTCGCCTCTCGCTCGCTCATTGCTTTGCTTCCTGCTGTCGTTAAGTATTCATTGCTAAAGTTAATGGTGAAGAGATGGCCAACTCTCTTGTCTGATTTTATCCCAGGGGGAATCTTCAGAACTGCTGGATGGTCTATGCATGCCAAGATTTTCCCAATCGTGCTGACTGACAAACAGTACGTACCTACTTAATGCCTAGGTTCAAGGTTTTACTGTTTTCCGTATGTCACAATCTTACTTCCATGATGCAGCAATGGGCTTTTATAACACCCTCCCGTACAATCGTGAGAATGTTTTTTCCTCACCAAAAGATAAAACAAAAGAAAAAGGATTTACCTGACAAACTGAATTATGTCAGCTGTATGACTAAATAGCTGGGCTGTATAACACCTTCGTCCATTTAGCAAGCAGTACATCAAGAGTCACAGTCAAACTACCAGCCTGCTAATCCAAAGAATAGAAGGGAATAACCGCCATCCCAGCATCCAGCAAGTCTACACATCAATTATTTTTCTTTAACCAATCCCAGTATATATCATTATGAACACAGAAATCTAATATCAGGATATCACAAACCGATGAGATTTCAGAACTGAAACCGTGTCCGTATCAGGTTTGCAAACCCCTTTTGCCGTATGCAGCAACATACCACCCTTTGTTGCGGATGTGGTCGTCGTGATGCACACCCGTACCAGTTTTAGTAGTAGTAACATCTACATAGAGATCTTTGGATACCTACCCAACTCCTTACTGCACCAAAATTTGCAATTCAGTTGCATATCACAACAGATGATCATGAGCACAGCCTCAAACCACAATCCTCCAGGAACAAGCACACAGAGTCAGTATAGTATTAATCAGAGCCAGATTAAGCAGCACAGTCCTAGGTAAAACAACATGCACCAGGTCTCCTTTAATTGAATTTGCCTCCCTTGCACCTTACAAGCAGCTGCCTTGAAAACTCTTTCTACTCAATAACAGAGGAAGAGTGTGACAGCTGAATAGTTTAATTTGTACCAAATGCGTGCACAGCACGGCCACCTATGCTTTGTACTCAAGCCTTTCCTTCCTCCTGTCCGTTAGGCCCATTGGAGTTCTCTCCGCTTGTACTCCCGCCACTGTTCTTTTCCGCCAACACCTGCATTCCAGCAACAACAAAGCAAAGCTCAAAAAATAGGATACCTGCGGGCACTATAAACTTATTTTAGGAATTATGTAGACCGATTCAGGAGGAAGCAGTAATATCCTGTTTTCAGGTAGCTGACAGGATATATTCTGATGTATGGCACATTTGGCTGTCATTTCCATGGGTGCCAGTTCGGCACTTCTGATATCCCTGTTCTGCTACTAAGCGTACTAGTGCTATGGAATAAGTAAAAAAAAATTGTCAGCCAGGGACAATAGAATACACATGTCACAATCATACAAAAGAACACTCGTAGAAGCTTAATTCTAATACAGCCAGAAGATATGCTGACATCTGGCGTCATGTCATCACAAGGACAGTTCTTACAAGGCTTTTGTTGGAAGGCCCACCATTTTTCAGCACTTAGGTTAGATTTCTCTAGGCATATGCTTGTCCATTACTTGGATGATATTCACAAGTACAATTCTCCACTCCCCGGAAAAAGAAAGGGTACAATTCTACACATTCAGGGGCTATTGTACACTAGCACACATACAAGATGGTATCGTCTATGCTGAATTTAGAAAATCAATAAAAATAACTCCTCATGAGTTATTCCAAACCTACCAAGGCAACAACATGCATACAGAAGTGGACCATAAGTTCATTTTTGTTGACCTATCATCTACCAGATATAGGAACTAATATACACACATTCAGGCTCATTACATCAAGATGGGTATTTTATTGAATGACTTTCCTTAGTCTGCCTAAGAATATACGACCAAATGAAAACTCCAAACACACACGACGGGATAATAACAATATCTGCTCAGTACGAGAGAGAATGTTTTTTGTTGAGAAACCAACAGGGATTAATTATGTCTAGTTAGAGTGTCCAGGTTGAGACTGCTGAAACTAAGATAATTATAAGGCTGTGAGATGCTGAACTAGCTACTCCCAAACGGCCAAATCCCACATTTCTGGAGTCGTTGCGCTTAATCAGGTGGGAAATGGCAGAAAACAGATCCATTTTTTAATGGAACCAACCGGACCAGAAACTGGATTTCCTCGATACAAAAGTTGACAAGTAAAACACAGCCATTAAAGTGTACCTTCTTTGATTCCATAATCCTCAAAGCATCTGTCAGAGTTTCTCCAGTTTCTGTAGATTACCGGCATCTGAGTCGTCAGCATTGTTTTGGACAGACCTGCAGGTTTGTACAATAATCAGCTTAGGGTCGAACAAAGTAAATGACAGATTGGGAGACATTGTGAAAAGTCGCAAGGGCTACCAGGCAGCAATCTCCCTAAGCCTTGACTGTATATTCGAAGGATCTTCATTCTGGTTCAGAACCAAAATATCTTGTCAGAGAGATATATAAGTATGAATGAAGTCATACAACTAGGCCATCTTGGATACGAATGGGTAATTAACACCTAGTCTTAGAACATGGATGGTTCTCTCAGATAACAAGTAGCTACATTCTCAGAGTTTTACCATCATTACTTCCATTTTGCTGCATTGGCTACAGAATACTTGATTACAACATGCACAGTGCGTTTCCATTGCAATTGCAGGATTGCAGACTGATGGATCCCACAATACGATCAAAACTTGGCAGCTAGAGGCTCTATAGTTACACAGGCATTGAGAAAAGTTATCTAGATTGTTTTACATTGATGATACTTGCATCTCCTTCATTCAGGTTCCTTCCGGCTCCCGCAAATTGCTGATAGCGGTCATATGTACCTTCTATGCTGAAAATAAAAATACAGCATTTGAGATTAGCCTAAAATTAACATTCGGAAATTCACTATACTTTTCAAGTTCTAAGGCTTTGGCCAGCAATTTCAAGAAAATTCTAACTAATAGCGAAAAACTGAAGAATAGAAAGCATGTCTTTTTCCCTTATAATTTGGTAAAGACCTGTATCTAGGTTCAAAATGTTTATTTCTATCTGTACAAAGAATATCTATTGTGTGTAAATTTTAAGCCTTTGCATCGCCTTGTTTTTTTGCGTGTCTCTCAAAGTGGCTGTCTATTTAAAGTATCAAAAGCTTATATTAGCCTTGACATATCTTTAAGCATTTTTCCTAGCCTGCTTATCTTCCTTGCCCCAGTTTCACATATGCTATTGCACTTCAAACTGATGCCACAATGTCAAGAGAAATGCTGTCAGAATGAAAACACTAGATCTGATCTTTTTCCTGTTGACAGGATCAGGGTTCTAAGTTTGTACCGCAGGATAGTGATATCTTGAAAATCATAATTATGTGAACTATTTATATAGTGCTCTTCCTAGAAAAGATCCTACATAGAAGGTGGATCGATTTTTCCCCCAATATGGATCGAGGTACTAAAACCTTAGTCTACTGGGATAAAGGATTTAAGCCTCGGTGTCACAAGGACTAGAGTGTCCGATTAAGCCTTGTTATATACATTAGAAAAAACAAATGCTATATTTGACCTTTCCAAAGAAGATTTTGTTTTCCTTTTTCTTAAATATGTTGTATATGACTAAGTACTCTCCTACGCTAATGGAGGTGCTGTTTTACCCGTGCTTGGAAATGTAATTAAACTGAATCTTGTAATTACAGCAATTTCAGAGAGCATATTCAAATAGAGATCTTGTCATGATATCATGGTGTAGAGAGCATGAAAGCACAAGCTGTGGTATAGCTTACTACAAGTATATAACATTTCATATTTTTAAGCTTCAATCTAAATTTGTAAAATTATACACCTACTTATTGCTTGGGCACACCGATCTCAACTACGAAATATAATGCAAGAGATAGTGGGTCTCATAAACTTAGAACTTCAAGTCAAATCTCCGATATTTGCAAGTTAGGTATCCCATAAACCTATAACTTCATGACTAATGTATGGATGAAGTAGGTCAAATCTCCGATATGTGCAAGTTAGGCAAAACAGGTTGACCTTGATGGATAAGCCTCATGTGGTCTTTGTGGGGCTGGTTGTAGGACAGCACTTTAGCATCTTAGAGGACAGCACTTTAAGCATCTTAGACTAGCATAGGACAGCACTTTAGCATCTTAGACTAGCATCTTAGACTAGCATCTTGGCATATGCTTGGCTGGCTAGCAGCCTATAAATATGTATCCCCAACCCCTCAGGTTGGCATGGCATTGAGAAATAAAACAGAAAATTGCCCCAACTCCTAGTGTCATCCTCTCTCAATGAGTGTGAGAGTTCTGCTCCTACCAAGAGTGAGAATTCAGCGACTAACAACTGGTATCAGAGCCGTACTATCCTGTAGCCTGAGCATCTCCTGCTCATCTCCTCTCCCAACCACACAACAGCCCCAGCTGCGAGCAGCAGCTCCGGCCGCTCCCGCTCACTCCTCCCCCGCGCAGACGAGCAGCAGCTCGACTGAAGCAGTCCTCTCCCCACGCAGCAGCCACCCGGTAGCGTGTCATGTCCGCAGGGCAGTCTCAGCGCTCGGTCGCCTCGAGCACGCGGCGTCGGCAGGAGGCCGAACTTGCCGCGGCAGAAGAACGCGAGCGAGCGGCGGCAGAGACCGCTGCGGCGGCGGCAAGGGCGTCGAGGCTGGCAGCGGCGGAGCTGGCAGCAGCCAGAGCGGAGGCGGAAGCAGCGGCGGCGGCGGATGCAGCGCGTGCGGCGGCAGCGGAGGTCGAGGCTCTGCGCAGCAGCATCGGCAGCTCCATTTCCGCTGATGACACCGCCGACGCGGACCTCGAGCTGCTAGAGAGGGACGCAGCGCGAGCGCGGGCAGCCGCGCACGCCCACGAGCGTGGCGGCAGCCCGGACAGGCGCGGACGCGCTGGCGGCGCTCCTGGAGGAGGCGCGCACGGCGGTGGCGCTCCTAGGGCAGCCGCGCACGCCCATGAGCGCGGCGGCAGCCCAGACAGGTGCAGACGCGCTGGCGGCGCTCATGGAGGAGGCGCGCACGGCGGACGGGTCGATGGAGAGCGCGACCTTCACAGGCAGCGTGGCTCTCTCTCCCCGGATCGGTACCATGGTTACCACGGTTTCCAGGCCGTTGTCAGGGACGTCGGCCCCGGCGGTGGGTGGCCTACCCTCACCAAGACCAACTACGTCGAGTGGGCTGCGGTGATGAGGGTAAAGCTCCAGGTGCGGCACATGTGGGAGGCAGTCCGGTACGGCGACGTCGACTACGACCAGGATCGACGAGCGCTGGATGCTCTCATCGCTGCAGTCCCGTCCGAGATGCAGTTCTCGCTTACCAACAAGCGGACTGCCAAGGAGGCTTGGGACGCCATCGCTGCGGCACGCATCGGCAGCGACCGCGCCCGCAAGTCCACACTGCAAGCACTTCGCAAGGAGTGGGAGAACCTGGCCTTCAAGCCAGGTGAGGACGTTGATGACTTTGCTCTCCGTCTCAACACTCTGTTGCAGAAGATGGTGCAGTTCGGCGACGACACCTACGGCGAGGAGAGAGCTGTCGAAAAGCTCTTCCGCTGCGTCCCCGAGTAGTACAAGCAGATGGCTCGCTCAATCGAGTCTCTGCTGGATCTCTCCACGATGTCAATCGAGGAGGCGATAGGTCGCCTCAAGGTCGTCGACAGCGATGAGCCACAGCCTCTCTCGGGGCCCATCACCACTGGCGGGAAGCTCCTTCTCACTCGGGAGCAGTGGGATGCCCGCCAAGGTGACCGGAAAAAGGGGGAGCCTTCTTCCGCGATAGGCGGCCGCAAGCGTGGCAAGCCGCGCAAGGCGCACAGAGACGCCCAGGCCGGGGCGCGAGGACGTGCCAAGGGCGATGCCCGCGGAGGCGCCCAGGGCGGCGCCGCCGGCAAGCACAAGCCGGCACGAGACGACACCTGCCACAACTGCAGCCAGCTTGGCCATTGGGCCAAGGACTGTCGACAGCCACGACGCGGCCAGGCCCACGTCGCACAGGCGGAGGAGGAGGAGCCGGCTCTGTTCATGGCACATGCAAGCATCGAGCTACCTCCAGCGGCACCGGCCGCAGCGGCTCTCCTCCACCTTGACGAGACAAAAGCACACGCCCTCCTCGGCGACGGCTCCGGCAATGACAAGACCGACGGGTGGTGTCTCGACACCGGCGCCACCCATCACATGACCGGTCGACGGGAGTTCTTCACCAAGCTTGACTCTAGCGTCCGAGGCTCCGTCAAGTTTGGGGATGCCTCTGGCGTGGAGATCAAGGGCGTCGGCTCCGTCATCTTCAACGCCGTGTCTGGTGAGCACAGACTGCTCACCGAAGTCTACTACATCCCCGCGTTGAGGAACTCCATCATCAGCGTGGGACGGTTGGATGAGAACGGTTCGCGCGTGGTAATTGAGGATGGAGTCATGAGGATTTGGGATCGCCGTCGTCGCCTTCTTGCCAAGGTAACCAGAAGCGCAAATCGACTCTACATCCTCAACGTGCAGGTGGCACAACCCCTCTGTCTCGCTGCTCGTCGGGACGACGAGGCGTGGCAGTGGCACGAGCGCTTTGGGCACCTTCACTTCGAGGCCCTGAAGCGGCTCAGTGCCACGGAGATGGTGCGAGGCCTGCCGTGCTTTGACCACGTGGAGCAGCTCTGCGACGTCTGCGTGTTGACGAAGCAGAGACGACTCCCCTTTCCCCAGCAGGCGAGCTTTCGAGCCAAGGAGAGGCTCGAGCTTGTGCACGGGGACTTGTGTGGCCCGGTGACACCGGCCACACCGAGAGGACGACGCTACTTCCTGCTGCTCGTCGACGACCTCTCCCGCTACATGTGGGTGATGGTCCTCGGCAGCAAGGGAGAGGCTGCGGACGCCATCAGGCGCGCGCAGGCTGCTGCGGAGGCGGAGTGCGGCCGCAAGCTGCGCGTGCTGCGCACCGACAACGGCGGCGAATTCACGGCAGCTGAATTCGCGTCGTACTGCGCTGATAAGGGCATTCAGCGCCACTACTCCGCGCCGTACAGCCCGCAGCAGCAACCAGACGGTTGTGGGGATGGCTTGGGCCCTTCTCAAGCAGAGGGGGATGCCGGCTGTCTTCTGGGGAGAGGCGGTGGTGTCGGCCGTCTACATCCTCAACCGCTTGCCTACCAAGGCACTCGACGGCAAGACGCCGTACGAGGCTTGGCATGGGCGCAAGCCGGCGGTCTCCCACTTGCGGGCCTTCGGCTGCCTCGCGTTCGCCAAGGAGCTTGGCCACATCAGCAAGCTCGACGACAGGAGCACTCCGGGAGTGTTCATCGGCTACGCGGAGGGCTCGAAGGCCTACCGCATCCTCGACCCGAAGACACAGCGTGTGCGCACGGCGCGCGACGTTGTGTTCAACGAAGGGCGAGGATGGGCGTGGGACAAGGCGGTGGACGACGGCTCGGCTCCGACGTACGACGACTTCACTGTCGAGTACGTCCACTTCGAGGGAGCTGGGGGAGTAGGCAGCTCTTCTTCGACGAGCGCGCCTACCCCAGTCCCCGAGCCTCCATCGACCCCGGCGCCTGCTACACCGACAGCACCACGCTCTCCAGCCAGGACCTCGGCTGCGATGAGTTCTTCGCCGGCTCCACCACAGCCGGCAACGCCACGCACTCCAGCACCGACAGGCACCTCTCCGGGCACGTCTACTCCACCACCAGCTCGTGTCGAGCACAGCCCGGTTGAGCTCGCTACTCCGCTCTCTCACGACGAGGAGCGCATCGACGCGTACCACGACGGCGAGTCGCTGCGGTACCGTACGATGGAGAACCTTCTCGGTGACCAGCCGGTGCCGGGACCGGTGCCTCACGACTTGGAGGCACAGTTGCACCTTGCGTGTGACGACGGCGAGCCTCGGTCGTTTGCAGAGGCCGAGAAACACGCGGCATGGCGCGCCGCGATGCAGTTGGAGATGGATGCGGTTGAGAAGAACCGCACCTGGGAGCTTGCTGACCTTCCTCGTGGTCACCGCGCGATCACCCTTAAGTGGGTGTACAAGCTGAAGAGGGATGAAACCGGCGCCATCGTCAAGCACAAGGCTTGCTTGGTGGCACGAGGTTTCGTGCAGCAGGAGGGGGTCGACTTCGACGACGCCTTCGCTCCCGTGGCACGGATGGAGTCCGTGCGACTCCTCCTTGCGCTAGCTGCCCAGGAGGGCTGGCGCGTTCATCACATGGATGTTAAGTCGGCGTTCCTTAACGGCGACTTGAAGGAGGAGGTCTACGTGCACCAGCCGCCGGGATTTGCGATCCCCGGCAAGGAGGGCAAGGTGCTCCGCCTGCGCAAGGCCCTCTATGGCTTGCGGCAGGCACCGAGGGCGTGGAATGCCAAGTTGGATTCCACGCTAAAGGGGATGGGCTTCGAGCAAAGCCCGCACGAGGCGGCCATCTACCGACGGGGCAGTGGAGGAAATGCTCTGCTGGTGGGTGTCTACGTCGACGACTTGGTGATCACCGGCACCAAGGATGCGGAGGTGGCGACATTCAAGGAAGAGATGAAGGCCACCTTCCAGATGAGTGACCTGGGGCCTCTCTCTTTCTACCTGGGAATCGAGGTGCACCAGGATGACTCCGGGATCACGCTTCGACAGACCGCCTACGCCAAGCGCGTCGTTGAGCTAGCTGGGCTCACCGACTGCAACCCAGCTCTCACTCCGATGGAGGAGAGGCTGAAGCTGAGCCGCGACAGCACGACGGAGGAGGTGGACGCTACGCAGTACCGGCGCCTTGTGGGGAGCCTTCGCTACCTCGCCCACACACGGCCGGACTTGGCATTCTCCGTCGGCTACGTTAGTCGGTTCATGCAGCGACCGACGACGGAGCACCAGCAGGCTGTGAAGAGGATCATCCGCTACGTTGCGGGGACTCTCGACCACGGCCTCTACTACCCTAGGTGCCCTGGGGCGGCACACTTCGTCGGGTACAGCGACAGCGACCACGCCGGCGACATCGACACCAGCAAGAGCACGAGCGGGATCCTCTTCTTCCTCGGCAAGTGCCTCGTTAGCTGGCAGTCAGTCAAGCAGCAGGTGGTGGCCCTGTCCAGCTGCGAGGCCGAGTACATCGCAGCCTCCACTGCCTCGACTCAGGCGCTCTGGCTCGCTCGTCTGCTTGGTGATCTCTTCGGCAGCGACACTAGAGCGGTGGAGCTCAGAGTGGACAGCAAGTCCGCTCTGGCCCTGGCAAAGAACCCCGTTTTCCATGAACGGAGTAAGCATATCCGGGTGAGGTACCACTTCATCCGAGGCTGCTTGGAGGAAGGGAGCATCAAGGCGAGCTACATCAACACCAAGGACCAGCTTGCGGACCTGCTTACCAAGCCCCTTGGGAGGATCAGGTTCCTTGAGCTCTGCTCCAGGACCGGGATGGTTCAACTTTCCCACAAGACAACGCACAAGACTTAGGGGGAGAATGATGGATAAGCCTCATGTGGTCTTTGTGGGGCTGGTTGTAGGACAGCACTTTAGCATCTTAGAGGACAGCACTTTAAGCATCTTAGACTAAGCATCTTAGCCTAGCATAGGACAGCACTTTAGCATCTTAGACTAGCATCTTAGACTAGCATCTTGGCATATGCTTGGCTGGCTAGCAGCTTATAAATATGTATCCCCAACCCCTCAGGTTGGCATGGCATTGAGAAATAAAACAGAAAATTGCCCCAACTCCTAGTGTCATCCTCTCTCAATGAGTGTGAGAGTTCTGCTCCTACCAAGAGTGAGAATTCAGCGACTAACAGACCTTGCTAGTTGGTAGCTTTATAAGTAGTGATAGGGACTCTAGTTATTATTTGCTAATACTTATGGCTATTAAAGATATTTAGCGGTAGATAGTAGTTTTACAAGAAACTTTTATTGTGAGTCCTACACGACAAAGCTTTATAGTCCAAATTTTGAATTGTGGTATTATGCCCATGCATATGTTAAGTGAGATTGAGAATGCAAACAACAAGATAATATCTAAGTCATCCATGTACCATCTTTAAGACTCTAGCCTATGAACTATTTTCTGTTTTAACTTGATAGATAAGTTCTCATTACTTGCTTAACCTATCATTTTTTGCAAAGAAGCCTCACATGCAAGGGAAGTACATATTTGCTAGGGAAAAGAACACTCAAAAATCAAAGAAAGGACAAAATTTCATCTCATTTATCAAGAAGTTTTACATATTGAAAATTAATTTGGCAATAAAACATAAGATGCCAATGAGTTCTTTTTTTTTGCTTCTCAAGTTCTTGGATTGTGCAAAGACATAATGGTATGGTAGCTATTTGCCCATCCACTTATTTATTCATGTTAGTTATTTTTTTTTGGCAATCTTAAGGTACTATGTCTATCACCACATATCATCACTTTGCATGAGAAAGAGATATGGTATAGGATATCAAATGATATGGACCATTTGACTTGAGTTAGGGAGTCTAGGCAGGTTTGAGGAGGTTAGTCATGTTGAATTAGTTGAACATAATTGGTAGAAGAGGATTCAAAACTCATCCAACTGGTTATCTGTGACCTTTTTTTGTAGCTATTTATGATTTTTTTTCATGCGAATCAAGGTAAACTTTACATATGGATCTAGCAATACTTGTCAATTGTATCCGTATTTTTAGCATATTTCTTAAGATCTTATAAAAACCATCTTTAATTGTATTTCTTGAGATCTTATGAAAAATCGTTTCTAGTTTGATTTAATTTCTCCTGTTGTGGTCCAAGGAAAAAAAGGCATAAAAGTAAAGGCACTTTATATGGTTGATGAAAATCTTAATATCTAATAAGTAACTTCCTTGATGGCAATATTTCATACTAGAAGCTATAACATAACATCTCAGCAAATTTCATTAGATTCTTCAAATTTCAATTCAACTTTTTGTGGACTCAATGACTTTGGCATGCCAACTCCCCAAAAAAGTTCGTGAAGCAATTGGCATTGTTGTAGGAGTAATACTGGTTACCCCAAGAAGGCACGAGCAATGTGTTGATTCCTATAGAAAAATGAAGCCCTCTCCTAAGGGCCCGAGGCCTCTTCCAAGAGGCCTCCTCTCGAGGGCCCAAAATATTCTCCCAGATCTTAGTTCAAGGTGGAAGCCGGTCCAGGAGTGACAGATGGTGGACTAGGGAACAATACCCAACAACTATCAACTCTACTTGCCCCTATCACGTCGAACATCCTACAGGGTCGGTGGCTGGGGACCTTTAGGAGTAGGATAGTAAAAATGTCTACCCTTGTGGGATGTATAAATACCCCTCCCTAGGCACTATGAATTGGGGAAGCATGTAAGAGGAATAACACAACATGCATGTCTAGTCGAGGCTAGCGTCCCCTCTCCTAAACACAAACACCCTCGCAAGCCGAGGAGCCTCTAGGGGCGCCCATGACCGGGATGAGATTAATAATGCCATGCGCCATTATTGTGGAAATACACTCCACTGATAAGAGCGATATCGATGATGGCAGGCAGCCTCGATATGATTATTGAAGCCACTAAGGTCGTGCGGTGAGATAGAGATCACCTTTAGAAGTGGCTATGGGTGATCCCCGTGATTCCAAGCTCATGGATGGAGTAAGCTTACCTTGGGTGATTAATACCGCTCTAATGGTCGTGAGCAACCTGGGACAAGCAACAAGAGTAAGGCGTTGGTGGGCAAAGTCTTAGGCAAAAGGGGCCTCCTATCCTTGTGAGGGAGTGGCCTCCGTACGACGAGGCAAAGTACTCACTCGTCTTGGGCCTACAAAAAAGCCCTTACACAGACCTCCAGACACTAGATACGCACTAGTGACGGCCTAGCAAAATTTGCAACACTACATCATAATGCATTGCACCATCAAAGGCTTTCTACCAAGGCTTGTATTTGACTACTACGGCGGTGGATGCCAAGGCACCGCTATTCGTATGTCATGCGTGACGATAGATAGGCCACTTCACCTATGCTTATCCAACCGATCGCCACATCGTGGCCCCTCGAGCAATGTGATAGACCACCTAGGACCCTTCCCAAGGGCAAAAGGGGATTTACGCTCCGTAGTTGTGGCTAATGACTATTCCAAGTGGGACGAGGTGGAGTTGCTAGCCAAAACAACCACCACCGCAGTGCAAAATGTTATTTGGACATACATAAATATGCCGCTTTGAGGTACCATGGGAGATCAAAGTGGACAATGGTATGGTGTTCGACAAGGTCAGATTCAAGGTGCAAACGCCTCAGGTTCAAGGTTTGCATCGCTTCCATGGCGCACCCAATTTATCGGGGTGGTCAAGGGGGACAACCATAACATCCTACAAGGATTGAATAATAGTCTAATTAGGCATTAAATACATATGGCACCAGAGATGCGCGCCCTCCTTAGCAAACAGTCATACCGCGATGGTTGTGTTGTCTAGAGTCTCAGCGAAAATACCTCAACAACCCTGACCTCAAACGAGTGATTGCTTCCCTCAAGAACGAAGCCTCTTGAGGGATCGCTCTGATCGAGAGGCCTTTCTAATGTTGGTGGGTGACATGGCGAAACCATGGTAACTCTTCCACCGCTCTGTCCTCAAGCTATAGACGCTCCAAGGAGGTGTCACTCGAAGGGCCACGCTTTGGTCGAGCGACGGTTTTTAAAGGTTGGGGAAGATAAGAAGTCATGGGAAGCAAACCATCTTTTATTATTGTTAAAAACCTAAAAAGAATGTGCACAACGATCATGAAGCTGGTCCTGACAAGACAAATAGACACGGTCCTCTCAAGAGAACATGAGCGAATAATTGATTTCACTAGAAACAAAAAAATGAAAACACCTCGGCCAAAGTGTAAGCCAATAACAGGACTAGGGGAAAGTCATTGACTAGTGCACCACGCCCAACCACCATGGACTTTACCTGCCATCATCCCCTCGGACGTCCTACGAGGCTGTGGAGTTGCTCGACCTACCTCAATATTGTAGGGTAATGTAGCACCTTTTCTATGGGTAGGGTAGTAAAAGGGTCTACCCATGTAGGGTTCTATAAATACCCATCCTAGGCACTGTGGATCGGTAGCAGGCATAAGAGCAAGATGAAAAAAAACATACATCATTGAGACCATCTAATACTGCCACGGTGACATGGGAGGCTATGGTGTCGAGCATAAGAGAAGTGGGTAGGGAAATTATGAAGAAAAGACAAGGAGAGGTCATAGTGGGTCCCACTTTTGATATGTAGTGGGGCCGTGGGTAAGATAGAGCTAGCGCAATTGTGGTTGCAAACTAAAGCAAGATGAGAGTTAAGTGACCAAACATAAGAGTTATTTAAATCCATGGTAATATCTTATTGAATTATCAATTGCAATCGAGATCAATATCAAGATGTATATTATTTACAGACACAATGTATAGCATTAGTAAGATAAAGGTATAACATGCCATTAAAAGAATACATCTTTTTTAAAGTGAAACTTTTGTATATAAGTGCATACAAGCAATAGAACGCTAACACTTCTTGTTTTGATGCTAATTATGAAGATTCTAGTACTACAGATCACACATGGGTTACTACAGATCCAAACTAATTTTAGAAACCTACAACTTGTTTAGCAACATACATGTCTTCCTTCTATTAGAAAAAGGTTATCTAAAGGCTAAATCTAATTTTGGAAAATATACAACTTGTTCAGCAACGTACATGCCTTTCTATTAAAAAAGAAATTTCATCAATATGTGTGCAGCAATGCGACACCCTTTGTTTTCCTTATTAGGAAGTGTGTCTTCTTTATTAGGAAGATTATTTCTTGAAACAACACATGAGGAAGTGTGTTTTCTTTATTACGAAGATTATTTCTTGAAATGAACAACAATAGAACAACAAAAGTTGTGTATTACCGACTATTTATAAGAGGAAGAAATAATATAAATTTTTCGTCATTTATCTTGAAAGGTAGCTTCAGCCATGTAGAAATAGGCTTAATCTTTATGAAATACTTCGTTTAAAAGAGTGGTATTTCACAGTAAAGTACCAATAACAAATTGTGGTGATATACAAGTTTACAAAAAGAACACATGATCGATTCAAATCAAGTATCTATGTATCAAACAATCATATGGAATAATAATATTGATGAAACATAAGGAGTTTTAGTGTCACTGTAGGCACCATTGCAACCACATGAAGCAAAATTCCTGTAATATCCTGTTGTTGCACCAACTCCCACTTGAGAATATTTATCGGAGTTGAATTACCTATGCATGTTTTGTTTGAACCAAGTTAGACCTAGAATGCAAATGATATTATGAGCAACTATTAAACTATACAAAATCAAATAATATACCAAAGAAAGATCATGAAATGCAAAACCCCAAATGCGCTATGGTTGAGTAAGAAACCTAGATTACATATATAACAAGGTATGCTGGTATTATGAAAATCTAGATATGCTTTGTGCATGTGACATTGCATTTCAAAATGTGCGATGGCGCATTGTGTCAAAAAGACATCTAAGTAGTATACCATGGACAACCATAAATACTAGAATACAAAGAGTAAGAAATTAAAATCTTTACTCCTATAAATATTTGAGTGAGTTGGTGGTGATGGTGCGTTTGTCATCCCACCTCCCCTCCACCAATGAGATTTACTAAGGGTAGTGCCATCTCCACGATTTCCACCATTTTTTTTAGGGTCTGCATAATATGTCATATGATTTTTTTTTAGTTTTTCTATCTGTAAGTTGTCTTATTTTCTCTAACTCAAAGTTAGTTTTTGTGGCCATGGATTTGTATGGACATTGATGTGGACCACATGATTGAATTTATCTTTATTATTTTCGGAGCAACTCGCGGGCATTCAGCTAGTAAGTTGAATAAGCATAGATTAATTTTTTGTATTCCATTGACAAGCATAGACATCAAGAAATGATGTAGACAGAGCCTGGCTCTAGCCTCCGAAATGTTTCATGGGTTACAACGAAGATTTCTAGTTTGGCAAACTCGTCCATCATCTTCTGAAAAGCATAGTTTGTTAGCATGAAAGGCATTGAGCTAGGTAGGCTCGCCCACAAACATCTAATTGATTTGGTCATTGGATAAATGTAACTTTAACTTCGATTTCTTCATGTGCTTAAAACCATTGTGATTCAAGAAATTTAACTAAGTTAAAAGAAATATTTACTTAGTTTATTTCAAATTCTGAATGCAAAATTTACATTCCATATTAGTTTTGCAACTTTTAGGTCCAAAGTTTATATATGTGCACATCATGATACCTTTGAATTCTTAATTTTGAAATTGTATTCATTTGATCTTGTAAAAACAACTATAAATGGATACGTAATTATTTCATGCATATTTAGTTCCAATTTCTATATATTTGCACATGACGTTGACCAATGCTATCAGTGTTTCATAAAATTCCCAATTCTAATTTTATAAATATAATTTTTTGCGGTACATTTGCAAACCATATTTTTTGATTTATAGTACCAATTTATATGTATCTAGACACCAAATTTCCAAATATAATTTGGTGTTTATATGTGTAAGCATACCACAACGTGCTGTTATATATATATATATAAAATTTATATTTAGCTGCAGTCCTTTTATGTACTTGTTAACAACAATTTATCTGGAAAATATGTTTCAAAATGTGTATTTTTAAATTATAACTTTCTACTATGTTTTATCTTGGATTTGTATATAACTTGATACCATAATTTGGAATTTGACCAAATTTATGTTTTTGTGTTCTCCGGAGATTGTATTCGGAAATTATATGTATTCAGTATCATAGTTTCACAAACAATTTTTACCTTGTAGGCACTCGTGCCAAGGGCACCAACATACTTATTTTTGCAAAAGATCGGTACATATATCAATATATGTGTACATGTGTATTTCGTGTACCTACAACTCTACTTCACTAGTTTAGCCCATCCTCCCCGGCCCTCGTCTCCCCTTGCGGCCTCACCTCCCCCTTGGAAAACTTGGCCACTTCGCTTTCTCCTGGGCCCTAGCGACTTGGCCTATGACTTCATCAGTCGACTCCCCCTCACCCCTGGCCCCTGAAGCCGATGCACACAAGGTAGTGAGGACGTCGAACCTAAGCGTTGTAAGTGCCCGACTCCCCTATAGCAACACCGTCACGCCGCCCAGTGACCAGGTAACATTCACCTTGCCTCGTCCCATGCATGCCCAAAATGTAGCAGCTCTCGTCCAGGTCGACCTCTTGCGGGCCCGTCTGCGCGGGAGCTCGACGGCAGCGGGGGCACACCGACACGCGATGATGCGCCATGTGGACGTACAATAGGTCGTCTAGCCATTGCAGGCACTAAGGGTGAGGGCAATTTGTCACTTGTAAGCCTCTTTTCTCCAATGATGCAATTCCAAACCCCTCTTTGCCAATTGCCCACATCTTCAACACTCACTTATCAGGTCACTTTAATTGTTGTCATTTGTGAAGCTTTATGTTCTATGTTGAAGTTGGAAATTTTATAGATAACTATGCTTACCCATGCTTGAAATTCTGGCTCTGCCAATGACTCGTGCCCATACTACCTCACCTACGCAACATGCCTTGAGATCTGTAAAGACTATCACCAGATGGGAGTAAATATGTGGTGAGAGAATGTGTACGGGTCTGAAGGGACATTGCATCGGTGAGAAAGTATGCCTATGAGCACTCACCCACACATCACAAGATCCACTCTTAGTTTTATATTAGCTAAATATCCGACCGTTGCTAACTAAATTACTCCAACATGTTGAACCACTGTTGTTGCGCTCCATGATATGCCCTTGGCTTCGACTCAGCTCTTGGCTGAGCTTCGCCTTAGGCAAAATTGGGAGTTGTTTGCATGGGAGCAGCACCTTGGGCAAATTTCAGTTTTCGAATTTGGAGTTAGTGGATGAGAGTACAACTACTAGGTCTCAACACGGGCATATAGGTTGCTAAGATTTTGAGGTGGTCCCACATGTATGGAGAGGAAGGAAAAGGCGAACGGACTGCCTCTAGTGATTCACATATTTATAGGAGTAAAGATAATCATTTAAGTTCAAAAATATATTTATTTTTGCACCGTGAATGCTTTAATTTAATTATGAGACTTTATATACTTGGGATATTTTATTTTATTTCAACTTTTTTGAAGTCTTCTTTATCGCCCGTCCATTTATACATGTGAAAAACATAATTGCTTTAAAAAATAAAAGAGAAAACATATATATTTAGAGCCACCATTATTTGGCATTTTAATTTGAAGCATACAAGATATATTTTGTATTTTATTTCTTAACCCAATAATATATAATTGAATGTTTCTTGGGAATAATTAATCATGATGTGTCTATCTAGAAAGGATTAAATTAAACTTTAATTTAAAACCAAAATTATATATTTTGAATCATTTGAAATTATTGTCTTTGGACTTGTATATATACCAAAAGGAACAAATAAGTTGGCATGCCAACTTAGATCTTTTTTCCTTACGATGGATGGTCTTTTTTCCATGATTAACGTGGTGATTTACTTTGAAGCTAAAACAGTAAGGTATAGATAGATAGATTGTCACCTTATGTACGTAGCTAACTTATGATGTTAATCAAGGTATTCAATGAATGATATCATGTACTTTGCATTTAGACTTTTATTTGTCAAAAATTCGATCATATATCCTATGCCGGTTTCACTGCACACATCTCGTTTTGAAGCAGTTGATTGTTAACAAACACATTTAATTTCAAGGCACTTTACATATTTGTAATATAAATTTTGTATCTATAATATAATTATGATATCTTTAATATACTTCAAAAGGGATATAAAAGGAAGATGTCTAGTGCAAAAGAACAATATTTTTGGTTCGAACACTAAATCAACACAGAATTTATAGAATAATTTATATGTACTCTATGATCTATTGTGTCACACTTTTAAAATTCATACTCGAGACACAAAATGTATTCAAAGTTTAATGCATTTGTTTCATGAACAAAAGATTCAATTATTGATGTTCTCCTATTAAGCTTAAGTGGGTGGTCGTAAAACAAGAGATTAGATGATAAGACATGGTTGCTAAGGTGTGAACATGAGAGGAGAATAATCAATTCTAAATGACGTCCTCGGGATCAACGTTAATTTAAACTAGTTGATGTCTCGAGGTTTTCACATGATGAATAGTGATTTGAGGCACACCATTCTTACACGAGATTATGGGAGTTGAAAGAAAGAGTGTGGAACATCAATGAATCAGCTAGATCATAAGTGTTGCTTCCTTGGTCAAACTCCATTGAATAAAAGGCTTTTGAGTGATTCAACATATCGATATGGTTACAACAGACCAATCTATGCTTCTTCTCTCGGTGGATGCTCATCACAACATCTTTACAATGGATAATTTTTTATCGTAGATAATTGCTCAATTTACATAATTTTTACCATGTTTAATTGTCAGAATTATGTCAAATGAACTGTGGAAATTATAATATTAGGAAATTGGAATTTATGGAAGGAGTTTGCATGTTAGGAGCATAGGCTTATGTTACTTTTTAACTATCCTAACTTAGTTAATTGGAGAAATAACTGTAACGATATCTTGTGAAATTTTAATATATAAACATAAGATTATTGAAGTTCTAATAGAATGTTGCACCAACCGTTGAATATGAGTTCATATGGTTGAATCTATGGTTGTAGATAGTTATGTGATTATACATGGAAATAGGATAATAGTTGGATTCCATAATTCAAGAGATTATTAATGAGGTTCACTAGAGTTTAGTCAATATATGTGGAAATTTGGAGTTAAGCCTTGTATGGTTGAAATAATGACAGTATTGGGTAAGCATGGTGAAGCTTGTGACATTGTTGTGGTATGCTTGTGAAGCTTTGTGCGGATTTAATGGAAGACAGGAGAATAAAATATTATGAAGCAGTGTAGCGAGCTTTTGGGGAGTTCTACTGTGGAATAGCGGTTTCCGGTGATTCGTATTAAAAGTTCAGTCAGTCAACAATGGCAAGATTGTTCATAAGGGAGTATGGCGTAGTAGTGATTTATTGTTTTCTGTAGGGAGAAGAACTGGATCGATTTGTTCAAGGGCTATACTAAATTAGAAAATTTGGCAAATCAGTTGAAATCATTGTAGTTTGAAGTAAATCGGGTAGCATTACTATGTCATGGAATGTAAGATTTATTGATGAAATTTGTAGCACTCATGTGATGGATTTGTGTCTAGAGGCTAAGTTTTGCTTGGATGAGTAATGTGTGTTGGAATATGATGGTATTTCGCTTGTATTTTCCCGTTATGATGGTGAATGACACTTATGTGATTATCATTTGTTGTAAAGGAAATTAGATGATGCTTTGTCCTTATGAATTGTGCTTGAGCACGAGGAAGTGATTAAGGATAAGGATACCCATTAATACATGTCATATTGGAAGAACGGTAGTTGCAATTTTAGTAATGACAGATTATTTTGTTTGAAATGTTCTATATAGAGGGATAGACTAGTCCGTGTTTTCTTTCCAATGGACGATGAATCAAAGAACAACCATTGTTGAGTTTGAGGATATGTATGTTAGCGTAATTCTACTCAGGGAGCCCCCGTCCTTTTCCAATTTTGTGATGAGTATTAAGGTCTCTCGTGACATTCTCAAGGCTAAGCACATTGATTTTGTTGACAATCAATCAATTTTGCCTTAAGTGGGTGTAAAATTGACATGTCCTAAATGCATTTCTTTATCTAAAGACCCACCCACTATTTCTGTAGATATATTGCTAATTCCTCTTGCCCCATACCTTGTGAGGCAAGAGTGAGAATGCTAGGTCAAAAGCTCAACTCAAGTGTTTTAAGGGTAGTAAAGCACTTACGGAGATTTAAACTACCAAATAGAGAACTTCAACCATGAAGGGCTCAGCTTTATTGCAAGGTTCAATGACAACAGGAACGCATGGACAATACCCAAAGACCAAGTTCGTGCAAGCTAAAGGGAAGCAAGTTGAGACTCCCATTTTTAGGGTCATTCGGCTAAAAGGAGCCATGCTAACTTTTTTGTCTTATGTGCTTATAAAAACAAGGATAGTAAGATCTATGCCAAATATGTTTGTGCTACGAATAGTGATCATGCTAGGAAGAGTGTTATTTGGGTACCCAAGGTTTTTGTCACCAACTCTGGAGGACCCAACAAGGTATAGGTACCTAAACAAACGTAACTTGTTTTATAGGACTATACCTCTAGTGAAAAAATTGAATGCTTAATAGTAGATGTACCAATCATATGAATGAAAAGAAAGAGATGTTCTCATCATGTGATAGTAGAGAATCACCACACAAGAACACGACCTTTGGTGACAATGCAAAAGGAAACGTAATGACGTTAGATAAAGTTGCCACATCTACTAACCTATCAATTTCTAATGTTTTGCTTATGAAGTTTTCAAATTATAATTTACTCTTTGCATCTTAACTTTCTGATCTTGACCTTGAATATAACTTTAAGAAACATGGTATCTTTGCGACTAAGAGTGGTGATTGCTCCTTAATACTCAAAGGCATTAGAAAAGATAATCTCTCTATCTAGTAAACTTTTCCTCTAACAAATCTTATATACACACATGTTTGTAGAAAAGTCTTTTTAAAATGTCTATGGTTCCCAAATCCTTGAATGTCAATTTCTGTGTTTCCCTATCCTACAGAATTGAAGAGGCCTTTGTAATTCTGTTTTTTCCCTAGTTCTGCGATTTTGGTATTCCACGAATCAAGGAGGCCTCAAAGGTATGTATGTTAGCATGGATACTTAATTCTCCAAACGTGAAGATACCAAAGGAAACCCCTATGCGTCGTACGACTAATGCAACCTTTTGTGCTTCGGCTTGGGATTGAGGAACCACAAAATCTGTCTCTCTCGAGGGGGATGCCAAAAAGAAAGAGGAAAATAAATCCGGGCATGCGTGGGTTCAGGCTGGTATATGTCGCTGCGCGACTGGGCGCTGGGAGCAAGTACCGGTGCCAAAGCCCACAGGCGCGCGCGCTCAAGTCTCCTCATTCTCTCTCTCCTCGCCGAAACAAAGACGAAAGCCGAGAGAAAGCAAGCGGCCCACGCCGTTAGAAAGCCAGAGCGCGGACTGCGAAGCTCCAGAGCAGCACAACATCTTCTTTCTTTGAATGATATAAAACGTCTTTAATGAGCTCATGCTCATGTAAGCTGGTGGTACTATACAAGTACTAGGAGTGTACAGAATAGAAACCAACATCCTAAACAGGTTTATGCAAGGTGCTTAGCCTCTGGGAGATTGTCTCGAGCATATGGCGTGCGCGCGCGGAGCGGTTGTCTGCTACCAGTACGAGAAGCTAAGGAAACAAAACGAATTTTAAAAAATGGGATCGGATAGAATCGAGCGCATGCTGCGGATTCTATTGGGCGAATTCGACTATTTGCAGGAGCGTAATTCGAGCAAATAAAAATGGGTGGTAAGAGGCGAGCACCTGGACGAGGAGTACTCGTAGAGCTTGCCGGCGGGGGAGAAGACGATGAGCGCGACCTCGGCGTCGCAGAGGAGCGCGAGCTCGAAGGCCTTCTTGAAGAGCCCCGCGCGGCGCTTGGAGAAGCGCACCTGCCGGCTCGTCCGATCCTCGATCCGCCGTAGCTCCACCCGCCCGCGCCGCGCCATCACGGGAACCCTAGCCGCCGCCTCCGGTCTCTAGCTCCTTGCTCTCGTCGGTGGGAGCGAAGGGAGGAGAGGGGAGGAGCGGGCGAGGGAGGAGTGGGGGAGGAGAGGGACGGGTGGGGCTTGCGGCTGGGGTGGGGATGTGGAGCCCTTCCATTGACGAGGTGGTTGTACACCTCAGACGTTTTGTTCCTGTGGCAACTTATATTGGGCTCCCAAGCAGCTGCCTTTCCATAGCTTCGGGGGTGTTTGGTTGGGCTTTTCAGTAGCTTTTCACTAAAAAAAAGCTGTAGTCCAATCAAACGGCCAGTTTTTCGACAGCTTTTGCCAACAATAGCTATGGGTTTTACAGTGCAAATTCAGCTGTTTGGGAAAGCTACCTTCTGCTAGTTTTTTGCAATGTGCTGAAGCTTCAATACTCATTTTCCAAAATACTATAGATGGTTTAAATCAACCAAAAGCCATATGGTCACTTTCCCACAGCCATAACAGCTTTTCCAAACAGCCAGCCAACAACAGCTTTGTCAACAGCCACAGCCCAACCAAATAGACCCTAGGTCGGTTTCTCCTCTGTCTTTTTGCTTCGCGCACGCCGTTACCAGGTGCGAGCGTCTTGCTGTACACAAACTGTTGATTTTATTCAACGTTGTTTGACCTGTGTGGCCTTCAAAGCTGATTTTCTTGCACATACTTTGTCCATAATAACATAATTATAAGCACAATCACAAGAGAAAGTGGCACATAGTCCTTGTAGTGTTATACTAATTATTGGTCAAAATTTTAAGTGTTAAATCTTAAAATAAATATGCGTCTTGCAAATATCAATTGCATGGGTATATTACTCTAAATAGTTATATGAAAAAGTGTATTCTTCCATTGTAAAGAAAATCTATTGACAGATGTAAAAATTAAAGTAGTCTTATAAGAACATGGCAGATGACCCACACGCATACCACTACACTAACACCGTGCTAGGAAACTAATCAGCCCCAAAAAGATTTGAAACACACACACGTGTTGACCCATTGACGTTGTACCAAGTCGTTCAACGACAGCTCTACTCACAAATAATCAATGAGTTGACAACAATGAGTTACATGTATTCATACATCGGTGCTTCGCTTGGTTTATTTTATGAACATAATTTCTATATCTTTTTCCAGACAAAGTGACGTGTAGGAACAAAGCGATAATTGACAATGTTATCAAAGTGGGCAACGTATGAGAAGAAACAATGCTTGAATATGCTACAAAACAGAGCAATTTTCAACACCTCTAGGGACCTTTTTGATTCAAAGAAATTAAAGAAATTTTGAAGAATTTTATTCCTTAGGAATTTTTTCTATAGAGTTTGTTTGATTTGTAGGATCGAAAGTTATAGAAGTTTTTTCGATGGACTATTTTACATGTAATTTCAAAGAATTTTTTTCATTATGTCCAACCTCTTGGAAAAAATTGTTTATATAACAACTATGACACATCAAACCTATAAGGAAAATTCATATGTTTTTCCCTCGGTGCAACTAAACAACTTATAGTATTTATTTATATGTTTTTAATTTTTATAGCATATAACATGTCATGACATCTATTTTCTACGTTTTTTCTATTCCTACGTTTTGAGAATCTTGCAAATCAAAGAGACTATATGATAAAAAAAAATTGATAGTGATTTAATAATTTTACATAAAACTCTAGAACAAATGCGAGAAAATCTTGCGTCGAGTTTAAACCACATTGACAGTCGTTTGATTACTAATACTGTGAGAAGGCAAAAAAAATCATTCCTGCTTTCCCCAGACATATTATAAGGGCAATTTTAACAAGTCCTTGAGTGACAGAACTCAAGCCTTTGGTGACAACGAAAACAAGGTTATTCGTCTAAAGAAAAAAAAGTCTCAAAAAAAAGAAAACAAGGTTATTGAGATATCTTTCTTAACCCATCCTCGTTGGCCGTCTTGGTGTGCTCCTAGCAAAGGTTGATGTAAAATTACATGGCAAAGAAAGCTGCTTTGCCTCCCTCGGAAAAAGATTGCTGGCCTTTGGGAGAGCACACTCACACGACAGGACAATGACAGGTAAACGTAGTAAATTTCCAGATTAGGAATGCCGGGAACTGCACCTGGCCACATGGGTTGGACCGAGGCTGGTGCCGCATGACAGCCGAAGGGGCTCGATGGTCTGACGCAGCGGCTTGCGTGGAGGAGGAGGCGGCGGCTCCAGCCAAAACGCTGGGCGGGCAAAATATCTTGCCTGCCGCAGGCCGACGAACCGAAAGTGGTAAAAAGTTGTGTGGATAAGAATGCCGAGAAGCCTAAGGTGAGCTGGACCGCTTATATCATCCATCCGAAATATGCCCGTGTGTTGTATCGGGAGAAACAAATTCTCGCACGTCTCTAGTGACCCATTCGTGTTGTCACTTTTTCTGTTCTAAATTCAAAGGTTGCATCACCTATTTGGTGAGAACTTCTGTGTAGACAATATTCTTTGTGTATGTCTCGCTTGTACTGATCTTCTTATTCTTATTCTTCTCTTTCTTCGTGTATGTCTCGCTTGTACTGATCTTATTATTCTTCTTCTTCTGCTCCTCATCATGTGTACCTATTAGTACCTTTATGTTCGATGTCGCGGTCGCTCTAGAAAGCGCGACATATAGTTGACCATGTGAGAAAACCGGTTCAGGCAGGTAGACGCCGACATTTGGTATTGTCTGACCTTGTGATTTGTTTATTGTCATTGTGAAGCTAAGCCTGACTGGAAATTGTTTCCTCTTGAAACTGAACGGGAACATGTCGTCGTCAGAGGGGCATAATGGTATTCGAGGCAAGAAAACTCGCATTCCAGAGTGCTGTCCTACCACAATCTCTGCATAAATTACATTTTTCTGAAATCCATGTACGATCAACCTTGTGCCATTGCAGAGGCCATTAGCGGGGTCGATGTTCCTGAGTAGTATGATTGGACAATTAATTTTGAGCTTTAGCATATGTGGAGGCAGTCCGTTTGGGGTAAGGGTGTTTAGAAATTCTAGTGGATAGTAGTTATGTGGGTCGTCTTCTACAGAATTGAAGCTGTGGTACACCATCTCCTCCCCTTGAAAGCGATCAATCATTTTTATGTTGATTCTGTCTACGCAGTCGTTCCTTGTGGATAAAATTGCTCTTGACCTGATGTATTTTGGATCTTTTAGGGAAGCGTTGTCCATTTGGTAGATATTGTCGATGAGTCTATCTAGGCCATTATCATCCGTCTTATTTGGCACACATATACTTGTAGGTAGAAGTATTTCGCTGTTATCATTTGTCTCCTCGGTTCCGTTTCCAATGCGTAGTAGGTATTCGGCGAACCACGGGTCGTTTTGAGCCCTCATGTTGCGCACAAGCTTCAATTGACGCATGCAATTCCAGAGCTCGGACCTGCGTAGTGACGCATCTACTATCTGGGCTCTTGTACCCTTTCGGACAACAGGGAGCACTTGCCTAAAATCTCCTCCAAATACGACCGTTTTTCCACCGAATGGAATATCTGGTCTGTCCATTATGTCCCGCATGCTTTTGTCTAGCGCCTCAACTGCCTGCCTCTTAGTCATAGATGCTTCGTCCCAGATTATTAGTGATGCTGCTTGGAGTAGCTTGGCTGTCCCACTTTGTTTTGTGAATCCACAAATAGCTCCATCGTCTATTCTTAGTGGAATCTTGAACCTCGAGTGTGCGGTCCTCCCTCCGGGCATTATGGAAGCAGCAACACCGGAAGTGGCCGTCGCCACAGCAATCTTGCCGTGTCCGCGTATTGTGGCCAAGAGCGCCCTGTAAAGAAATGTTTTTCCTGTGCCTCCCGGTCCATCGACAAAGAATATACCTCCTCTTTGGCGGTCAATCGTGGCTAGGATTTCCTCGTAGGCCTTCCTCTGCTCGTTGTTTAGGTTCTTATGCAAAGATGCGTCCTCGGGGTCCACCTCAATCGAGGTCTCCTCGATGATCTCCCTAGGTACGTCGTCTGTCGTGTCATGCTATTTGTCGATCTCTGGTAGAGGAAATGACTGTATATCTTTTCCCATTGAGTGCAACATGTCCCTGATATTTTTCAGTACCATTTGTTGGACCGTGTGCTTGCATTTGCAGTTTCTGCTATAGTCTTCTGACATTGCCTCGAGGTGATTGTTCCAGAGGCTACGGACGTCGCTGGGCTCACAAAACACCAGGATTGTCGCGAATAGCCTTCGTAGTGATGATGGCATTCGAAACAACTCCGCTTCTGTCATGCAGTCATCTAGTGTGTTGTCTGCCTCAATTAGCCCCCTTTTTTCTACAGCTTCACGGAAGGTTTGCATTACTTGTCCATCAACTGTTCTTAGGTCTTCGTAGCTGGTGGCGCCTGTCACGTGGTTTAGGAGAACTCGAAGATAGTATCGTTCTCCTTCAGCCGGGTGTGCTGAGATGATCCTGCCAACCTGGAACGTAGCGGCTCGTTTCCTCTCTTGCCAAAACTTCCCTCGTCTTTGTCAAGTATAATATTCTGGAAAGTCCCTGTATAGCATGCCTCGTGCTTTCTCATGTAAGCTGTTTGCTTCAAAGTATGCTGTCAACATTGACCTTTCTGTGCCATCACGGCCGATAACATTATTGATTTTTTCTTTGCCATTATATGAAACCATGTGCATATTTGGGAGATGTAGCTGTAGTTGCAAGACTGCTGGGTGTATTTTGCTTAGTTCGAAACCATATATTCTCCACAGTGTTTCTGGAGGTGTCACCCACCATGCGTCTCTGTACTGTCGAATCTCATCGATTTCGACTTCATTTACTTTGTCAGTTACAGATACAGATGCTCGGTCATGTCCCTTGTAGATGTACTTGAACAAGTACTTAATGGCTTTAATGCTTGAGCATATCTCAACATTTATGTGGCAGTTGAACATCCTCAATAGATAAGGGTTGTAAGGAACAACCCACCTGTTATCTAGTTTGCAATTTCAGACTGTTTCAGTCCGGCCGTCATTGCATCTCCTATATAGTGGGTAGGAGTCCTTGCCTTGAATTGTAGTTTTGTTAAATGGCCTTGGATAATTGTTCTTGCATGACGGACGATTCTTTGTGCATGGACAATCTTTATTCAGTGCACCGCAAGGACCATGCATCATATGTTTGATTACCATTTTGTATAGCTCTGGGTACTTGTGCTTGTTAGGGAGCTCGGCGGAGATGATTCTGTCAAATTGTTTTGGACATGTGTACTTGTATTTTCCAGTCATGATCAGCAAAAAGTGAGCATGGGGTAGTCCCCTCTTTTGGAACTCTACAATATAGGTATATGCCTTAACCTTTCCAAGAATGTTTTCTCAAATAGTTGCTTCTTCATTTCTTCTAGCTTCGCCCTGAAAACACGAACGACGATATCTGGGCGATCTTGTGGTGTTTGTCCAAACTCTAGTTCATGTTTGATCTCTTCCCAGTTGGGGTTGCAGGTCATTGTGAGGAATATGTCTGGTTTTCCATATTTTATAACTAAAGCCATAGCATCTAGATACCGGCGAAGTTTATCTCGTGGCCCTCCAATAAATGATGAGGCAAGAACTATCCGTTTTCTGACTGCATTTCCCTTTTGTTCTCCAGCTTGAATGCTGTCCAGAAGGCCTTGGTATAGATCTGCCCTTATTTCTTTTTGATGATGCCACATGTAATCTAGTCTGGAGCTTTCAATCTTGATGTATGTATCTACAGCAAACTGCTGGAAAAGCCGTCCGCTGTGCAATATTGGGTTGAATATGTTTGGTCGTGTATGGAATTTATAACAGTAGTATTCTCTCATGGTTACCCATAGCCCATTGATTGAATCTGTGCAAATATTACAACATAAAAAATTAGTTTCTTATGTAGGAGTGTACCATATATCAAAATTGAATTTTGAAGACAATAATATATGAAATATTTACCTGGGTCATCGTCATTATTGTTATTATCAGCACCAGCCTTTGTCACACCTTCCTGTTGTGTATCGGCCTTTGGGATTTTTGAATGCCAACCTAGTTCAGCTCTTGGAAAGAGTAGAGGATACGACAACGGATCATAGCACCCGTAATATGATCGAATGCCCTGTATTTCGTTGTTGTTCCCATGTAGTATTACATTCTTGTCATAAGTATTTCTTCTTTCATTTCCTTCGACCCACACTGCAGCTACCTCCGAAGTGATTGGTGCGTTGTATGTTCTCTGGTCCAATCTTTGGTCAAGGTTCAAGATGAGTCTGTAGTCCTCAAGGTTTTGGGCTTGTTCCAAACTCCTAAACTGTTTAGAGTATGGGTTGTCGGGTAGAATGTCGGTTATTATGCCAACTACGTGATTGTCTTGCTCGTACATTTCCTCGCGGCAACGGCGGTACCGATGCTCTAAGCTTGGATCATCGTCATAGAAGTATAGCTCCAGATGCTTTGGATCTGAGCGACTATTAGCAAATGAGTGTATATTGTGATAGATCTGACCATGAGCTTGAAAGGTGTAAATACCAGTTGTTCACATGTCAGTTGTGTCTCTGTCAAGGTGGCAGTATAGAGAAGTAAATGAGAAGTGTCCATTGAAAAATCTTATATTGTTCCAAAAATGTCTTGCATCAGAATCGCTGCTTGTCCAAAGTCTCATGAGTTCAGGTGGTGTATCTGGATTGGCTAGTATTATCTGTCCTTTTCTGCAGCATAACCCCTTAGATTCATACTGGATTTTTTTTGCATTGCAGAATCTGCAATTTTGTACCGTTTTCAGCATGTGTGTGTTGTTTGGTATGTTGCTGTAGACGAAATCATACGGATCAGGGTTGTGAAATTCCTCGTCTTCTCTGATTTCGATTTCCACTTCTCTGTCCCATTCTGGTTTGATTTGTAGCATCAATAAAAAATTTAGGAAATGAGTAATATAATGATGCAAATATATTTAAATTGTATTGAGCATACCTTGATCAGAGAACATGTATTCATCCTCGTTGGTGTCTTCTTCAAATATGACTTCATCATTACCTATGTAGTAATTTTTGATTGTATATATATTTCTTTGTATTGCATAAGAATATATATGAAATTGATAACCTTACCGTGATCATCATTGTAGAATGATTGTGTTGGTGCATCTACTTCTTTGATTGTTGGAAACATTGAAGAGGGGATGTCTGGCCACAAAGCCACCTTACTGTGATCATCATTGTGGAATGATTGTGTTGGCGCATCTACTTCTTTGATGTTTGGAAACATTGAACAGGGGATGTCTGTCCACAAAAGATGGTTAGTTGTACAGACATATGTATATATTTGGAATGCGAGAGTATTGTATAAAATTTAGAGTATTACCGTTAATCATGACTTCTGGCTGCTCTAGAGGTTCTATGTCATCGTTGCCAGTTTTCATCATGGATGTGTCCTCTTGTGATGATACTGGAACAGTTTTCATCCGTTTTGCCGTGAATTCTTCGTTACGACGGTTTAGCAACATTTGTCTTTCTCCCGGCGTGATATGTTTCCTATGTTTTACATTAAAGGTAGATGTACTTATTTCATGTTCTGTTGTGGTATTTGCAGGGTTCTCCATCGCAATTGAGTCTTTGCTTGCTGTGCTGCGCTTCAATTCATGGATAGCTGTGATTTGTTCTATTCTAGCTTTCTTTTGTTCTGGCTGCATATTTGCATATTTTTGCCTACTTTGTGCGCATATTTTTGTTTTCTTTTGCTGATAGGCTTCACGGCATTTTTTTTCAGTTTTTCCTGCTTTTTTTCATCAGTCAACTTTGCATACCGCTCTCTATCTCTTTTCCTTCTTTGTTCCTTGGCATCCATGACCGGAGATTGTGACCCAAATGGCTTGCCTGCATGAGAGTTTTGGAAACGGTAAGAAACTGATTAGAATAACTTGTGTGAAGACACCATTTATTTGTTCTATATTCATTCGTGAAATTTCGAATCGCTGATGATAAATTTAATTTATACATGGTAGGTACCACAGTGTTTGTAAAGATGTTGAAGGATGTCGTATGAAAACAGATAATAAAAATACCTGATGCAAAGCTGACTTGCTAAGCAGGTTAATTGAACCAAAGCTAGCGAGCACAAGGCGACGTACAAAATTGACTTGCTAAGCAGCTTAATAATTGAACCAAAGACTTAAAATTGTGTATAAGAATCACGTGGAGGTTAAAGATGTATTTATAGCACTAACTGTACCTATCTCTAAGTAGGATTCAGACTCTTTTACCTAGCTAAGTAGGATTCGGACTCTTACTTTTTGTAATAAACGTGTGTACTTTTCAGACCGAGACGGATAAAGGGACGGCGTCGGTGAAGGGTGGAAGGGGTGCTGAGTTTACTTCACTCCCGCGGCATCTCTTTCCCCTTCGCCCCCTCCATCTCCTTCAAAATTTCACAACCACCCTGCATCGCCGTTCCCTTCCCCCACCAGACCTCATCTCCGGCGGCAGCGCGTCAGCGTCAGCGCCGATGAGGGGCGCCGACCTGATAAACGTGGCCCTCCCTGAGGAGCTACTCGAGGACGTGCTCCGCCACGTCGGCGCCAGCAAGCGGGACCTGGACGTCTGCGCCCTCGTCTGCCGCCGCTGGCGCCGCCTCGAGCGCGCCACCCGCTGGTCCGCCAAGCTTCCGGTCTCTGGGGCCCGAGCCAATGAGGTGGTCCGCCTCGTCGCCGAGCGGTTCCCAGCGCTCGTCAACGGAGACGTCGACGCCGCCGCGGCGGCCGGCCCCGCATCTAGATCGTGCCGCCATGTGAGTACCCTCGATCTGATAGTAAAATGTTCAGCTTTTGGTGATTCCGTACGCGAACTGTGGGAAATCGTGCGCCTTGTGGATCTTTGCTTGAGCAAACTCAATAGTCATACCTATTTTTGGGCAAAACATGAAGTGAAATTTATCTGCAGGCTTGCTATATTGGAGATCCAGGACTTGTTGCCATTGGGGAAGGCTGCAAGCTGCTTAGTAATTTGAACTTGTGCTTTGTTGAAGGCACAACGGATGAAGGCTTCATACTTTGTTGACATGAAATGAACCTAGCATTTTTCAGATATTCTACAGCGGCGCACTGTGAAAATATCTGGTTGCCAAGATCTGCTGACAAGATGGGCATCCTGGATAGCTGATGATCGAGAGGCAAGCAGGGAGGGTGTACATGGCCGGACAGCTCATCGCCGGCGTCGCCAGCGGGTTCGGCCTCGTCGTCGCGCCCGTCTACATCCCCGAGGTCAGCATGTTAGTAGTTCTATCAGAAGAAAAGAAACAAAAGTTATGAATCATTGATAGAGATTAGTTGGGTCACGTCAGACTGGACCATCTAAAATTATTAGAAATGAGAAGTGAACACTGGAGGAGGTTAAGGTTAATGTGTTTATCAATTAACTCCAAAAGATAACTTAGTGCTAAGCATCATTATTCATTACAACTCGACATTATTGAGATATCAAATTATGTTTTCTTTTGGATTGGTTGGGTTCGGCAGGTGCTGCTGGTATCGCCAGGAAGCCGCGCTGGCCAAGACCAGGGCGCTGGCGTCGCACGACGACGGCAACACGCTAATGAACCTACTGTGGTGGCTCCATAGCCGCGGCGGCGTTAATGATGGCGTTGTCGGGTCCGGCAGATACTGCTGGTATTGCCAGTATGGCCATTGATGGTGCTGGGCACGACTGAGATGTTGGGGAACGCGCTACGAAAAACAAAATTTTTCCGCGCACGAACCAAACCAAGAAACACTATCGAGGTGTAGGTAACGATATCATACCTTCGACGATCACGTCAATGCAGCGGAGAAGTTGACCGATGTCGATGAAGTCCGCAGACTCCCGCAGCTAGGTTATACCTCCCAGCCGCGAGAGCGATCTCCTCGTGAATAGTTCGCCCGATCAAACGCCGAAGTATACGACGTCTCCGAGGTATCCACGCGTACCGGATCAGCGACACCGCGGTAATGTGTGGACCAGCACACAAGAACAGCGGGGATCTACGAGAAGGAGAAGCAGCAGCGCGCCGGCAGCTGTACTAGATCCAATCTAGAAGAGAGAGAAAAAGAAGGCTGTAGCCAATCTAGAGATGGCCGGCCTAGGGTTTAGTCCAAGGGACTAGGGCTGCCTCTGGGGCTGCTTGGGATACCCTTTGAGGTGCCCTGCCCCTCTATTTATAGGGGTTGGGGCAGCTCTCCCTAGGCAGGTGGAGTCCTACTTCAGCAGGGACACTTTGTTGGAGTTGGAGTCCAACTCCACTAGAACCTTCTAGAATTTCTAGAACCTTCCAGAACCTTTTAGAATTTCTAGAACCTTCTAGAACCTTCCAGAACCTTCTAGAACCTTCTAGAACCTTCCAATACTTTCCGGAACATTTCCGGACATCACCGGAACCATCCGGGACCTCCCGGAACACTTTCGAGATCATCCGAAACACTTTCGGAACCCTTCTCTCTCGTTCTCCATAAATCGTAGCATTCCTAAATGTCGCTAAAACGTTAAGCGTGTGACCCTATAGGTTCGAGTATATGTGGACATGTCCGGAATACATTCCGGTCAATAATCGTCAGCGGGATCTGGACACCCATAACGACTCCCACATATCATCGAAGATCTTTATCGAGCAAACCTTGTATTGTCGCATACAATTCCTTTTGCCTCACGATACATTACACAACCCGAGGCGAGACTTTGACGGTATCCCTGTGATCAACTCCTTGATCACCATACCTAGTTATCCTCGTTACCGGTTTGTACTCTTTTCTCGTTTCCGTATTCCGGTATCCCTGTGACTAACCTTTTAGTCATAATACCTGGCCAGGCGATGCTGGACACCGTAATACCGAGTGGGCCCAGAGTGTATCTCTCCATCGCCGGATGGGCAAATCCCAGTCTTGACATATCTAGAACCACGATATACTTTCTGGTGTACCTGGAAGTCACCTTTATAATTACCCAGTTACGGCGTAACGTTTGATGACCCCAAAGCAACCATCCGGTATCCGGGTCTATGATATTCTCATGGTCTAAGGACGCAAGTAAACGTTAACACATCATGAGAAGATACTGACAACATATTGACGAAGTGATCTCGCAGTATCTCATAAGGGGTCTATCCAACACCATTGTTACCCTAACAATGTGTTCCCATTATTGCCGGCATCCTTGTTACATTAACAATGCCCATGATCAGGAAAACAAGATCATCAACAATACATGAGCTAGTCCAGAGGCCTGACTAGGGATCTAAATAGTGTTTATTATTCCACACATGCAATTAGGTTTTTCTCTGAATCTCATATTCAAGAACCAATGCAATTTTAGCATAGAACATAAACTTAATCATGAACATGAAAATAGAATAATAACAACTTTATTATTGCCTCTAGGGCATATTTCCAACATGAGAATGCTCGGATGTCAGCGCGAGGGAGTTGTTGGTTTGCTGAAAGATACAGAGTGTGTCAGCGCGAGGGAGTTGTTGGTTTGCTGAAAGATACAAAGTGGTTGTCCGCAGTGCGTGATCACTTTGTCCTGGTGGGGTAGGATATTGTTGTTGTTGGTTAGGTCTGAACCGGTAACTTAGTAAGCACAAAAACTGTGGCACATCAGCCTTTTGTCTATTACTCTAGTTGGTTAGGAGCTATATGATAGTTTCCTTTACTCAGTGTCATCGTCCCAAGAACTTGATTTGCCAGTGCTTTTCATAGTCATGGTCAGTCGGTCAGAGAACCCGCTTTATAGAAGGCAGAACAGGCACGCGTAAGTTTGGTGATTTGCCGTAAGTCATAGAACAGATCAGTGGATTAAAAGGAGAACTGATGCGAATGCAAGGTGTAATGCTGGTACGCAGTTAAAACTGGTAGGCAGATTAGATCAACTTGTTTGGTTCCTCTTTCGATGGAGAGTATTCTGGACTCTGCATCGCTGCATACACATGGTTGACATTTAGGAAGGAAGATGGGGCAGTTGAGACTTGAGAGGGTGAGGGGAGGTAGGTCGGAGATTGTTGGCAAGTTGCACCAAAAGTTCATCGGCAATAGAACCTTGTGAACTCAGCAACTATAATACGATCTTAGCACATTACCAACGGGACATTACGGCCAAGCTACTCATGTAAACATTTATCCAAAGTATTTGTTGTCTTGTTCATAAATTGGTTGCAGTTTCGGGTTCACCTTAAGCCTATAATATAGTATGCCAGCATGGACCATTGATGGTGCCATCTAAGAGACTAAGATCCTCGATCTCTGCAGAATATCATTTGTGAACAACCCAAACGGAGCTTTCAAAAAATGAACCTCCCGTACCACACTTCTTTTTGTTAGTAAAGACTCCGGATATCAGACTTTCCACAGCATTCCAGTACAACATCAAAACTTCTCCATATCATTTCAGTTAATAAGGGGTATTTGGATGCCATGAACATCATAACCAGAAGTGAAGATATTTCACTTCAGTGGGTTGAGTCTCACTCATCTACAGCATATAGTTAAAGAGTACATGAATAAATTTTATGAACGCTAAAAACTCAATTCATTTACAGCCAATATAATATATTATTGACCCTATTGGTTTACATCCAATGAATCATGAGGTGCGCTTTCCTTAGCTACGTTGTGTTTTCTTGATACAACTGATGAATTCCAGTACACCGGCAGGCATGTTGTCTTCACATTCATTCTCCTTGAATGTTAGTAGTTGTCCCAAAATTTGTTTTGAGTTCGTATCCATCCTGTACATTCATATTTTTTGTAAACGAATAAGATTAGTATCACATGTGTAAAATAATATTAATGATTTAAACGGTTATGATATTGACCTTTAAAAATGGCAAATGTGGTTTTTCGTCTTCCCATGTGGACATGAGGAGGGAAACAAGATAACCAGACAGTTCCCTGATATAAAATATAAATTAATAATCAATGCCAAAAATAGTATTCCAAAAAATGATTCTAAAGGACGCAAAAAAATATTGTTAAATAATAGCATTCAAATACTTAGTATAATCTTTATTTGTTCTAAAAAAATGTTACCTGTTGTGAACCGGAATATCATGTAGGATTTTTTGATGCCATAGGAAAACATTCTCGTTCCATCTAGACCCAGGGCATGCCTTTGACATGGCTTTTGGTAAGTATTCAGCAATCCATAAAAGTTTGTGCACATATTTTGCGTGTGGGTTGTATTGGTAAATAGGATCAAGAGGAGTAGGGTCCAAAATGTAGACAGTTTTGGTATCTTTGTCCAATATGAATACAATGAAATCACCGTTGGATTTTACTGGAATATGAATCTGAAATAGGCTAGATATTAGAAGATGTAATAACAAAAAAAGCAGACAAGTGGGAAGTGCTCTTACCGATTTGCATGTTGAAACACTATAGTTAATACTAGGCCAGCTACGAACGGAATATGCTAGTTGTTCCACATCTAATTTTTTTTTGGAAGTTTGGGTGTCGTCCAAAATCAGTAATCATATAGGATATAAGATAAGTGTTTAGAAAGGTCATGAACAAGAATTAGACACACACGCACACACACACACACACACACACACACATATATATAGTAAATGTAAGAACATACCTAGAATTGCATGTCTAGATAATGCTTTGATATTTTTCCTCTCTTTTTTTCACCATTTGGATGTCATCAAACATAATTTTCCGTATGACCAAATTGAAACAATCACGGTCCATGGGCAAATCTTCATTTAGAATTCCTTGCAATTTCTTGAGAGTCAATCTAATGGAATATGGCTTACAGCTTTGCACCCAGACTTACCTGTCAATCATTATCATTAAGGAAAAAGTAAAAAATAACGTATGTTGTCAATTGTATTCAATTACTAAAAAATAATTATATGCAGTAGTAATTTGAAATGGCTTACTCCAAGGTCTCTGCATAATTGATTGATTTGATGTAGTCACAAAGGCCACCTACTAACTCATGTAGGCCCATGTTAGAAATAACAGATATTAGTGATTGGTATTTATTTTCGACAGATAATGAGTTTAATGTTTTTGATTTATTTTGATCATCTCGACTTTCCAACATTACAACATCATTAGGATCTCCCTTAGTGTCATCACTTTGTTCAAGCATTGTAGTCATTGCCGCCGTGTTTGTTTTCCAACATAATAGTATGCTGGCTAACTTACACCTAAAAGGAGCAATAATTTCCTGCACAACACCAACAAATATTAGTATATATCAAAATTCAAAATGTCATCAACTATATAAACAAAAGGAATATATACCTGTGTAATCGAATGGGATAGTATATCTCCGGTAAAATATTTTATGAATTTAAGCATAAATAGACCACATGATGAGCTGTATAATTAAAACAGAATTGAGTACTCCAAATGGATCACAATATTTCTTATATTGTTATAGAACATATGTGCCGCTTTATACCTGTCTTTCTGTATAGGGTGTCGTAGTTGTTCTGTAACCTTCCATTTAGTAACATCGAGATCTTTCCAATTATGGCTAATCAAGTTTTCACTTTTAAGAATGTCCAAATGATATTGTAGTCCTTGTAGTTGTAAAATTATTAGTGATCACAAACAATACACATAAGCGAAGGATCAATTTATGACATTTCACATAATAAAGATTATAAATGATGTAGTAACTAACCATATTAGTGAGGTCATCTCGGTCAAACTTGCAACACAATGAGTCGAGTACTTGTATCTCACACTTTTTTGCATTGACGATAGCTAAATACCAATGTGTGTTGTTCATATTTATTGGAAGTTCAATCTATAATCAAGATAATGAGTAAAATTACGAATAAAAATGTATTAAATCTAGGACATAAAAATTATGGATATGGATGTTACCATCTCATGCTTCACATAGTTTCTGACAATCTCTGTCATAAAGGTACCATCTTCATGTATTCCAAGATTGCCATCCCGTTTTAACAGTGAGGTAACAAAGGGATTCTCAAAATATACTTTACCATCATTTTGGACATGTACTTGGTCCTTTATACAACATATATATGCGCTGATTACCTATAAAGATTAAAAAAATACATTACTAAGCTTTATTTATAATCAAAAGCTTTTTCCTTGTAAGTAAGGGTACTTACATCATCGTTTAGCCACTTTCTATCATTTAGCAGGCACAACAGTTGATGTTGTTTGACAGATATTTCATCTATCTTCACCAGTAATTCTTTTTCCAAAGATGTTTCAATTGCTATATGAGCACATATATCACGGTCGGTCAATGCATAATCTGCAAAAAGTCAAATAATCTGCATAATATATTCCGGTGGCAGTTACTGCAAATATGGATTAACCGTGCACATATACAAATAATAATTATTCAATAACAAAAGGGCATTGAAGATGGTAGATACAAAAGTACAAATTATAAATCAAACAATTACCTTGTGGGAGATAGTCATATGTTTCATCATAAACTTTGTTCTGTTTAGGTTCATCTGGTTGCTTATCATCATCTAATGAAAATTTTTCTTCATTCATCAATTCAGAAACCGGAGATAATGTCGAGATGGTTGGTGACGGAGATGATGATAATGGATCACCATTTATCTGTCTATCTGGTTCCGAACCACTCGATTGAAAACATTCAGAAATCGGAGATGATGTTGAGATGATTGGTGATGGAAATGGATCACCATCTATTAGTTTATCTGATTCCCAAACACTCGATTCAGACTATTTTGCTTTTTTTAAAGGTCGGTTATCAAAATCCTCAATAGTGGTTGATTCAACGTTGTGATCCATTTTCTGCAATCACAATAAAAAATAGAAGTTAAGCATCCCATACTTAGATTGTTCAAACAATAATAATTCAGATTGTGCGAAGGTGCAATCAGCATGGAGTTCAATCACTCATCAGGTGTTAAAACAATTCAAGTATCTTTTATTCTTACTTTGAGCTGCAGTACAAACAATTACTAATTCTTACTTTTGCAGTCATCAAGATTTAATTCTGGTAATTAGATAGCGGCGGACGATGGGCTCTTTGTCGGCGCCGTCGAGAGCCTCGACTACGAGGTCATCGAGAACTACGCCTACCGGGAGGAGCAGGTGCGCACAGCCCATTTTGCGGGGCCTTTTGCTTGTGCTGTGCCTTCTGGGTGCCGTACTACATCATGCTCAAGTGGGTGTTCGCTCTGCTGATCGGCGTCCGTGAGCACTTTCTCGATGACCTGCTTGTCCAGTGTTTTGAGCGGAATTTGTCACTTGTAAGAGACTAAAAGCTTAATCTAGCAATGGAGATTACTGAGGTTTGGAAGTAAGATATGCATTTCTGGTTAAATTCAATCCAAATTGGGTTTGCTTGTTCTAGGACTCATGTTACACTGCAATGCTGTACTATTCCAATTCCCCTATTTGTATGCTTCATCAGTAATGACAAACCTATACTTAATTAATCAGTAAATTGTCCCATAGGTAATATCTGATAAGGAGTACTGTTTCATTTGACGCATGTTCTCCAATTGATCTGTCTTCCATGATTGGTTAACAGTAGTTATGCTGGAACTGGGTATATGCTTAATATCTTAAAGAGTAGTTCTTGTAATGGCTCTTTTTTATTTTATTAATGTTTGTTTCTAGAAAATGATGGGAAAACGTGCTGGGTTAGGGCTTCTACAGGTTGGTGAGAATGTGAGAAACTGTGGGCTCCATCTAATGTTCGCTAGATTCAAATTTGAGAACATAAAACATCAGAAATACATAAGTAGCATCTAAACTTAAATTTTGCTTTTGTAGTGAATGATGATTGTAACAACGTGATCCTCTCTCTCTCTGATACGACTGCCCAATCTTTCACAGTGCAAGCCAGTAGCGGTTAACTTGAGTAGCAAAGTTCTTGTAGATAGGAACTGAGCAAAGAGAGATAATAGATGACGCCTAGTTTGCAGGATGCAAACTGGCTGAGAATAACAAGCAAACCCCATGGATGCAGGAATTACTTGGACGATCTTAGCAAGATCACGAAGCACTTAGAGAATCTGATCCTCTAACTCCCGCACAGGAACACAAGCCTAAAGGCTCTCAACTTATGAACAGATTTGGTGCCACAACTCCATGGCCTTTTCTGTATTTTTTATCCAACTAAAAAATAGGACCGACCCTTAAGTCATCATCCGGCGCCAATCAAAGTTTAGTACATGCTTCGGCAACATAGAGACTTCAAACATAGGCATGTGACTTGGCACATTAGTATTCTCGGATGCCCAGATAACATGGCAGCAGCACAACATGAGTTGGATCAACTCTATGTGCAAATGTACATATGAAATGTGACTTTTTCTCAATAACAACAAAAAAGAAAAGAAAAAAGAGGAAGACCATGACTAATTCCATGCTTACCAATCTTCCTAGCCGGGCCCCTCACAAGTTATGAATTACGATTACAACTGACGCAAAGCTGAACACACTAATCATCAACTAAGGCTAAGCCTGAGACTTGGATTCATGCTTGGAGGCAACTACGACTTGTACTCAACAGAAGAAATGGAAGGAAAGGTTAATGTGTGTATAGAATACACACACCATCCCTTTACAAGATAATTTGGACTCTCCTGAAATAGAACCCTAACTAATTAGCTTCATAGGCATGTAACTCTATTTTTCTCCTTTTATGCATCTATCTTCCTGAAGGACAGTAGCATAGACTCTTTTCCTTTGTATGATGGGTTGATAGGTTAGGTGCATGAAACTCAGTTTGGTATTAAGACTAAGAGGTCTTGAGTTTAAGATTTGGTCAACGTATTAATAAAAATAGCTGTGGGCTATATTGATTTCAGGTCTTTTTGCTTAAACTGATTGGTGTATGTAATTTAATGTGGTATCAAAGCCAAGAGGTTTCAACTTTAAGATCTGATCAACACAGTATCAATAAAAATAATTATGACTACATCGATTCTATTTACAACTTGCAATCAAGAGATTTCAGGTTTGAAACTTAGTTATTGCGGCACGCTCGCATTACAGCTTAGGCTTTTGGATATTGATTTATCAAAAGAAGCACCTAAATTGCCTCAAGTTACACGAAACAACGTTTTAGGCAATTTTGGCACACAACGTATATCAGGTTGCTCTCTAGACTAAGGGCCTGTTTGGTTGGGCTGTGGCTGTTGACAAAGCTGCTGTTGGCTGGCTGTCTGAAAAAGCTGCTGTGGCTGTGGAAAAATGAATATATGGCTTTTGATTGATCTAAACCATCTACAGCATTTTAGAAAATGAGCACTGAAGCTTCAGCACATTGCAAAAAGCTGACAGAAGACAGCTTTTCTAAACAGCTGAATTTATACTGCAAAGCCCACAGCTACTATTGGCAAAAGCTGTTGAAAAGCTGACCGTTTGGTTGAGCTGTAGCTTTTTCCAGTGAAAAGCTGCTGAAAAGCCCAACCAAACACCCCCTAAGCCTCTATTTATCTATTTGGCTAATCAATTTTTGTCTATTTTCATCGTTTGGTTGACAAATATTTTTTTCTACATTCGTAGATATTTTTTCACTGCAGCAATTTGTTAACCAGCTTTTGCTAATTTTGTTGTTTGGCTAACCAGCCTTTTCCTGTATATTCACAACTATTTTTACCATAAATTATAAAATAAGTGCAGCATAGCACAGTTTAGCAACTTAACCCTTGAGCTGTAACCAGAATTAGGTTTTGTTAAGCACAACATATCAGAAGATTCACCAAGGGGAAAGATGAATCATAGGGCATAAAGTGCATAGCACTCGTTGCAACACACGAAGGCCAATTAGAACATTACAACATTAACCAGCCTTAGCAGTGAGAAAAAGAAAATTACGGCCAATTAGAACATTACAACATATGGAGTTAAGCGTAAAAATGTTGCTAAGCACATCAGCCACAGCTCATAAATCACACCCAAAATCATCATCCTGACATAGTTAATATCTCAATGGGAAGCTTAGCTGAACCAAGTAGAAGAGGAGATGGAAACCAGCCTTAGCAGTGAGAAAAAGAAAATTACATCTCATTATCTTTTTCAAAACGATAGAACCGTATTTAGCTTGGCATGTCATCCGGTGTACCTTAGGTGGAGCACCGGCGGTCAGCGTTCTGGCGAGATTGTACGACGTTGTATGGAGTACTGGCGGTCGGCGTTCAGGCGAATTTGGTAGAACCGCGAGGGCTCGAGGCCTTTTATGTGGCAAAGGAGGGCAGTTCATGTGGAGTCCGTGTCCGGCATCCGTTGATGGCGTGCTTGAGCAGGACACAACACTGATCCGAGTCGGTGACGGAAGCCAGCGAGGCGGGCTTCTGCTCTGAGGTCCTGGAGGAGGACGGGGGCGGAGGAGGCTGGGCTGCCGAGCCGCAGAGGCGTCTGACGGCGATGAGACGGCATGGAGGGCTGCGGCGGAGGCGGGATCCGATGAGAGGAATGCGGCAGCGGAGCCGGAGGGGGAGGCGGCGGCGGCGGTGGCGGCGGGATGAGATCGGCGGCGGATTTCACCGAGTACGGGTGGGTGTACTCTGAGAGGAATGTGACAGCGGAGCCGGAGGGGGAGGCGGCGGCGGGGTGAGATCGGCCTTGGGCTTGGTGAGGCTGAAAGGGGGTTTGGAGGAGGACGGGGGCGGAGGAGGCAGCGGGGAGGGGAAGGAGAGGGGGCTGGCGTGTAGTGGGCGACGGGAATGCGGCAGCGGAGCCGGAGGGGGAGGCGGGGGGGGGTGAGATCGGGCTTGGGCTTGGTGAGGCTGAAAGGGGTTTGGAGGAGGACGGGGGCGGAGGAGGCAGCGGGGAGGGGAAGGAGAGGGGGCTGGCGTGCAGTGGGCGACGGGAATGCGGCAGCGGAGCCGGAGGGGGAGGCGGCGGCGGCGGCGGCGGGAGGGGGTGAGATCGGGCTTGGGCTTGGTGAGGCTGAAAGGGGGTTTGGAGGAGGACGGGGGCGGAGGAGGCAACGGGGAGAGGAAAGAGAGGAGGCTGGCGTGCAGTGAGTGACGGACGAAGAAACGCTCCGTCCTTTAATATTAGGGAGAGATTAGTGATGGTGAAATGCGAATATGCAATTCAGGCGGTTGTACGTGCTCCAATGGTTCGAAATATCAGCACTGTCGGGTTACAAGAAACTTATGCTTTTCATGTAGAGCATATACAGGACGAGTTTGTCGCACGTGCCGTCATCTTATGCATTTATGATAATGTGCGCAACATATAAAAGAAATCCAAAAGGCCCGAATAAACTCTACAACTAACTCATAAAAATTAGCGCTCGGCAGGGTGATGGATTCGATGATGTGTCTACTCGTGCAGCAATCTTAGATAAACTTGGTGAATGGTATGCATATGCTTTTCTTCTATACGAGTTATGATCAAAGTATATATATGGGTCCCAAGGTAATTTATTTATTTTTCACGGTGTGTTCAAAGAACCATTAGTTCGGATTAAAAAAAAGAATGGTTAGTGAACCATTACGTAGCTACTTAATACTATTATATAGCGTGCCTAATTTTCTCATAACAATAAAAATAGAGAGCGTCCATGGTTAAGTTGGTTGAGAAATTATCATTTTTAAATTGATGATCTTAGAGGTTGATTCAATATGTAACGATAATTGCCTAGTTGCACATTTAGAAATTATTATGTAATTTTAGATCAAAAAGTATGCAACTGTTTAGTTACACACTTTTTGATCTAAAATAGCATAACTTTTTTGTGTAACTACATGTTTAATAATATGCAACTCGATTGCAATTTCTCAGACAATTAAGAAGTAGTAAATCTGTAAAAAAAATATGCTTGTCACCTTGAATCACAATGGCACCGGTGTGTTTTTCAAACAAAAACTCAAAAACAGTCTAAACGCAATCTTCAACTAACTAACCAAACATACGGCCATCCCTCAACCACTCCCCCATCCCAACTCGATTTTCACGTGAAATAGCGGTGATTTTCAGTAATGTGGCATTCGATGCCATGGTGACTTGTTAGCCGAGCCAGGTGGGTCCCTCATGTCAAAATGGTACACTCCTTACGTTCTCTATTTCCACCAGCCGTTTCGAGATACCTCGTCCTCCCTCCCTTCCTCTCTCCTTCCCTCTCTTTATTCCCCACAATCTTCCCTGGAGCCGGTAAGCTCTCCTCCACCCATAAGACCCAATTTCCAAAAGTTCTACCTCATCGTCGTTTCTTCCATCAAATTGGGTCCATCCCTTGAACTCTCTGCCTTTTTGTGACTCCAGACTGCGCATCTTCCTTCTTATGGAATTGCAAGATTCTTTCCAATGTCAAGTCACGTGTGCCGGCACAGTCATTCTTTGCCTCTAACCTTGCATACCCACCTGCCCCAATGTCATGAGATATGGCACGACATGTTGAGCTTCAACCAGTCTGCCTTCAGGAGTATTTGGTTAAGCTTTTGGACAACTTTTCATTGAAAAAAGCCGAAACCCAACTAAAGACCTGACTTTTGGGCTGACTTTTCGCAACAACCGAACAGCTGCGTAGTGCAAAATCAGCCACACCAAAAAGCTGGTCCAACCCAGCTTCCCGCAGTGGCAACTTACTGTCCATCAAGTTTGCCCCTCGAAAGATTTACAACGAAATTGTCCTTTTCTCCTGAAATCCCCTACTCAAAAGAGGCGACCCGATCCCCTTCTCGCAGTGTTAGATCTGGCACTCTCCTCGCCGGCCACCACCGCTGCTCGCCTCCACCCGCACGCCTCCACCACCGCCCAGCAGCGCCGCTCGCCACCTCGGCCATGAGCCTCCACCGGCCGCGCGCCTCGACCGACTGCGGCCCTGGACCGACGAGCGCCTCCATCGCCACGGAGCACCGCCGCTCGCCCACGACGGCCACGCAGCAGGAGGAGCAGCTGACAGATACGGCGTCGGGAGTCGGGTCCCTGGTGCGGACGGCGGAGGAGGAGATGGAGCGGGTGTTCCGCAAGTTCAATGCGAACGACAACGGGTGGATCTCACGGTCAGAGCTCGTGGCGCTGTTTGAGAGCCTGAGCCACACAGCCACCGACGAGGAGCTGACCCACATGCTGGCGGAAGTCGACGCCAATGGGGACGGCTTCATCAGCCTCGACGAGTTCTCCGCGCTTAACGCTACAGCATCCGGGGATGAGGCCATCGTGGAGGACCTCCGCCTCGCCTTCCAGGTCTTCGACGCCGACGGGGACGGCTTCATCAGCCTCGACGAGTTCTCCACGCTCAACGTTACAGCATCCAGGGACGAGGCCATTGTGGAGGACCTCCGTCTCGGCCACCGAGCTCGTGCGCGTGCTCCACGGCCTCGGGGAAAGGCCACCATCCAGCAGTGTCGTCGCCGCATGATCGAGAGCGCCGACAAGAATGCCGACGGGCTCATCTCCTTCGAGGAGTTCAAGGTCATGATGGCAGGAGGCGGCGGCTTCGCCAAGATCGCGTAGACGTAGGTCCTTGGATCAACGCTTCTTCTCTTCTTTTTCTAATCGCCTTAACCTGTTCTATCCGAGCATGACGTATGCCGTGGAAATTAAGTGTACATAAGAACGATTAAAAGGTCATTAGTGCTAGATTCTTTGTACTAAGAATAATTGCAAATGGCGGATATTGATTTCTACAAAGATTTGGGAAATTGAGGCTCAAAAGCGGTGGTTCACAGTTATTGGCTTAATGAATTTCGCATTCTTTTGATTTGCTTTTGATTTCAAAGATGCTAATGATCTTTCAACACTGAAGCGTTTGTGAGGACCAGATGCTTGCAGTGTGTGGATCTTTAATTCTTGTCCCTACTATTTGGAATCTGGATGCCCATAATCTGAAAACATCAACTAGTCATATTCTTGAGGTGTCATTTTTGTTGTTCTTCTTGTTTGATTTGCAGTTGGATCTAAGAGAATCTGATGAGATGTTTGAGTTGGGATTAACTAGATCTAGAGTCTAGCACTGGAATGTTTTTTCTTTGCTGTTGAAATGTACTGCATGCATTTCTACTTTTGACCAGAGATGTACAATTCAGTTTTACTGAATTGAACAATACACTTGAAACTAGAGGTGTAAACCCCAGTTTTAGCTGAAATTGAAAGGCATACTCGAAGTCATATTCAGAGTTTAGACATGCTGCTCCAAATACTTCTTTTGCGTATCACTTTTATCACTCAAGAAAAATACCCAAGTATACCTAGAATAATCATCAACAATGACAAGACCATATTTATTACCTCCGATGCTAATGTAAGCAACGGGTTCGAAGAGATCCATATGTAGGAGTTCTAATGGTCTTGACATCGTCATTACATTCTTCGTGGGATGATGAGCTCCAACTTGCTTCCCGGCTTGACATGCGCTACAAATTCTATTCTTATCAAAGGTAACACCTGTTAGTCCTAAAACATGTTCGCCTTTTAGAAGTTTGCTCAAATTCCTCATACCAATATGGGCTAGTCGGTGATGACATAACCAACCCATGCTTGATTTAGCTATCAAGCAAGTCTCAGGGCGAGATTTATCCGAGGAGAAATCCACAAGATAAAGTTTGCATTTCATGTGACCGTTGAAGACTATCGAGGAATCGTCTCTTCTAAAGACGGTCACGTCAACATCGGTAAATAGACAATTAAATCCTAATGTATATAATTGAGAGACAGAAAGCAAATTGTAATTGAGAGACTTGACAAGTAGCACATTTGAAATGGACAAGTCATTTGAGATAGCTACTTTACCAAGTCCCATTACCTTTCCCTTGGCATCATCGCCAAAAATGATGTTTTCGTGAGGTGACCCTTCACTTGTCAATTGTGAGAACATGCTCACTTCTCCGGTCATGTGATTAGTGCAACCAATATCAATCACCCAACTTCTTCCACCGGAGGAGTAGTCCTACAAAACAAGTTTATTTCTTTGATTTAGGTACCTATTTTTACATGGGTCCTTGCATGTTAGTCACAAGAATTTTGGACACCCAAATGGTGCTCTTTTTAAGCCCGCTATTCCTAGGTCCAACGTACTTAGCGTGGATATTTCTATTTTTGCCTTTTCTTAGGACATAGGAAGCATCAAAAAATCCATCGCCAAATGTCTTACTCATTTGGCGCTTCTTCGTCTCATGGCCATTAAAGTGGAGTGTTTCCACTTGCTTGCCTTTGCCATGGACGAACTTTGTTTTAGGATATTGTTGAGGCAACCAAGCTTTGCCCTTTTCATTGAATTTTGGAGTGAATCCAAGTCCTTCATGGTTGAAGTTTTCAACTTGGTTGCTCAACAACTCTTTGAGGGCCTTACTACCCTTGTGACATTTCAATAGGCCAAAATGAAGTTGAGATTTTAGTTTAGCATTTTCAATTTTCAATTCTTCATTATTGGCTTTTGAGTTAGTGTCACATTTTGAGCATGGCACATTTATATGATCAACTAATGAGGCTTTGAGCTTCTCATTTTCAATGACAACATTGTCAAGCAATTTCTTAGTTTTGAGATAACCAAGTTCTAATTGAGCATAATATTCTTTTAAGCATTCATTGGTTCTCTCAAGTTTCTTCTTAATAGCTTTGTTATCATTAACAATCTTTATCATCGCATCACTTTTTAATCTTTCTTTAGTTAGTTCTTTCTCAAAATTAATATTCTTCTCTTTTTCATAAATAAGCAATTCTTCTTGTTTATCTAGAGTATCCATTTGCTTATCTATTGTTTCTTCAAGAACTTCAATAGTGGTTAACAAATGTGATATTTTAATCATGGTATTTTTATCAAGTGAGGTAATCATATCATCATCAAGTAAATCATCCTCACTATCATTATCAATATCACTACCAAGATTTAATAATGCAAGAGAAGACTTTTTGAGAGATGGTACGTTGGACCCTTTTGTCATAAGACAAATGGGCGATTCGTCATCACTCGAGTTATCGAAGAGTGACTTTGGTGGTGGAGAAGCTTCGATCGCTATTCTGGCAATACCATCATCATCTTCGCTTGAGGAGGAGTCGAAGTCGGAAGTCCACTCTTCACCAATATATGCTTGAGCCTTGTAGTCCCTTTTGGAGAACTTGCTCTTCTTGTGGACTTCCTTCTTCTTGAACATCTTCTCTTTCTCCTCATTCTTGTCTCCTTTCTTGTTGGGACAACTAGCAATGAAGTGGTCGAATTCACCATATTCAAAGCAAGCACTCTTTGGCCTTCTTGTCTTGGTCTTACCGAAACTTTTCCATTTTTCGCCTCTATGGCCAAAGCCGCTTCTCTTCAAGATTTTCCCAAACTTTTTGATAAATAGAGCCATCTCTTGCATTTCTTGTTGAAGTTGCTCCATTTGATTTTCTTCTTCATCTTCACTTGAGCTTTCTTCAATGACTTGCTTGGCCTTCAAAGCTATGTCTTTTTTTTCAAACTTGACCTTGGCTTTGTGAGGGCACGGATCTCATGAGCTTCCTCATCCATTAGGTCATGAGCAAGGATGCGCCCAAAGACATCATGTGGAGTTAGCTCATTGAAGTTGTCCTTCTGCCGGATGAGTGTGACCAAGGTCCGATACTTGGGAGCAATAGCTCGGAGCATCTTCTTGACAACGTAGTTGTCGGTCATCTCTTGCTTCCAAGTCCCTTGATTTCATTGACTAGATTGTTGAGACGGGTGCACATCTCGCTAGGTGTCTCTTGATTTCCCATCACGAACTGATCAAGCTTCCCTTTCAACAACTCTAGCCTTGACTCACGGACGGTAGAGGTGCCTTCATGAATCTCCATGAGAGTAGTCCAAATTTCTTTGGCACTCTCAAGAGAACACACCCGGTTGAACTCATCTCCACTCAATGCTCCAAAGATTGCATTGACAGCTTGAGCATTGTAGTGAATGAGTCTATCTTTGTCGGCCGTAGGGCTATCCTCATTTCCTACGAAGTAGCCATTTTGTACTATTCGCCAAATGGCGGGGTTAAGAGATATCAAATGCATTTTCATCTTATGTTTCCAAGAGGCATAGTGAGTTCCATCAAAGTAGGGTGCTCTACCGGATGATCCACCATAAGAATGAGTATTGTAAACATTTAGACGAGGAACATTTTGATATGAGGGAGCACTACCACTAGCACGTCCACTACCCACCCCCGAATCTTCGTGCGACATCTTGGGCTTTCTAGGCGGTGAAGCCCTAACAAGAGAGACCTTGCTCTGATACCAATTAAAGGATCAAGATATCGGCCTAGAGGGGAGGGGTGAATAGACGACTAAACAATTTTACTACAATGTTAATCAAATCTTTCACTTTTGCGGAATTAAACTTCATTGATTAGCAAAGTTGGCAATATTCAATATGAGTAATCAAATATACTAAGCAAGATGAGTATGAGCAATATCAAAATACTTGCAAAGTAAGTGCGGAATTAAATGAGTAAGGGAGACAAAGATTTGTTGCCGGAGTTCGGATCCTTGGGGAATCCTACGTCTCCGTTTGGGTAGCTCGATCACATGTGATCAAGAGCCGGCTCCCTCTTGAGCCTTTATCCCTCGAGGACGCTCTTGCGTCTCCTCGACTTCTTCTTGGTGATTCTTTCCTCTCGGAGGCAAATCCCGGCCTTCACAAACTTCTTGAGGCTCACCACAGGGATGGGAGCTCTCAAGGACTCCTAACTGTCTAGGAGACCCCAATCTCCAAGAGTAACAAGCGCATCGATTTGCTTGGAGATGAACTCAATTGCTCTAGTGCTCAACACTTTGAAAATCCTCACTCTTTTGGATCTCTCTTTCAAGAATAAGGGCTTTTAGCTTTGGAAGAGGAGAAATGGCTCTCTTGAGTGCAGGAAACGATTTGGCAAAGAGTTGGGAGTGAATGGGGGAGGAGGGGTATAAATAGCCCTCTCACAGAGAAATAGCCCTCTCACAGAAACTAGCCATTGGATTTGAAATAACACATCCGGACATTCTGGAAAACTTAGTCCGGACACTCTGGATACACAAAAATCCCAACGGTCAGAATCTCATAACACATCCAGACATTCCGGACACCTACCCGAGAGCAGAGCATTTGGGATTAGGACACCCAGACATTCCGGGCTAGGCCGGATACTCCGGGCACCTTCCCGAGAGAGGTACATCCGGGATTTGGACACCCGGACATTCTGGGCTAGGCCGGATACTCCGGGAACCTACCCGAGAGCATACTACTTAGTACCAAAACACTTGGACATTCCGGCCTGGGGCCGGACACTCCGGATACTCAAAGGAAATTAGGTTTTGGCTAAGTGTACGTGATAAATTTGTGTCTCCAACATAGAATATTGTTGAACAATTTAGCACTGAGCTTTCTCACCAGCATGTCGACACACCCCTCTTTATAGTACGAGATTCCTATACTCAAAAGAAATAGGTCGAAATCTCATAGAGGGTAAAATCCATAAAGATCTTCAACAAAACATACGCCGTCTTCTTTTCTTCAATTTTTGGGGGGTCGTCAGTGCCGAGTGTTCTTCACAAGGGGACTAAAACCTGAATGTATACTCATTGAAAATGTTAGTCCCTTAATCATTCATCATTTAACACCAAAACAAAATTAGGGGCCTAGATGCACTTTCAATCTCCCCTTTTTTGGTGTTTGATGACAACACGATTAAAGCTTCGATAAAGAGATATAATGAATTTATTTTTGGATTCTTGGATATATGAAGAGCTCCCCTTAAATGTGTGCATGATAGATTTGCTTGGAATACAAATGCACATATTCTATTTGGGATTGTGAGAGCTCCCCCTATATCTTTGAATCCAAGGATTGTGCATAGTGACAATATAGCATATTGGAGAGTTTAAAAGGACTATGCACAAGATTAATATGACATGGATGACAATAGACTTGAATAGCACATATTAAGTCATATAGTCTCCAACAGTTAAGGACGAGGTTCAAATAACATCAACTCAAAAGAAAACATAGAGCACCGAAGGTTCAAACTTAAAGCACTTAAGGTTCAAACACATAACACATGGCATAATAACAGGCATAACAAAAGGAATCCTCCAGCCCCAATCCTAGAAGCTTCTCTCCCCCTTTGGCATCAAGACATCAAAAAGGAAGAAATGCCTGGGCTAATGAGCTCGCGACGATGAGGCTCCTCCAGCATCGAACTCGGCTGCTCTTCCCGGCGGTGGTGAAGGCGACAACGGAGGAGAGTAGAAGGGGTCGGGGAAGACTTCCTCTTCACTGGGAGCATACTCTGAGCCCTCAGGAGATGGATTCATGTTCAGCTGAGTCATGATTTGCTTCTGGCGGATAGCATTATTCTTCAGAGTTTTTTTGTTTCTAGCATTCTACACTGAGATGGACTTGCACATGTTGAAGATCGCTTTTATAGCATCCGAGGTCGAGTGGAGCATACCACGAGGAGGTGACTGTCTGTAAGCTCTTGGAATTTTAGCTGCTTTCTTTTGCTTGGTAACCCTACGTTGATACATGACATGTTTGACTTCTTTGTAAAATACAATACCGGTTGCATCATCAATGAGCTTCTGGATGTAAGGCGCATAAGGTAGTGATCTCTTTTGTTCCGCCATGGCAAGCCTCATCTCATTGAAGATGAAATCAAACACATGGAAGCTTGTGTGTCTGTCACCCATAGCGTTGAGGAGGTTGAGAGTGTAACTCCGGATCTGAGAGTGTAGCGTTGAGGAGCTAGGGTGTGGCGGACCATCTTGTTCATTGTGTCATAGAAGGGCAGCAAACCCGCAATGTTTCCCAACATAAAATGCTTGCTATGGTCATAGAAGTGCATGATATTGTTGGCATTGAGTGATTCTGGAGTATGCAGCCTGTCACTGGTTCTATCATCAAATCCAGGAAGTCCCAAAGTGTGTGCAAATTCTGTGAAGGTAGTTTGGTACTTCACTCCATTTGTCATCAAATGGATGGTCATGCGTTTGTCCTTCTCAAAGAAAACGGTGGCATAGAATTGCATGATAAGCTCATCACACCAATACTCAAATCAGCTTACATACATATTCTCAGCACTCTAGAGGAACTTCAGACATTTTCTTCATACACAGCCAACAGTTACAGCCCAACCAAACACCCTCAACCACAGGCTCAGGTGCCAACAACCATAGCAGCTTTTCCAAACAGCCAGCCAACAACAGTTTTTACAACAGCCACAGCCAACCAAACACCCCCTTCGTCCGCCTCTCTTCTTACGACTTCGTCACCATGTCCCTTCCCTCCACTATGGCTACCGCCGTGGCAAGCTACCCCAGACCTTCCCCAATACGTATGGGGCTAGAAACGAGCTCCTCACCTCCTCAAACATGCGATGCACACATTATTAGGCCCCATTTAGGAGTTTAGTAAAATTTTACACTTGTAATCAACATACCAGGGTATTTTACTAAGCACCAATGAAACCGTTGAATACAAGCGGGTTTTTTTCAGGTTGTAAACTGATGTTTGGATGAGAAGAAAATCTTACACTGGATCAATGTCTGTGACCTCGCCAACCCACGCACCCGTGTGAGCGCGCCTCGCCCACCCGCGTCAAACTCGCCGGCAGCAGTGCCCGCGCACCGGGTACCTCTGTCAGCATCTGTCGTCGTCCTCTTCCGCCGTTCTGTGAGGCACCATTTCATCGAACACATCACCTCCATGGCCACCGCCGCATCCCTCTCCACCCTCTCCTCGGCCGTCGCCGCTGGCAAGCACTTCGTCCTCTCCTCCCCTTCGCTCTCCTTCGCCTCCCGCCACCTCGCCACCCTATCCCACCTCTGCGTCGTGGTCCCAGGAGCGAGGAGAGCCACGGCGGCATCCGCGGCCTCCTCGGTCGTGGCCACCATTGCGATCGAGGGTAGAGCGAGGAGAGGCAGGGTAGAGTGAAGGGAGGCGGCCATGAGCTTCTCTGACTTCCCGTCGCGGATGACTGCTTGAGATGGGTGGTGAGAGGATCCTGCTTCGGTGGCGAGAGGTGGAGCGGCGGGATGAGCCAGATCTCCGCGGGGAAGGGGAGAGCAAGTCGGCGGTGGCTTGGACCAGCGACCGGAGGAGGTGGCGGCGGCAGATCTGAGCGATGGAGCAAGTAGCGGTGGAGGGTGGCGGTGGATCTGAGAGACGTCGGGGAGAAGGTGTCTGTCGGTGATACGGGGAACAGGGTCCCCTAGACCGCTGGCAGAGGCCCAACTTGACGCCACGACGCCAAGGGCGTGGAGTCAAGGGGAGGTGCCCGGGGGAACACCCCGAGCACTGTGTCCCCTTGGCCATCAAAGGGAACCCCGAGTCATCCCTTAAGGGTGCTCCCCAAGCACCCAAGGCGACTTGGGGCCCACTCGGGATGGCGACTGCCTCCCACGAGCGATGGAATGTCCTAAGTCGCGTGCTCGGGGGTCCCCGAGCGTGCGGGAACCCCAAACACCCCTCGTAGGTCTTTTCCCAGCACACGTGGCCCGACGGGTGCATTTAATGCCTGTCTATGCGGGCCCACCTACTCCAAGTCCTTGCGGACAAGATGGCGGTGTCCTGGTCGAATTCCGTCCTCCCATATGATAGGCCCCGTCAGCTGTCGATCCTGTCAGGGGATGGAGCGGTCTGACACCTTTTTGACTTTAGGACACGCCGCCGCGTGCCCAGGCGCATGCCTCCTGTCCCTGGTCAGTAGGACCAGGGTAGTTGCAGCATGGTTCGTGGCAGAGAGCATCCGAGAAGTCTTCACCTTCTGACCCAACCCCGCCATGATGACCTAGATTCCAACCATGGCGTGACAGGCACTACTCCGCTATAGCAACTCTCAACCGTCAGCGTGGGTCGCCCATGCCCTATCCGTCAGCAACGGTGCTACTACAGTGTATTTGCCTTTCGGCCATTGTGGTGACCCCCGGGTGTATAAGGGGAGAACCAAGGCCATGAAAGGGGATCGAAAAAAGAGAAGGAGGACGAGAAAAAAGAGACCTAAGAGATAGAAAAGAGGAAGAACACCTGTGCTTCTAGGTTGATTGTAATCATCCAAATATTCATATATACACAAAAAAGCAGGACGTAGGGTTTTACACCAGGAAGGTGGCCCAAACCTGGGTAAATCACTGTCCCATTCCTAGCTCCCTGCCACTCAAGATCGACGTAGCTCCTGTTCCTGCGTCTTCCCGACCGATCCCAAAGTGGGTCCTTCCGAAGGTGGAAGTTGCAGCTCCCGCGGCTTCCACCCGGTCGGAGCCCCTGCTCTTCCCTGTGGACTGCAGCACGAAGAAGTGGCGGAAGAGCGCCACCGATGGCATCACCCCCACGAACATCTCGCAGAGGTGGGCGAAGATCGCCAACATTACCACGGAGTTGGGGGAGAGGTGGATGAGATGAATCTGGTATTCCGCCAGCACCTCCAGGAAGAACGGGGAGAACGGCGGCACCAGGCCCGCCGTGATGAAGCTTGCAAAAATCACCGTCTCCTCCGGCCTCGGCTCCGGCGGGCACGTGGCCGGCCTCACTGTCGACGCCCCCCGTTGGCCCTCCGGGACCAATATCTTTTGCACCTTGGCCATGCTCTCCTCGTTGAGGAGGCGGGACCTGGGAAGAATGGCGTTGGTGGCGGTGGACGGCGAGGAGGCGCGGCGTCTTTCACGTCTCGGCATGGTGCCGGTACGGCATGGAAGTTGGAGGTGAAAGGAAGCAGGAGGCGAAAGGGTGCAAGGAGGCGAAAAGGCGTGAACAAACAAGGAAGATGAGGAGGCGCAGCGGCGGCGGAGCGTTTAAAGGAAAGAATCAAGAATTCGAAGCGTTTCGCGTGCGAGCAGACGTGGGGGCCCACAGGGCGCGAAAAGCGGAACGTGGGGGACGTTTCTGTTTCCCTGGCAGAGCACGCTCCCCCACGAGGCGCGAAAATCAGAGCGTTTCCCCCGTGCAGCGCTCAGAGCGGGCCGACGTCTTAGTTGGCCCATGAAGAGAAGGCCCTACCCCCAGCCTCGTCCTCTTTCTGGGCCGTCGCCTGGTCACGGGCCTGGGGGCTACTGTCGGTGATATGGGGAACGGGGTCCCCTAGACCGCTGGCAGAGGCCCAACTTGACGCCACGACGCCAAGGGCGTGGGAGTCAAGAGGAGGTGCCCGGGGGAACACCCCGAGCACTGTGTCCCCTTGGCCATCAAGGGGAACCCCGAGTCGTCTCTTAAGGATGCTCCCCGAGCACCCAAGGCGACTTGGGGCCCACTCGGGACGGCGACTGCCTCCCACGAGCGATGGAATGTCCTAAGTCGCGTGCTCGGGGGGTCCCCGAGCGTGCGGGAACCTCGAGCACCCCTCGTAGGTCTTTCCCCAGCACACGTGGCCTGACGGGCGCATTTAATGCCTGTCTGTGCGGGCCCACCTACTCCAAGTCCTTGCAGACAAGATGTCGGCGTCCTGCTCGAATTCCGTCCTCCCATATGATGGGCCCCGTCAGCTGTCGGTCCTGTCAGGGGATGGAGCGGTCTGACACCTTTTTGACTTTAGGACACGCCGCCGCGTGCCCAGGCGCATGCCTCCTGTCCCTGGTCAGTAGGGCCGGGGTAGTTGCAGCACTGTCCGTGGCAGAGAGCGTCCGGGAAGTCTTCACCTTCTGACCCAACCCCGTCATGATGACCCAGATTCTAACCGCGCGCGACGTGATAGGCACTATTCCGCTACAACAACCCTCAACCGTCGGCGTGGGTGGCCCATGCCCTATCCATCAGCAACGGTGCTACTACAGTGTATTTGCCTTTCGGCTGTTGTTGTGACCCCCGGGTGTATAAGGGGAGAACCAAGGCCATGAAGGGGGATCAAAAAAAGAGAAGGATGACGAGAAAAAAGAGACCTAAGAGATATAAAAGAGGAAGAACACCTGTGCTTTCAGGTTGATTGTAATCATCCAAATATTCATATATACACAAAAAAGCAGGACGTAGGGTTTTACACCAGGAAGGTGGCCCAAATCTGGGTAAATCACTGTCTCATTCCTAGCTCCCTGCCACTCAAGATTGACGTAGCTCCTGTTCCTGCGTCTTCCTGGCCGAATCCCAAAGAGGGTCCTTTCGGACCACCGACGCCGGCGTTTGTACGTCGACAGTGTCGCCGTCGGGGGAGCTCGGCCTTGGTGGCTGTTGCGCGGAGGACTCGCGCGGAATCACAGGCGTGGAGGTGACGCTGTTGAAGCCGCACGGAGGAGCCAGCAGCGCGCCTCTTCTTGTAGTCAAGCACGGAGGAGCAGAGGGAGCATGGAGGAGCCGGCATCGGGAAATAAAATAGGCCAACAGAGTAGTGTTTTAATTTTCGGGTGTAACTGTGTAAACCGGGCCGAATTCTGAAACGGAAACTGCTCATCCAAACAGCCCAATTCGGCCCAGCACGAAAAATTTTAAGGGCTGTAAATTACACCCATTTGAACCTCAAAACCGGCCTTCCAAACAGGATCTTAGTTGTCGGACCTTACGGTCGAAATGGGCCACCGCCGCGCTGGGCGTCTCCCCGGTCTCAACTCAAGCCACCACGTGAATATCATGGGCCACCTGGGACCCTATATGAGGAGCCGCTTGCCAGAGCTCATCAACGCCCTTTTTATGACGTATTGGGTGGTGTGATAGTCAAAATGCTTCAGGATGAGTTGAGAGCCGACCTGATCGAGTTGAACTACTGATTCCTCTCTCCACCGCAGAGATCAATAGTTCCTGACATATTGTTTGACGATTCGCCCTGTCCTGTTTGCGATAGTTTTAAATTTCCGTGGTAGTTTTAAATTTCCATTGATGCATGTACAGAATCTGGCAGTGACAGAGGCCTGTCCCCATGGTGCGATGATCAGGCCGGCTCCCCTTCATTAATTCGATCAGGTCGAAGCCCCTTTCTTTGAGGCATGCCTTCGATCGACCAAGCCGGCTGCTGATGTCGATGCTGGTCGACGACAGGAGGAACAGCAAGCGAAACCAACGATGCACTATTGTGCTGTGCCTGCCGTGCGAAGAAAACACCTTTACGTTTTTTTTTGGGGACATGAATCACACTCTTTATTAATCCTCAACTATAGTTACATCATCTACTAGAAAAGGCAAAATAAAATCTGGAGGATCATCTAGCCAGATCGAGGGAGCGGATTGCCAAGCGCTGTTTGCTAGCTTATCTGATACAATATTAGCCTCTCGCGGACAACGTTCAAAACTGATTTTAACGAGCTCTCGAGCAAGATTCCGGCCTTCAACATATATATGGGCTGCCGGACCAAAAGAGTTTCCGCCATTCACCATTGTGTCGATGACCTCCAAACAGTCGAAGTTGACCACCAAACTGTTGCATCCAACCTGCGATGCCAAGAGCAAACCATGATGGAGAGCATGCATGGGCCTCAGCTGAAGCAGCATCATGTACGTGATCCAGTGCCTGGGTTGCCGCACCTATGAACGCCCCTTTCTTGTCTCTCAAGATTGCTCCGATGGTTCCACGGTAGGTTCCCTCGTCAAACGATGCGTCAACTTTCGGCTTGACCATGCCGCTAGGTGGTCGGACCCATCCATGATGTTTTATGCCCACCTTTCCAGATGAAGATTTCCAATAGTTTGCGGCCAGTGCCGTGATCGCCAAAGCAGATCGCCCAGGTAGTTGAATTGGTTCTTCGTTGATGTGCTACCTCCGCTCCCACCAAATATACCGTGCTCCCACGGCGGCCATCTCTTGCAATCCGACATGTTCAACAATGGGCGGTTTCTTCTGTTTTGAACACATCAAATGTTCCAAAAAAAACCGTGGCTGCTCTGTTCACTGAGCATGCTTCATCAATTACCCGCCTTAGGCCAAGTGCTTTCCAGACTGCCTTGGCTTGATCACACATAAAAAGCATGTGCCTTATATCCTCAGCTCCACTAGCACAGACAGAGCACTGTGCTCTTACCTTGACATGACGATTTGCTAAAACAGCTCGGCAAGGAAGAGAACCATGCAAGGCTTTCCAGAGAAATATCTTTATTTTCACAGGAACTCTTAAGGACCAGATCCTCTCCCAAATAGGATTGATCGTTGAAGAGCCAGCGCCATCTGTCTTCTCAGTTTCCTTCAGAATTGATGCTCCCACTCTAGTATGCCGAACGGACCGAGAAAATGCTAGACTTGGTATACTGCTACGCCAGAGTCATCCATGTTCCCGCTCAGAGGATTTGCATGATGCGGTTGGCGTCAATCTGCCCCGCATGAGCTCTTCATCCCATCTCTCAGCGATCGGATCAATTAGGTCATTAACATGTGTCAATAAAATTACACCCCGCATCATCACAACTTTCCTACTTGGGCTGTTAGGGATCCATGGGTCCTCCCAGATCTTGATATTGTTCCCATAACCAAGTCCCCAAATGCATCCCTTCTTGAACGTTTGCAGCCCGGCCATGATGCTTTGCCATGTAAATGAGGAGCCTTTCTTTAGTTCAGCCGACAGAAGATCTTCCGATGGATAATACTTGGCCCTTAGCACCGTGCCACATGGCGAGTCTGGATTGTTGATGAGCCTCCAACACTGTTTAGAGTATAGCTAAATCGAAACAATGAATATCACAAAACAACCATATCTCCTTTTTTCTTCAGGACACACATTTTTCACCACGCAAACCGATGTATTCTTTGTTGGATTTTGTCGTCTCCTAGCCAAAAGTGCGATGGGGCGTCGGTGCGATGGGGCGTCGGTTATTCCTTTACAGATAGTTTAGGAATTTTGAAGACGGACATCGTGAATGGCCTGTGTTACTAAGGGTGGAAACGGATCAGATACGGATTGAATAGTGCCCTTCCCACTTCCGTTTCCATATTTTCAAAGCCAATACGGATATGAATACGGATATTGTCAAATACGAATACGGATCGAATATTACTCGAATACGAATATGAATCGGATATATACTTAATTCAGTCGGATACGAATATCCTACAGCTTTAATGATAGACTATGGTAAACCACATAACTAGATAAGTATATGAACATGATGATGAGTTAATGACATATATAAATCAATGACATACGATAGTAATATGTTCTACATGGATAAGTAATGATAAAAATATGTCTCACATAGAGAAATAGAGTTTTGCTATGCCTATTAAGCTTAATGGGCTATATAATTGTGCTAAGGATTTAGAGACTTAGAGAGAGTTGTTGAAATGGGCTAATATAACATTATTCGGATACGGATATATCCGTATCCGTATCCATATTTGTTTTATAATCCGGTACCATATCCGCATCTGTATCCGGGAAATAAATCCGGATAATATCCGTATTCGCATCCGTTTTTAATTCGGATATGAATATTATTTGCCGTTTTAGTGTTTTCTCGAATACAAATATTAGATAATACGGATTATCCGCTGCCAGTTTCCACCCTTATGTGTCACCGTCTTGAGAAACACTTCCTTTCCTCCCATGGATGTGATTTTGTTCCTTCCATCCGTCTATACGTTGGCTTACCTTTACATTGACTTGTTCCACACCATCATTCGTTCTACTTCATCAAGTAATACTCCGTTTTTATACTGGACTCGAGTATTTTAAGTGAACAAATCTATCTAAACCAGTAAGACCGTCCGATCCAACTTACCCCAGCCCAAACAGGCCTTACAAATTGAGCTTTAACAAGAGGGCCATCCAGCTATTGATGAAGAATAATGAGTATCATGTGGCTGAAAAGGGCAATTTTCCTGCAAAAAAGGGAAAAAGAAAAGAAAAAGGGCATTCACTTTGTGACTTTGTGGCTTAATTTAGTTTGTCCAATCAGCTTTTGCTTATTTTACCATTTGTTTGATAAACTTTTTTCTATTTCCATGTCTACTTTTCTACAAAAGATTATAAAATAAGTTCAATACAACATAATTAAGCAACCACAAACTAAAAATATGAATGAATTTGTCTTCAATAATACATTAATCAAGAATCGATCTACGTGCTTTACAAAATTATATTGTTTCTATGGCTCTCAGAAAATTTGGGGAGGTTGGAAGACGAGGAGAAGGTGACGGCGATCAGCTCAAGCCGACTAGAACAAGCACCACGCCGGCGAGGCCAAATCTGGATGGAGTCGTTGTTTAGTCATTTTGTTGTTAGCAGTTCAGTTTGTACTCTCAGGTATAGAGTACTCCCAGTACTCTCAAGCCTAGAAAACCACAACTAAAATTCATGAAAATTTCTCAAAATGAAAAAAAATCATAAGATTGACGCAGCAAGTATTTATGATGCCACGAAATTTGAAGTTGACACTCGATCTACGCACCAAGAAGTAAAAAAGACAAATCATGATGTGAATAGTATCTGTTCAAATTTTAATGTGCACAGTATCCAGTAGGTACGATTCACGACATGATTTTTGTTTTGTTTCTCGGTGTATAGATCTAGTTTGGATTTGAAATTATATGGCATGACAGATGAAAGTTATGCTAATGTTGTGATTTTTTTGAGAGATTTTCATAATTTCTAGGAGTGGTTTGTAGGGTTGGAAGTACCACAAGTACTCCATGTGCGCTAGTACCTAGTGTCTGCCACCTCGAACTTTTAATCTCCTTTTCTTTAATTAGATGTTTGTTGATAGCTTTCTTGTATACCGTGGGTGACATGAAGTTTTTTTGTTTGCGGGAAAAAAGAGATGATATTAATCAGTAATATGGTTACACTCAGCACCAATTACAGAGCGAATGTCCTTCGGAAAGCTACCTAACTAGCAAGCGGTCCAGCATTGGATTCTGCCTAAAGCAGCACGATTGTGACTAACCCTATTCTGATGTCTAGATATTCTTTGAAGCTTAACATCTATTTAATTATATATCATATCCTTCACTTCTTGAATCCGATGAGCAAAAACGGATCGATCCAAGCTTGTAGACAAGATCATTACGATTGCCTCAACACAATCAGCTTCCATCAGGATCGGGATGTTCATCTACTGGCGCGCCAAAGCTAATCCTTCACTACAAGCTGCCAATTCCGCATCAAGGGCAGTTGTACACAGCCGTAAGGAACAGCAGGCCACAAACAAGATCGCGCCAGTGTGGACTGGGAGAACCATACATGCGCCTGCGGTACCATTCCCAGCTGCATAGGATCCATTGACATTAAGCTTTGCCTAACTTGTGGGAGGAGGTATCCAGCTCCGACGCTCTGCTAGCAAAGGTCCTACATGCACACAAGACTAAGCCACTAAGTTAGAATAACTAATAACTTGTTTACCTTTAGCAGGGTCAGCATTTGGAAATTGGTGGATAGAAAGGAGAGATTCCACATAGCCGTAGAGGAAACGTCATGAGCCTTCGACAAGAGCTACCAGTTTATCATGAGTGATCTCATTATGGGCATACCAAATATGCCATAGGAGCATTAACACCATTGTTTGCTGAACCTCACTGAGCTTGGACAACAATGGCAAGATCCACTCAGGGCCTTGAATCTAGAGCATATTATTTGGTAGGTCCATTTAGTTGGCATGCCATAGTGCCCGTGCATGGGGACACCGAATCAACACAGGTTGGGCATGTGCCCATGGCTTCCATTCGCCGACGGCTCTTGTTCACCTAAGTAGCAAGAGCATCATTAGCTAATGTCCAAGTAAAAATATACACCTTTGATGGCACACAACATTGCCAAATGGCCTAGTCTAGACGCGGACTGTCCGGTTGAACACTAGAGGTGCCAACACCATGGATCCTAAGTTGCACACTAAGAGCCAGCTTATAGGCACTATAGACCAGAAAATTCCACGTTTATCAGGATGCCACACTAGGAAGCCTTGTTCATTCCATTGGGATGAATGATGTGGACAATAGACTCCACATCCATTAGATCAAAATGTTGTTGTATGAGATGATGGTTCCACATCCCCTCAGGCGTAAGTAGATCCACAACCCATTTGAGGCGGCATTATCGGCGCGGCGTGATTGGCCTTAGGAGCATATCGCGTGGAATCCATGGGCCTCACCATATCCAAACAGCAGCACCATTACCAATACGCCAAATGAAACCTTTCTTAAGCATCTCCAGCCCACATTCGATAGCATACCATGTAGACAATCCGCGCCCTGTAATATTTAGCTTTGATTACTTGGCACATAAACCGGTAGGGAATTAGATAAGGCATCACGCTTCGTGTGCCAGGAGAGCTTGATTAAAAAGTCGCATATCATAGAATCCAATTCCTCCTTGCGCTTTAGGCCGAAGATATTATCTCAGGCCATCAAATGTGTTCTCCGCTTCCCATTTTCCACCCCCACCCCCACTAGAAATGCCAATTAGGCAAGTGAGATCATCACAGAATCTGGTGGGCAACTTGAAGACACCCATCACATGCATCGGGATTGCTTGAGCCATAGCTTTAATTAAAACTTCATTTCCCCCCTTTTTGTAACTTATTCTCACCCCAAGCTAACAAATGCTTACTCAGCTTGGCTTGTAAACTTTGGAATTTGCCCTTTGGCATGCATCCTTCCATTGTAGGCAGCCCCAAATATTTGATTTAAAAAATGACTGGACCACCTACAAAATTCCTTTAATTTCAGCATGAGTTCCCAGATCACAAGATGTGCTGAACATAGTAGAGCATTTTGTCGGATAGATCAGCTAGCCGGTACAATTTGCATAAGCATTAAGTACAGACCGAACCCTAGCAGGTTGGTCTGACATGGCTTGAAAGAAGAGAACTGAGAGATACTCGGTGCTCGACGACAAACACGAAGTGGTACAATATGTTGTTTCTACACTTCCTTCCGCAGCATGACCGAGAGACCATCATCAACAAAAAGAAAAAGAAAAGGGGACACCGGGTCACCTTGTCGTAGGCCTCGAGCCGGAGGGAATGACCCCAATAGAGTTCCATTAAACTTAATGGAATATCTCACCGTGGCCAGGCATGTCACTATCCAAGCGACCCACCGGTCAGTGAAACCAATTCTTTGCATCACATTCTTCAGGAAGCTGCAATCCACCCTGTCATGAGCTTTACAAAGATCAAGCTTATACGTGTTAGCGGCATCAAGCTTTTCTATGAAATGAAGACACTCAAAAGCCACCAAAGCATTATCTGTTATGATTATGTTGGGCACAAACGTACTTTGATTTGGGGAAACAAGATCACCAAGGATTGGCCTTAGTCGATTCACTAGACATTTGGCCGCAATTTTATAAAGAACCATGCATAAGCTAATGTGCTGAAATTCCTTGAGCTTGGTAGGGTGATCTACTTTACGAATAAGTAGTATAGAAGTATTATTTACCCCCTTTGGCATAATGTCCATGGAGAATTTTTTTTAATGGCCACTGTTACCTCTTGCTTTAGTGTGTCCCAATTCTGCTGGTAGAAACAAGCAGGGAAGCCATGCAGTCACGACGCTTTTAACGGGCCTATTTAGAAAAGAGCATCTCAAAGTTCCTCATCGGTGAACTCCTTGCATAGTTGATTGTTCATAGCCTCAGTTTTTTAATTTGGTTTTCGTTTGCTCCCAACTGCTCTACTATTGAAAAAATTTGTAGTACGATCTCCTTCATGGAGCCAATTAATTCATGATCGTTGCATCCATAACATCTCCTCCCTATATAAAATCTCATTCATGTAATCAGTGACTTGATGAATGTGGTGTTGTAGCACCCTATCACGCAGGAGATGTTCCAGCTTAGGCTGTGTCTTTTCAATTTCCCATGTGATGTTACCAAATTTGGGTTTGCTCCAACTGTGGAGGGCCTGCATGACATGACCAAGAGAAACATGAATAGGTAGCAAATCATTTTTCTCCCTCAAACCTTTCTAGGCCGACACAATAACCTATGGCAATTCACTAGCATGTTCCAAGAGGACTTCATATTGTTGACATCGTGCTCGATTATTTGATTGTTGTACCTTCAAATAGGATAGTGGTCAAAACAAGGGAAACAAAATGCACCATTGTGTCATTAGAAAAAAATATCTCTCCAGCTATTATCAGCCACCACTCTATCCAACCGGACTCAAACATTACGATTACCACATTGCTTATTATCATAAGTAAAAGGGACACTAGAAAACCCAATATCCATCGGTTCACAAACTGACAAAGCCTCATAGAAAGCAGCCATTTATCTCTCAGATCTAGGAGTATTAGAAAAAATTTCAAATTGCCAAAGAGCTTCGTTAAAGTCCCCCAAGACAATCCAAGGCAAATCTGAGGTTGCCTTTAGGGAAGTGAGGAGCGACCACATAGGATGTCGGTTTTCCACCCGAGGTTCACCATAAACACATGTGATAAACCACAAGGGCTCATCCAAAGACACTCGGACATAAACATCAATATGTCATTCGTTCATAGATTGAATGTCAAAGTATAACGACTCATGCCAAAATAAAGCAATCTCGCCGCTAAGGCCATCACTACTTATTCCAGCGAAGCCATGTAACCCTAGCCTCCCATAAAGACGCTTAACTCTATCCTTATATTGTCTAGTTTCACATAAAAAAACAATCTTCAGAATCCTAGCCCCTACCAAGGCTAGCAAATTGTGAACTATCCGAGAATTCCCAATTCCCTGACAGTTCCAGCTGAGGTAATTTATTGTTTCTGCCGAGGCACCACAGTTGGCCCGGCAAGGTGACCAGCAGCCTCTGGGTTGGTTGCTTCCATATTTACCATCCTTCCCATTTTATCCATCTAGGCTTCAGTCTCACCCCCACCTCATCTGCATCATCAAGTTTACCCTTCTTTTGCACTCCCATCCTTTGGCACCACAGAGTGAATGATAAGGGCCAGAGCATTCACTAGTACAGAAACAAGCATATCTGACGCCTAATCCTAGACAGTTCGGTCGAACAGTCTCGGATAAATCTAATCGCAGACAGTTGAAAATAGGAAACAGTCTGAAATTTTTTTTGGGCAAAGTGTGGATGCTTCCGATGGATTGCAATCCTAGACCGTTTCAGACAAAAACCATCTGGGATAGTATCCCAGACGGTTTCCTAAGATTAACCGGCTGGGATGTTTTACACTATCCCAGACGGTTATGTACAGAACAACCGTCTGGGATATATCCTAGGCGGTTTTTTTTCAAAAAGAGCCTGGGATAATCCTAGTATCCCAGACTATTTCTATTTTAGCCGGCTAGGATATATCCTGCCTTTATTGCCCGTGCCCGACCCTAGACAGATCTGGATCTAGGTTATTTCTGGTGGGTGCAATAAAGGCGATTTGGGGACGATTTTTGGAGTGGAGAGGGATCGAGGATACGCAAGAGATATTGGAAGATCTCTTGGCTATTGATTTTGAAAGGTTAGTAAAGCTTTGTATTCACATTAGAGTAGTTTTCTCCATTAATTGCATGCATTTTTCATTTCATTTATCAAAAGTAAGAACTAGTTGGAGAGAATGTATTGAATTATTTGATTTGGGGTTTAAATTAGACGAAGTTGCTAGCTAGGCATGGAGAGAAGAGAGATAATATTGAGAGAGAGGAATGATCAAATAGTCATGATGATTTCCCTAGTGGTGTATTATTTGACTTCGGGGTTTAAGTTATAAGATGAAGCTAGATTTCTAGGTGTGGAGCCAGTAGAGATAATTCAGAGAGGAATGGATTAAATAGTGATGATTCCCGTAGTCTTGGCATAGAAAAAGAGATACAGATGATCGATGATTTAGCATTTTGATAATTGATTAATGAAAGATTAGATTTATGACTAAATAATATAAATTATTCTTGTTAAATAGAAGAGTAATAATTGTAATTTACATTAATGAATTTAAATATTTAATACGTAGCATAGATGGATTGAAGATGGATGTACAATTGCAGCCGTGTGAGTGATGAGTACATTAAGGGCTTGATTGATTTTAGAAGAGCCGTCGAAGGGATATGCTCAATAAGGGGAGTGAATACATATGTTGTCCATGCATTGACTGTGATAACGTGAAGATATTCAACAACATAAGGCAGATCGAAGCACACTTGATCCAAAGGGGTTTCAAAGATGGGTATACATGTTGGACCAAACACGGTGAGGAGGAGGTCGTCATATGTGAAGATAGTAATAGAGGCGACGATGGAGTGTCTGATATTTCTGATGTAGTCGATTGTACCGTAGATGACGATAATGAGTTATCAGAAGATGATGAAATGCACAATTTAGATCAGATGCTTGGGGACGCTGAGGGGAACGACCTTGACGATGATGGTTACAGTAAATTCTGTAGATTGGCGGCGAACTCGGAGAAACCATTGTTCCCGGGATGCAAGCCAAAATTCACAAGGATGTCGACCGTGCTCGAGCTATTGAAATTGAAGGCAAGCAACAGATGGTCCGACAAGAGCTTCACTGTGCTATTAAGCCTATTAGCAGATATGCTCCCGGAGGAAAATCAGTTGCCGATAACCACGTACAAAGCCAAGCAGGTTCTTTGTCCTTTGGGATTGGAAGTTGAAAGAATACATGCGTATTCCAATGACTGCATACTCTATCGTAAAGAGTTTGCAGACTTGCATTCATGTCCTGTGTGCAAAGCATCTCGCTACAAGCACAAGAGTATTGAACCAGAGGGCATCGACGATGGTGAGGAAGTGATTAAAGGAACCCCAGCGAAGGTTGCTTGGTACCTTCCAGTAATTCCCCGTCTGAAGCGTTTATTTGCGAATCGAAAGGAGGCTGAACTGATGCATTGGCATGCTGAGGGGAGGAATGTTGATGGAAAGTACAGACACCCCGCGGATGCCGTACAGTGGAGAAACATTGATAGGAAGTATGAAGATTTCGGTGATGAAGTGAGGAACATAAGGTTCGGATTGAGTACAGATGGAATGAATCCTTTTGGCAGCATGAGCAGCCGACACAGCACTTGGCCAGTGCTTCTCTGTATTTACAATCTCCCTCCTTGGTTGTGCATGAAGCAAAAGTATATTATGATGCCGATACTTATTCAAGGGCCAAGGCAACCTGGTAACAACATCGATGTGTACTTTGCACCATTGTATGATGACCTGCAGACATTGTGGAATCCAGGGGTACAGGTATGGGATGCGTTCAAAAAGGAGTATTTCACTCTATGATCCTTGTTGTTCTGCACTATCCATGATTATCCCACTTTTAGTATTATGTTGGGCCAAAGTACGAAAGAAGGCAATGCATGTGTTACTTGCATAGATGATACCGCGAGCGTGTACCTGAAGAACTCACGCAAGACCGTGTACATGCGGCATCGTAGGTTCTTGCAAAGAGATCACCCGTACCGCAAGTTGAAGAAGCAATTCGACGGGAATACGGAGCACGGTCCAATACCTAGGCCTTACCGTGGGACAGAGGTGTATGAGATGGTTAAGGACATCAATGTTATGCTTGGAAAAAGACGAAAATCGACGACCCATGAGAAGGCGCCCACCTGGAAGAAGAGATCTATATTCTGGAACTTACCTTATTGGAAGGATCTAGAAGTTCATCACTGCATTGATGTCATGCATGTTGAGAAAAATGTGTGTGACAGTGTGATGGGTCTGTTGCTTAACATTAAGGAGAAAACAAAGGATGGAGTCAAGGCACAACTAGACCTGGTCGATATGGGCATTAGACCTGAGCTGGCACCAGTAGTAACTGAGAAAGGGCAAACTTACCTCCCCCCAACTTGTTACACTCTATCAAAGGCTGAGAGAACCGAAATGTGCAAGTTTTTGCATGGTGTGAAATTTCCGTCTGGGTACTCTGTGAACATAAAAAAGCTTGTTTTGATGGAGGACTTGAAATTAGTTGGTGTAAAGTCTCACGATTGTCATATTTTGATGACACAGATGTTGTCAGTTGCGATCCGGAGTATTCTGCCGATCGAGGTCCGAGAAACAATTACGAGGTTTTCGGAGTATTCTGCCGATCGAGGTCCGAGAAACAATTATGAGGTTATGTTCATTCTTTAACAAGATCTAACATAAGGTCATGGATCCCTCTGAACTTGATCAACTGCAAGAGGAGGTGGTGCTCACTCTGTGAGTTTGAGATGTATTTCTCGCCATCGTTCTTTGATGTGATGGTCCATCTTATTATTCACCTTGTTCACGAGATAAAGATGTGCTGCCCGGTTTTCCTTCGTAGCATGTACCCGTTCGAGCGATATATGGGGATTCTCAAGGCTTATGTGAGGAATCGATATCGATCGGAGAGCAGCATCGTAGAAGGTTACGCAGCAGAAGTAGTTGTTGAGTTCTGCATGGACTATATGGCTAAAGCCGAGCCTATAGGTGTTCCTAGATCTCGCCACGAGGGAATGCTTCAAGGCATCGGGACCATCGGAAGAAAAGCTATCAGTGCCGATCGGGTTGGCCATGCGCAAGCCCATTTCATTGTACTGCAGCACATGACTTCGATGTCCCCATATATCGAGGAGAACAAGGCGAAGCTGAGACAAGACTATCCAAAGGCGACGGATTGGAGGACGAAAGAGCACAACAAAATGTTCAACCTGTGGTTCAAGCATCGACTGTGTCAGGGGTCGTCAACTGATATGCTTACCTGGCTAGAAAGGGACCAACATTCACAGTTGTGACCTGGCAAGGATATGACATAAATGGATACACATTTTACACAAGAAAGCAGGACACGAAGAGATCAAACCAGAATAGCACCGTCCGTATTGATGCATTTGATGCAGCTGGGAAGAGAAGTTCGTACTATGGGTCCATAGAGGATATATGGGAGCTCGATTTATGGTCATTTCGACATACCGTTGTTTTGATGTCGTTGGGTCAATCTCCAACATGTTCACGTCGACAAGTACGGTGTCACCACCGTTGGCCTGGACCGTCCTGCATACAAAGAGGAACCATTCATGCTGGCGAAGCGGTTGTCCAAATCTTCTATGTTACTGACCCGTCAAATAAAAGGCGTCACGTGGTGATGCAAGGAAAGAGGAAAATTATCGGAGTTGAGAATGTAGTGGACGATGAAGAGTATAACCAATTTCATGATTTGCCCCCAATCGGAGACCGCATACTGCTCCAGGAAGAACTACTTGATGAGACTGCCTATGCACGCGACGATCATCATGAAGGGTCACTATTTAAAGGAAATATGCAAGTACATGAGGAATGAAATGTGTATGTAAAGCGACAATCATCATGAAGGGCTACTATTTAAAGGAAATATGCAAGTACATGAGGAATGAAATGTGTATGTAACATATTAGTACTACTGAATTGAGCCATTTTTTAATATTAGTCATGATTTATAACAGTTATATCATACATTTGATGAATTATGCATGCACATGTGAGTGATGAACAGAGTGGAGCATACTTGAAGCTTGACCTTTGTTTGAGCCTCTTTGGAGCTTAATAGGAGAACCCAGCACTACAATATTAAGTTCATAGCTTATTGTTGTAAAAATTGTGAAATCTGTGATCTGATCTTTTGTGTATGTGAAATGGATGTATGTATGTTTTTACTTCTGCCTCTTATTCATGTGCTATATATTGTTGTGAAAACTGTGAACTTCTATGATATTTAAATGGTCTGCTCATATGCGATAAGTATCTCAGACGGTTATTACGAGCAACCGTCTGGTACGAGGCCTATCCCATATGGTTTCACCAGGATACAAATATCACAGACGGTTTAACTCTACATCCGTCTGGGATATTATACATATCGCAGACGGTTCATTTTAGTAAGCGTCTGGGATACTATACATATCGCAGCCGGTTGGAAGGTATAACCATCTGGGATACTATACATCACAGACGGTTGAGAGATATAACCGTCTGGGATACTATAAGTATCCCAGATAGTTTGTGTCTACAACCGTCTGGAATATTAGTATCCCATACTGTTCTGCGCTTAAACCGTCTGGGATATTCTCCACTTCGTTTAATCGACACCCACGCGCACGACCTCTCATGCACATTCATCTATCGTTCCAACAGACCCCGGAGCACCCGAGAAGTTCTGCCCTAACCGTCGGCCGCCACCGAGCCGTACCGTCGCCACTCCCGCCCCCTGACCCTAGTGCCACCGCCCCCTAGCCCTTGCGCCGCTACCCCCGAGCCCTTCCACTACCTCCCCTGAGCCCTTCAGCCCCCACATTGGCCTAATCTCCGCCTTCCGCCCCCGAGCCGTACCGTCGGCGAGGAGGACGATCGTCGGCCCAGAGCTCCACACCGTTGCTGCCGCCACCACCGAGCTCGACTCCACCGACATCGGCTGTTCACGTGAGTTTGCACCCACCGATTCCAGATTATTCCAATGTACTGATGTCCTAGCTACCTCCAGTTGTTCTTCTCTTGTTCCTAGGTTTGTTGTTATGCATTAGGATCATGCTTGCAAGAGACAAAGGTAGCAGTAGTTGTAGTGTTATTATTTCCCTTTTTGCTAATTAAACATCTCGAGCAAATGTCTTCACATGTCTGCATTGGGAAGAATAGTCTGTTTTACCAATTTTACTAATATGACTCTTTAGATGTTGACATCTGATTGCCTGACAAGAGTTTTCCATAGCTATGTCTCTAATGTTGCGCTTGAATTGTGAGAACTAGCTTGTCATATATTCATCAGTGCTTTTAGGCCTTTGGAGAAGTTATAGGATCCAAAAATAGGAAGTAACGATTCTCTTGTTGTGATATGGTGAGCTATACAAAATATTTATACTGATCTATATTTATTATTCTTCTTTTCTTAAGTAAGGGATGTACTGAAGGACCTAAGTTTGGATGTTAATGTTTATCCGTTATTTGTAAATTGTTTTATTGTCTATCACTTCTTGTTTCTAAAGCATGACAACTCGAGAATGTAGAGAATTTGGTAGATATGTTTGCCGAGAATTCATCCCCGCCAGGAGGGTCGCCGCCGCCTGACATGCCAGACTCTTTGGCAACAACAAAACATAACGGTCGAAAGTGGTCGCAGAAGCCAGAGGGCAGATTTTTTGTGGCTGCAGTTGATGAGTACTCCGGAGCGCCTATTCAACCAGAACAAACGATGAAGAAGTTTAGAACAATCTGTGGCATTGTAGCGCGGGAGCGAGTTAACATCACGTTAACGTCATGGAAGCAACTTAGTAAGGCGGAGAGGAAGGGAGAGGTGGATGAAATCTTACTGCCATTTGAAGTCCCCTTTAAACTTGAAGCTGAAGTGTGAAGAGCTGCAGGTCTAGCAGTAGACAAGTCTGGAAGAATTTCAAGAGCTTTTTAGTCAAAGAGTTCGTTGAAAAGGATAAAGAGCCATTTGAGAAGTATGGGTTCATTAATCTCAGAGACTGGGAAACCTTTGTGGAGATGAAGAAGGCGGACGACTTCCAGCTTAAGAGTGAAGCAAACAAGGCCATTACCGCCAAAAACAGACACCACCATCGACTTGGCACGTCGGGGTATGCAGCCAAAAGGAGCCAATGAGAAAGGGAGGACGAGGAGGCACGACTGGCGGGCACTGAGCCTCCTTTCTCTAGTGTTGACAACCCCAGGGGCTGAGACTGACTTCGGGCTAGGGGAAAGCCTGATTGTAAGGGCGCTTTCTCCTTCCCTAATCCAGCTGACCAGGAGGTGTACCAAAGAATGGTAAGAGAACTACCTCCCTCAAATTGTGTGATTAGTACGCAACTTGTTAGTAAGAGATCTAACATGTAAGCCTTCTTGTAGGAGCTATTGAGCTCAGAATCATCCCAAAGCTCCTTCGTGAGCGATAGAAAGAAAGATATACTCTCCCAGGCTTTGGGCAATGCTGAGCATTCAGGTCGTACGCGGAGCTATGGGTTGTACGTCCCTTGGCGGAAAACTTTCCCAAGCGACCTAGAGTCTCGAAAGGAGAGGAAACGGGCAAAAGCTGAACGTGATGCTCAGGAGATGGAAGCTATAACGAGTTCACTCAAAGCGGAGATGGCTCAAATATTTGAACAACTAAAAGCGCAACACATGGGTGTAGGAGCCGTAGGCAGTCCTGGTGATCGACGGAGCAGCTGCGCATCCGTTGATGTTGTTGACGATAGCAGCGGCACAAACCCAGTTAATGAGATTTAGCATCCCATGTCATGCAAGCTATACGTGAAGCTAAAGAACATGGATTTTGCACTAGAGGTAGCTTATGGGATGGCGTATCCGCCAGTGGAGAGAGATGTGGCCAACAATGTCCCATTAACACCAGGTATGCAAAAGTCAGCGTGGACATGGTCTCCAAGTGCCAATGCAGCAATATCCCGCTTTCCCATACTGATCTCGATGCCGAGATAAAACATCTTGGACAAGCCGTTAGGAAGTTCATCCAGTGGCTTAAGAAAGACATTGTGATCGAGACACGACGATCTGAGCCATCGTGTCCAGTTGGGATCGTGTCGATGTTTTGTTCACCGCCAAAGATACCTACTCATTCGGCGCCAGAGCATCCAGCTAGTGAGCCCCAGCAAGAAAGCCAAGCTATGGTACCTCCTCCCGTTCGAGCTCCTTCGGCGCCGGAGCAATTGGCTATTGAGCCCCACCAAGAAAGCCGTGGTATTGTACCAGTGTGGCCTGCAAAGAGTGTTCTAGCAAGGACTACAAAAAAGGGAGCCAAGGGGAAAGCGAACCAGACATATGAGGATGTCCCTTTCATGGAGGTAGCTCGCAGGTTCGTGCTTGAAGAACCAATGTTATCCGATGAAGATCTTAGTTCAGTTGGGGTTATTTATCAGAGGTTGCATGCTCACTACATGAAAAGATCTAATGCACCGGGTGTGCAAAGCGAATCCGGTATAGTAGTGCAATTCTGAGCTAATCATTTCAAGCATAACCCGTCATTCTTACCAATAGACTACAAGGACTTATTCGATCTCTTTAACCTTCGGGAATTGGACGCCTCCTTGATGAGATGCTGGACATTGCAAGTGTTTACAACTTTTGTCTACGTTCACATAATACCCTCACGTTCGTACATTCATATAACTCATTGTTTTCTTATGTATGTTTACATAGATACATGATACAATTATCAAGAAAAAGGACCTCCTGATAGGTTACCTCGACCCACACTTGGTCTCCGCGCAAATCCTAGCACTAGATAAGGATCTTGTCGAGCAATAATTCACAAACGCATTACGCCAGCTATAGGACAAAGACATAATATGTCTTGCCTGGAACCAGGAGTAAGTGATGCATGCATTCTTCAACTCATTTTGGCTTTCAACTAGGTGTAAGTTATTAAAAGCGAAATCATTTTCTGTAGAGGACACTGGATCTTGATCGTGATTGAGAAGGTGTGGAAGAAGGTCGATTACCTTGATTCCTTAAGGTATAAAAAGAGGGATTGGTCCGTAGTCAATGGTTTAATCGACATGTTAGAAAACAATGGTCTATACATTCTTCTCTTTTTACTTTATTTTGCAAATCCGTGCTGAGCAAGATTTGCTCCTACCACGTAGGGCATGGGCGGCATCCGCAAATCAAGGTGGCTCTGACACTCTCAAACACTATTTTGCTTACAAGGTACTGCCTAACTTTAGAAAACAAATTTTTATCTCATCAAACATCAAGATATGTCGTGCACATAAATCTGGATTTTTTTCGCAGTGCCACCAGCAGCTAGCTGGAACCGGGCTTTGTGGCTACTATGTAAACCACCACATGAAGCCCATATTGTATGGGACGAAAAGCCTGAAGCATAAGGTTAGCTAACCTATCAATGATGAATCTAAAATTTCTATTTGACAATTATTATTTAATTTAATCTTCATGATTACAGGATGGGTTCAACATTGGAGTAAAGTCCTTGGCTCCCGTAGACATACGACAAATCTGATGGGACCTCGCCTTGTTCATACTATCTGAAGTTATCGCGAAAGAAGGCGAGTTCCACTAGAAGATATGTTTTTTGCAGTTCTATGACTATATGTTTACTTATGCAGTGAAATTGAGTGCACTTTTGACCCCTCTGTTACTTATATTTGCAACTGTATGTATGTTCAGATCTGTGAGATGTGAAATATGCAAATCTGTGGAGATATCAAATTACTTACGTTTCAAATCTGTTCAATTATATATGTGTGATGTGATGATGATATCCAAGAAAATTTTCATGTATGTGACATTGTGATTCTGCTACTTGATGCATGTGATAATTGGATCTGTTTCATGTCTGTTATTCTGTTGTTTTCAGAGGGCAAGGCTAGTAATTCCTGAGGCTAGCCGAAAAACTAGGAAAATTCTGATGCTATGAATTAATATCCTAGACGGTGGGATATGTGAAACACCAGACGGTTCTGATGCAGAACCGTCTTTCATCTGATACATATCCCGGGCGGTTCATTAGCCAAATCGGCTGGGATATTTCATGTATCACAGGCGGTTCTCTGTTCAAACCGTCTGGGATATTGTATGTATCCCAGCCGGTTGCCTGTCTGAACCGTCTAAGATATTTATTATCCTAGACGGTTTATTAACCGGCTGGGATTGATCCTCCACATCCCTGACCATGAATCCGAGTCGGTTGTCCAAACCACCTGGGATGACATTTATGAACTGGCTGGGATTAGCCATCCTCTAGCAGTGATTGGTATCACTGAAAGAAGTAGCTTCGTCCTTTTGGTCCACGGAACACTTGCTGAGAACTGATTCCACCACTGCGTCCTGGGAGTTAATATCAATCAGTGAATTAGTCAATGAGTTGAGGTGGCAGATGGGAGAAATCATGTCAGAACTATGCAATGACCGCTCACAGCGGCTGTCGCGAGAGCTTCTTACACCTACCTAGCCCTATAGCACCAAATCCCGTGATTCCTATGCCGTATTAGCATGGAATGCTGGATCATCTCAGTCATCAGTGTTGGACGCATTCGCCTGATCTGACATGTTAGTGTGGTCTGTAGATGCACCGTTGCGGCTCGACATAGCCAACGGGACGCTATCGAATGGAGCAAAAAGATTACGATGAGCGGCCCAGGCTTCCGCTTGGAGTATGCCAGCCTACCAGTCCACCTGCTTAAAAGGAGAGGAACATAGTCTGTGACTCAGTATCCCCCGTAAGACCACGATGGAAGCAAAAGAATGGGGCTGGTTCATATTTCAAGAGAAAGCGTCGAATCAACTCTTTTCCTTTAACTCTAGTGTCTATATGAACCAGTAGAGGTAATTCAACCAGACAGTCGACACAAACTCTTAGAAAGTTATGTTTGTTAAGGCCATCTTCAACCACATCAACCTCATTTACCTTCCCAAACTTGCCACCAAGTGCTCGGCCAATCCTTTCTATTTGCATGCCAAGCGGAAGATCATAGATATGCACCCACATAGGCAACACATTCAACGGTACCTCGGAAATTCTTGCTTCTCTTCTCCATCAAAGGCCACGATAATCAGAGCATCACCTCAGTGTAGACCTGGACCCCCCTGAGAACATGCTCAAAATCCCCCGTTGTACCAAACATGACAATGTAAAATCTGTCCTCAGTCTGCTCATACTTGAGATCCACACGGAGTTGCTAGATGCACTTGTAGCATTGAACATGTAGGCCACGTAGAGTAGTACCATGCCAACACTGTCCATCGCACCGCAAGCTCATGTGTCTCCTCCTCCATCTCTATTTCCACAACCCCAATATTCGATTCAGGATCATCCCCATGAAGGAGAACCTCTGGCCCAACATGCTGTCCTAAAATGCTGCCATCATCAATCACATCTTCCAAATGCCTTTGGGCTTCTACCACTGTGTCTTGCTTCTCAACCACCACCATCTCCCGATGTCCATCTAATAGTTCATATAGGTCCCCTAAGTGGGTTTTGATGATTAATGATAAACAATTAAGGGACTAATGTGTATATCAAGTGTGATCAGGTCATATTGTCCCAAAAGCAGTGGTATATCCAGCCAAGTTGACCCTAAAAGGTTCTAAGGAAGGATGGCTTGAAGAAAAGAAGATTATCAAGATAATCTTCCAACTCTTTTTGTGGTTTGTTGAATCACTTTGAGTCTTAGAAAATTCGTACAATTAAGAGGGGCTGAACTTAGGTTCGTAAGGAGTATACCTTGCAGAAATGCTTAGCTAGGATTCAAAACCCCATTGAAAAAGGTTTTGAAAACCTTCTATCCTCACTCTGTCAGTGAAAGTCAAAGTCTCCGAGTTTGTGTCGGAGTCTTCGAGATCCTTTTGAGTGTGTAGACTTAGGGAAATTTCCGCCTCTGGGTTTCCCTTTCCTCCTAGTTTTCTAGTTGTCGGAGCATCCGAGATTTTCTCGTAGTCTCCAAGATTGTGCTCTGACCTCGCTTGAAATCCCTTTGTCTCTATGTCAGAGCATCTAGAAGTTTTCCAGAGTCTCTATAATCCTTCGAGGGTAGCCTTTTGAAACCTCAGAGTGTTTGAGTTCTGAGTCAGAGTCTTCGAGGTTTTGCTTTAATCTTGTTCGTTAAGCATCCTTGAATCTCAGAGTGTCCAGGTCCAAAAGTTGGAGTCTCTAGGGAATGTTTCTTACCTCACTTGTCTAGGCATTTTTTCTTTCCGGAGTGTGTGGCCTCCAAGTTGGAGCCACCAGCTTTCCTCTCAGTCCATATGTTTTGAAATGTTAGAGTTTTCGAGTTTGTTTTGGTGTCTCTGATATCCACTATTGGACTCTCTTTCATCCCAGAAATAGCCATTGGTTTTGAAATGTCGAAACCTCTGAGGTGAAGTTGGAGTCTCTGACTTTACCTACTTTTTGCATAGTGGTTAGTTTTTAGGGAGTTGCCTATATGTACCCCACGCCTCCTTGAGTTTAAAAGCTCTTGCCCATCCTATTCTCCTACACTCTAAGTGCAGAGACACACCTCCTCAAGCCCTAAGTTCATCTTTGTGAGGAGATCTTTGAGAGGGAGTGAGATTTGAGCCATAGTTGAGCATCAAGTAAGGGTTGCCTTCAAACTAATCTGAGATCTGCTTAGTACTCTTGGAGATTGGTGTCTCCTATATGGCCAAAAGTTACTTGGGAGCCTTCGAGCAAGGTGTGAAGCGCTCCCAAGGAGTTTGTGAAGGTTTGGAGCTTGCCTACCGCAAGGTGAAAGGTTGCCACAAGTGAAGGCAAGCTTCGCATCGGCGAGCCTCTTGAAGAAAAAGCACAGTTTGGTGCCAGCTTCGATCGCAGGATCAAATTTCCTCAATGGAGACATAGAGCCTCGCCAAAGGCTTGAACTTCGACAACAAATCTACTTGTCTCCCTTGTTTGCAACCGTTTACTTCTCTTGCAAATCATTTTCTTGCAATTATTGTTTATTAGCATGTTTAGGTGTTGATTTACTTGTAGTTTTTATTTATCACCTATTCACCCTCCTCTGGTTGATAACTTAGATCTTTTCAATAGGTATCAGAGCAAGATTCTCTCATTTATTAGGTTTCACCACCTAGAGAGTTAGGATGTCGTATAGTGAGGCAATGCATGTGGGGAAGGTTCCTTATTTTTATGGTACTAACCATGCTAGTTGGAAGCACAATATGAAGATGCATCTAATGAACATTAGTCCAAGAATATGGCAAATTGTTGTTAATGGTTCTACAATTCTAATTGAGGAGGAACCAAGCGAGAACGACTACAAGAACCTACACCTCAATGCACAAGCAACGAATTCTACCCTCACAACGTTGAGTCTGGGTGAATTCAACCGGGTGAGCACTGTCGAGAAAGCCAAGACCATATGGGACAATCTCATGGAGATTCAGGAGGGCACTTCATCCGTCAAGGAGTCCAAGCTTGATGTTCTCACAAGCAAGCTTGAACACTTCACAATTGATGAGAATGAGATGTTCACATGTCTCAATCACATTGTGAACGAGCTCAAGGGCCTCGGGAGCACGGAGGTTAATGATCACCTCATCATCAAGAAGGTGCTCTGAGCTCTCACACCCAAATACGAGTACTTGGTGATGCTTCTTCGTGAAAGGAGCGACTTCAAGACCTTGACGCCAATTGACTGCTCGGGAGGGTCATTTCCCATAAGATCACAATCCAAGATAAGAGGAGCTTCTGGTCTCCAACTCAAGCATTAAGAAGAACATCTCTTTGAAGTCCAAGCACGTAGTCGAAGAAGACTCAAGTGATAATGAGGGTGAAGAAGAACTTGATGATGAAGACATCGCCTTTTTCATGAGAAGATTCTCCAAGATGTTCAATAAGGGCAGTGCCAACAAGTTCTTCGACAAGGAGAAGAGATATGAAAGATCGAGGTTTATCGACTAGAGGGGGGATAGGAGATTATCAAATTTTAACAAACTAGTTGCTTATCATGCAAAGGTGAAGCAATTTATAGATGAAGTAACAGGAAACAAACAAAATTCAGCTCAATTGAAGAACAACACAAAGTAAAGAGCAAGAGACGAAGACACAAAGATTTAACCCGAAGTTCAAGTTGTTGGCAACAACTCTACGTCTTCGTTTGGAGAGGCTGAGCACTTAGCTCCGAAGACACACAATCTTCACCTTCTTCTCCTTGAGCTTTTGTCCACTTAGGATCTGCTCAATCACTCGTGGTGGATCTTGAGGTGATCCCTGGACCTTCACAAACTGTTGGAGGCGAATCCACAAGTTGGAGCTCTTCAACAACGCCTAACCGGCTAGGAGATGCCAAATCTCCAAGAGTAATAGGTTTGAACTCTAGGCTCGAAGAAACTCTTGCTTGAATGCTCAATCAAGTCTTTTGGATCTCTCAAAGCTTTCCTCTCTCAAGAAGATCTCAATGGAGTCAAGAGGAAAGGGGAACACAGAGTATGCGAAGGTTTTTTTTGCGCTAAGTGTTCTCCCGAGCCCGCAGGACGTCGGGGGCTATTTATAGCCGTTCAGCAGAAAAGAGTCGTTGGGCACAAAGATGCTCCTCCGGTACAACCGGAAGACAAACCCGAAAGCACCGGGATTCAAACCAATGGTCAGATCTGAAGAACATCAGATGCACAGCGAAAGGCTTCAATACAAAGTCGGTAGTTCCGGAGAGGAACTCGGTCATACCGGAATTGAAGAATATGCTCATCAGAGTTACTTCCATAAGCAATTCCCGGTAGTGCCGACTTTGAAGACGGTTGTGCCAGGTTTAGAAAAGATGACACGTTCTTCTCCACAGAGAAGAAAAATGGTCCAGCCGGAAACCTAATCCGGTAACACCGTTTCACAAGGAAGATCTAAGTCCAGAACAGATTCTCGGTGCAGCCGGAAAATGGAACCGGTTCAACCGAAGACGAAGCATGGGGGACTTTAGTCTGAGACGAAATGAGCCCTAAGTCCAGAAGAGATTCTCGGTGCAGCCGGAAACAAAACCGGTGCAACCGAAAACAACTCAGAATGCGACTTAGACAAGGGCGACAGAAGATCTAAGTCCAGAGAAGATTCTCGGTGCAACCAGAAACAAAACCGGTGCAACCGCAGACAAAACGAACAGGACTTGGTCTAGGGTAACAGAAGCATATTCCGGAAGCACCAGTCTTCCAAACCGGTTGAACCGATTTCTGAAATATAAAACTAGGGTAAACCCTAAGCGGCAGGGTTCCCTAACTCTCCAACACAGAGGCCATTCTCGGCAGCACCGGGTTCGAGACCGGTCATGCCGCAGTTGAACCTCTTCGAGCTTGAAGACGACTAAGTCTTCAAGCCTCGCAACAGAGGCCAATCTCGGTACAGCCGATTCTTCAAACCGGTACAACCGAGAGTCACTGTCTGTGTTTCAGAAAGAGATTTCAAAGAGGTCTTCAGAGATTTGATTGAGCATTCACGAAGACTCTTCCTCTAACTTGGATTTCTCACCCCTCTTAATAGGCGGCTTGTTCTATAGACTCAAATGATTTATTGATCATATTAAAGACTAGAAAATCACCACTAATCTTCTAGGTCCAAGCCTTCCTTCATCTTTAACTTTTTAGGGGTCGACATCCGTTGGTTAAACCAACTACTTGGGGACTATACACCTGAATACACTTAGTAGACCATTAGTCCCTTAATTGTTTGTCATTAATCATCAAAACCCATTAGGGGGCTCTAGATGCACTTTCAATCTCCCTCTTTTTTGTGATTGATGACAACACGATTAAAGCTTCACAAAAGATATAAAGATTTGTGTTTTGAGTTTCATGATGTAGAGATAGCTCCCCCTAAATATGTGCACTATTTAAATGTTGCTTTGAATGCAAGTGCACATCTTTGAGGAGTTTTGAGGAGCTCCCCCTATATCTTGGAACCCGTGGAATTTCATTGTATTAGAATCATCATTAATGGAACAATGCACAAAGGTGATCAGAGCTTAAGAATATATGTATGATGAGCAATTAATCAGGGCATATGATCATTAAAGATATGAATATGAATAATAGATCAGAGCATATTGTCATATCAAATGATAAGATGTAGATATGCATATGATAGATAATTGATCAGAGCATATTAAAAGAAGTTGATCTTAAAAAAAATTGTATCAAACACAAAAGATCACCAATTTAGAGTTTACAAACCAATACATAAATCAAATAAGAAGCAAGGTTTGTAACTCTTCTATCCTAACTTCTTCTAGGTGAAGATCTTCAAACTGCTTTCAAACCCTCCCCCTTTATATCTTCTTCCTTATAATCACTCCTCCTTTGGCATCAATGAGCCAAAAAGGCTTATGCTGAGGAAGGAGCACCGGATGCTGAAGCATGAGGAGAACTTGGAGGAGCTGGAGCTGAAGCTTGAGCTGGGGCCTGAGGGGGCGAAGTAGAAGTGTCTTCAGACTTAATAGAAGAGATGGAGGCACTTGGGGTGACTCTATAATGGATTGAAGAGAGTGGATGAGCACACCACGGATAGGTTTCTTGGATGCCTTGTGCTGCCAACTCTTCGTCAGAATAGTGCTTCTTTAGAAGTGCCCAAGATCTCTTGATAGATTCTCTGTCAGCTGTTTGGGACACTAGAGCCATGTTGAAGAGTGCATTAAGATCATGCCTCATTAGCTTCTGTTCTTTTCTCATTTGATGAATGGCTTGAAGAAGCTGATCAAGCTTTGATAGTTCTGCTCTTTTGGGCGCTGCACGTGATTTAGATTGACCTTCAGAATGATGGAATGATGGATCATCACTGGCCAAAAGAATTCTTTCTTCACCAGCCTGAGGACCAGGGGGTTGAGGAATTGGATCAGCAGGTGCTTTGCTTTTGCCTTTGACTAAAGTTGCTTTCTTCACCAAGTCTTCATATAAAGTTGGTGTGAACTTGGTGTGAGTTGAATCACAGTGAAAAGCAATCTCAGTCTTGTTGAGAATGAACTTCATGACATATGGGGCATATGGCAACTGCTTGATGTGGTCTGCAAAAGCTTCTGACATGAAGTTTCCAAAGAAATCAGCCGCATTGAAGGGGACATGGGCCATGATTTTCAGGAGTAGGTTTCTTGCTCTATGATGAATCTCATCTTGATTCCCTTTCTTCGGAGCAAGTGTCTTCCTCAAAATTTTGAGGATAGTCCTGGCAGCATAGGTTAGATCAGCTATTTTGCCAAGGACAAATTCTCTGTCTTCATAGTACAGAGGAGTCAACCCTTGTTTTGGCAGAATGTCTTCATCATGAATTTTTGGATCTTCAGAGTTTATATCCATTCCTAGCCCTGTCCTTGCCACAAATTCTTCAAAGGTGGCCTCATACTTAGAGTGCCCTGTCATCCATTCCAGCTTCCAAGTGTTGGAATGAGCTTCACTTCCTGATATATACAGAGTTGCATAAAACTGAAGAATGAGTTCTTCATTCCAGTCTTGTCTGAATGTGATTAGCTCTGCAATTCCCACCTGTCTGAGGGCATCTAGGATAGGTGCAAAGCATCTATTCTTCTCCAAGTAGGCTAGATCCACGTATTGATGCTTGAAAATTATATTCTTTTTGAATAATGTGGTCTGGTAAAAGTGCTGTTGTGTTCTAGCCCAGAACCTGGGATCTGAGGCATCCCTTACAAATTCATAGGGATTTACATCCCATCTGATCTCTCTTAACTCTTCATTTGTCAATTTATTGTATTCCACAACTGGCTGAGGCCTTCTACCTTGCCAAGGAATCATCTGTGTGGGAGCAAGGACCACCAAAGTGGCATTGTCTTCAATGTTCTGCTGCTCCCTTATTTCAATATCTTCTTCATCTTCATGAAGTCTGGCCTTCTTCAGTGCGGATCTGGTGCGTTGACTAGGCCTGGGAGGCAATTTATCAGCCTTCTTCTTCTTTGCGACTGGAGCAGTTGGTCTGGGAGTGACAGTCTGTTTTCTCAGTCTTCACTCATATTGGTGAGTTTGAGCTTGAGCTTCAGAAGACTTAGAGACTTCAGCAGTGGCAGCGATAGCAGCTTGTTCTTTGACAATTGCCTCAGACTGAACTTGCTGCTCTTCAGCCTGTTGTTCAAGTTGAACTGTTGGTTGATCCCTGACCGCTTCAAGTTGAGCTGATTGTTCCTCAATCGGTGGAGTTTCTTGTTCTTCAGCAGTCGGACCCTCAACATGAGCTTCAGGGGTCCTGACTTGTTCTACAGGCTGAGTTTCTTGTTCTTCAGCCTGTGATTCCTCCATATGAATATCAGCTGTTGGAGCTTGAGGCATCTGGGAGGTTTTTGCAGGCTGCTCGTCATGAGTTACAGCCTGTTGTTCTACTGGGGCTGCTGGTTCTTCAACCTGAGCAGCTGGGGTTTCTTCTGGTGTAGAAGTCCTCGCTGGACTTGCTTGTGGTGAAGAGGGCCTCAAGGGAGAGCTGGGAGCTCTTGGAGGTGAAGATGTCTGGTGCTGAGGTTCTCTGACTATGATGCCCGTAGGCTTAGAGGATTTAGCGAGTCTTGTTGCTTTCTCTTCTCTGAATTTAGCAGCCTCTGAAATTGCTTTCTGCTTTCTTATACCAGCAAGAGTGGCAGTTCTGGCTAGAGCCTTGCCACGTTCTTCTTCGAAAGCTTACACTGCTATGAGAGTTTTATATCTCTGAAAACTTTCTTTGCTTTTGCCTTGAGCAGCTTTCAGCTTCTTCAATTCAGCTTCTCTCATTTCCTTTTGTTTGTGAAATTCTTTAAGCTTGGCTTGACTCTTTCTGGCTTCTTCATAAATTTCTAGCCTCTCTAGGGCTAAGGCATCCTGGTTGGCTAATTCTTCTGAAGAGAAGATGGTCAATGGGTCAGCTGGAGCTTCTCTTTCAGCTTGCTCTTTTGCCTCTAACTCTTTGCCAAGCCTTTGAGCTTTGGCAGCTTCCCAGTGTTCTTTAGCCTTTTCATCCTTAGAGTGGCCCTGAGCCCTATTGGGATGTCATCCCCAATATCTGAATCTGAATCTGAAGGGGTTGCTTGAGTGACAGGTGGCTTAGAAGCGGAGGACTTTTGAGGAGTTTTGGCTCTGCGCTCACTTATTTTGGCAACTACCTTCCTCGCATTTTGAGGTTGAGGGGATTGCTTCTTCTGAGGAGTTGATCTGGAGCCACTAACTCCTTTTTTCTTTTCTTTACTGCTTCAATGGTTGAAGCAGATTGTTTCTTGGACTTGGCAGTTTTTTCGTCAAAGACATTCTTCCAGTAGACAGTTACATATCTGCCTTCTCTTTGCTGCTTCACCCAATATCTTCTAATCTTTTGGTGCCTATGCTTTCTCCCATAGCTGTCTCATGCGGAGGAGTGTGCATCTTCAATTCCTTAGGCACTTCATATGCCATATTCTGCAGTTTTCTTCTGCTAGAGGTTCTTGAGGAACCAGCCTGAGTTCTTGATTTCTTCTGAGGAGGAAGAGGAGGATGAGGTGAAATTTCCCTGGAGCTGCTGGTGGCCCTATCTGGGTCACTATCACTGATTTGTACATCATAGCTCCTTTTAGCATTAGAGTCACTGGGTTCAAAACTCATGATTATACCTGTGAAGAATAAGGGATACGAAGAGATAAGACAAGATCACATATGCACTCAGTAGACTCAATTTTTGAAGAAAAAATGGTTTTTACCTGATGAATCAGTAGTTTCCTCAAAATCAGTACAACCAGATTCACTTCCGGAAGTGTCGGGCTTGTGCTTCAGCATTGCAGAGCACAAACGCGGAACTACCGGTTTGAAAATCGGTAGTGCTGAGATTCTTCAGAACACGGACCACATGATTCGATAGGCGCAGAGATTGAACGGAATCTAAAATCGCGCCTAAAGTCCTGAGATATTTTGATTTGACAGGTGCTAGAATTTTGGAGGGAAAATGTACCGTGGAGATTGAACTCGCACGACGAGAAATGTGAAGAGGAGTTCGCGGGTTCCACTGCCGTGTCCTAACTCGGCGGCGGCGGTGTTGCTACGGCGGCGGCGGACGTGAAGAAGTCCGACGACGGCGGTGAGTCCGAGCTTCAAATCCGGTGGTGCCGGTGAGTCGGATGAAGAACAGCGGCGGCGCTGAAGATTTTAGGGTTTGTGGAAGCTCAAGCGACTCGGGGAGAAGAACCTGGTATATTTATAGCCAGGGCTTCCCGGAAGGGCCGGAGATGCGGTTCGCGAGGAAACCGGATCTACCATTGTGAGTCATCAAAACGCGATGGTGCCGGGAATAATCTCGGTAGCACCGGAATTGAGTACTGGAAGATGACTCATAATTCTTCAGAGTCTCAACAGATAGGATTTTCGGTTGTGCCGGGATTGAAAAAATCGGTATAACCAAAGAATTTCTTCAAAGAGGAAATCGACTCTAAGTTTTATCTCCGTAGCACCGGAAGAAAAATCGGTGATGCCGGGATTAGTTTCAACAGTGCACTTGTGAAGAATAGCATGAAGACTTTAGATAAGGTTTAGATAGATTTGAGGTTAGGGTCCTTTGTCATCCACTTAGAGAAATACCAACTGAAGAAAATGAGCTATAAGTTGGATGATCAATAGGACTAAGATATATATCAAATGTGGTGATTTGAAGCCACCATGTATGAATGTATTGATTTAGAACCACATATCAATTTTGTGAAGAGGGTTCTATGAATCATATTTATCAATGAGCACATGTGTTTCTTTTCTCACATATTTGGATGTATATATTCATTGAGAGAATTATACTTACCCTTAATGTGTTCATCTCTAGGATATCAACATCAAGTCATGATGTGAACATGTATGCATGGTTTCAAGTCACGTTTCGAGAATCTAAAATATTTAGCTCACTATGCAACTCGCAAAACCTATGCTCATCTAAGGGTTTTGTGAAGATATCCGCTAATTGTTTATCTGTTCTCACATGGCTAATAACAATATCACGTTTTGCAACATGATCCCTAATGAAATGATGACGGATATCTATGTGTTTTGTGCGGGAATGTTGAACTGGGTTATTGGCTATCTTGATCGTGCTTTCGTTATCACACAAAACAGGCACTTCTTTAATCATAATTCCATAATCCTTCAAAGTTTGCCTCATCCACAATAATTGAGCGCAACAAGAACCTGCGGATATGTATTCGGCTTCGGCGGTGGATAGGGAAATAGAGTTTTGCTTCTTGGAAGACCAACTAACTAACGATCAACCTAGGAATTGGCATGTTCGGAGGTGGACTTCCTATCAACCTTGTTTCCTGCATAATCCGAGTCCGAATATCCAACAAGATTGAAACTAGTCCCTTTGGGATACCACAGCCCTAAGTTGGGAGTGAAGACTAAATATCAAAGAATTCTCTTAACAGCCATGAGGTGGCACTCCTTAGGAGCTGCTTGAAACCGTGCACACATGCAAACACTTAACATAATGTCGGACCTAGATGCACAAAGATAAAGCAGGGAACCAATCATAGAACGGTATACCTTTTGATCAACGGATTTACCGTCTTCATTTAGGTCGAGGTGGCCGTTTGTTTGCATTGGAGTACGTATTCCCTTTGCTTTCTCCATGTCGAACTTCTTGAGCATGTCCCTTATGTACTTCTCTTGAGAAATGAAGATTCCATTTATAAGTTGCTTCACTTGAAGACCTAGGAAGAACTTCAACTCTCCCATCATGGACATCTCAAACTTGTCGGCCATCATTTTTTCGAACTCTTTGCTGAAATTGTGGTTAGTTGATCTGAAGATAATATCGTCCACATATATTTGGCATACAAAGAGTTCACCATTCATTACTTTGGTGAAGAGAGTACAATCAATTTTCCCAGTTTTAAAGCCTTTAGCGAGTAGAAACTTCTTACGACACTCATACCATGCTCTAGGAGCTTGTTTGAGTCCATATAGTGCCTTATGAAGTTTATACACACTACTTGAAAATTTTGGGTCATCAAAATCGGGTGGTTGTTCAACATACACTAATTCTTCAATTTCACCATTTAAGAATGCACTTTTAACATCCATTTGATATAGCAAGATATTATGATGATTTGCATATACTAGCAAGATTCTAATAGCTTCTAATCTAGCTACGGGTGCATAAGTCTCACCGAAGTCCAAACCTTCTACTTGCGTGTAGCCTTGGGCAACGAGACGTGCTTTGTTGCACACCACTTGACCATCTTCATCTTGCTTGTTCCAATACACCCATTTTGCTCCTATAACGTTGTGCTCTTTGGGGTTCGGTCTATCAACTAGTGTCCACACCTTGTTGCGTTCGAAATTGTTCAATTCATCTTGCATTGCCATCACCCAATCTTCATCATCCATTGCTTCGTCGATCCTAGTTGGTTCCAACGAAGACACAAACGAGTAGTGCTCACAAAAATTTGAAAGTCTAGCACGTGAGCGAGTTTGTGGACCTTTGTTTATGTTGCTTATAATTTTGTTGACGGGATGACTGTCTTGGATTTGCTTCGCAAGTCTTGGGTGATGTGGACCACTTTGAACTTGAAATCTTGTTTGAGCTTCATCTTCAGCGTTTGCTTCAGTGTCATCACTTTCCTCTTGAGGATCTTGACTTGAGGAAGGTGGCATGACATCTAGAGATGAAGTGCTCTCTTTGACTTCAATTGGTTTTACTTCCCCAATAGCCATATTCTTCAATGCTTCAGTGGGGATGATCTCATCTGCAACACTTGGCAGTTGCTCTACTTGGGAGCCGTTAGTCTCATCGAATTGCACATCCAGCGTTTCTTCAACTTTTCATGTGAAATTGTTAAAGACGCGGTAAGCGTGCGAACTCGAGCCATAATCGAGAAAGAAACCCTCGTGTGATTTTGGAGCAAATTTAGATGTGCAATGCTTATCTAAAATATAGCATTTAGATCTAAATACACGAAAGTATGCAACGTTTGGTTTGTTACCGGTTAGTAGCTCATATGATGTCTTCTTCATAAACTTGTGAAGATAAAATCGATTGATGGCGTGGCATGCGGTGTTGATGGCATCCACCCAAAATCTGCTTGGCGTGTTGTATTCTTCAAGGATTATACGCGCCATCTCGATTAGGGTTCGATTTTTTCTTTCAACAACACCGTTTTGTTGAGGCGTGTAGGCGGCGGAGAACTCATGGTTGATGCCTTCTTCATCAAGGAAGTCATCTACATGCGTGTTCTTGAATTCCGTCCCGTTGTCGCTTCGCACTTTCTTGATCTTCAACTCGAATTCATTTTGTACTTTTCTTGCAAATCTCTTGAAGCATTCTTGGGTCCTAACTTTATCCTCAAGAAAATATATCCAAGTGAATCTACTAAAGTCATCTACTATCACAAGACCGTAAGCGTTACCTCCGAAGCTCTTCTATGTGTTTGGACCAAATAAGTCCATGTGAAGAAGCTCAAGAGGATATGTGGTTGTCAAGACGGTCTTAGAGGGATGCTTCGACTTTACTTGCTTCCCGGCTTGGCATGCGCTACAAAGATGATCATTTTCAAAAGATACGTTAGTAATTCCAAGGATATGTTTACCGTTGACTAATTTGTCGAGGTTCCTTATTCCTACATGTCCAAGTCTTCGATGCCATAGCCATCCTTTTGAAGACTTTGCAATTAGACAAGTGGTCACTTGAGGACCTTTGGAAAAATCAACAAGGTATAGCTTGCTTTTTCTTACTCCTTTGAAGACCAAGGTTTGGTCATCACTTTTAGACACTCGGCAATCAATTTTAGTAAATAATACATTGAGATCAAGATCTGTTAGTTGAGCAATGGACATAAGATTGAATCCAAGGGACTTAACAAGCATAACATTAGCAATAGATTTGTCCTTGGATATTGTAACTTTACCTAATCCCATTACCTTTCCTTTACCATTATCTCCAAAAGTAATGCTTCGAGAGGGTGAAGCATTTGGCGTGAATTCATCAAACATCCTTTCATCTCCGGTCATGTGATCGGTGCATCCACTATCGAGCACCCATTCTCTTCCTCCGGAGGCATAGCTCTACAAAACAATTAGTTTCTTTTAGGTACCCATATCCTTTTGGGTCCATGAATGTTAGCGGTTGGGACATTGTTAGATGAGTCAAATACATTGGGCCGAAGACTAGCAATGTGGTCTTTGCGTACCCAAATGGTTTTGCAAGATGCTACATCCCTACTCTTGTGCCCAACAAATTTGGCATACACTTTACCATTTTGAGTTTTAGCTAATCTATAGTTGGCATTACGGTTAGCATGCATGGATGCATAATCTTTACGAGCATAGCCACTAAAGTGAGTGAGATCAATATTCTTCTCTCTTCCAAGCACCCATTTGGTCTTGGGATATTGCTCGGGTCTCCATTTGGTTCCATCCGAGTTGTAGCTTGGGATGAAGCCTAACCCTTCTTTCTTCGAATTCATCGATTGCTTGCCAAGAAGCTCTCTCAGAGATTCTCTTTTTTTGCAGCACTTGAAGAATCAGAAATTGAGAAGATTCTTCATCCTAGCATTCTCATTCACAATTGCTATGGTCTCCATAGATGGAGTGTTAGGGGAACAAGAGACCATAATAGCATTTGAAGATGAAGCATTTGAGTACACATTGCTAGACGATGTAGATGGAGGCATGTCATTGGATGATGCAATGCATTTCAAGCATGGAGGATTAAAACCTTCTTGGTTCTCACTAATTTGCTTGGCGATGAGAGAATCATTCTCAAATCTAAGTTCATCATGAGCCATTTTTAGAAACTCAAGATCTTGCTTCTTGTTGAGGAACTCAACTCCAAGCTTCTCATGATTCTCCACTAGTGATTCATGAGCCTCAGTGAGATTTATGTATTTTGACTTGAGTTTGTTCAACTCACGAGTCAATTCCTTGTTCTTCTCCATCTCATCAACAAACAAACTTTCTTGATCTTCAAGGATGATTTCTTGTTCCATAACAGTTTTAGCAAGAGTTCTATAGCTAGGTTTTATGTTTTCTAACTCTTCACTCATAAGGTCATTATCACTATCATCATAGTTATGAGATTTTGAAGTTACCTTAGACCCTTTAGCCATGAGGCATGTGGGGGACTCGTTGTCGCTTGGCATATCGAAGATTGATTATGCCTTTGTTGGTGAAGACCATGCGAGTCTAGCCATTCCTATTTCAGAGTCTAAGGACGAAGCTTCAAAGCTTGAAGAATCACTGGCATTTGAGTCCCACTCCTTGCCAAGATAGGCTTTTGCCTTATACTTGTTCTTCTTGTAGTGGTTGGCCTTGGAGTGACGTTCCTTCTTATAAGTCTTCTCCTTCTTTTCTTCCTTTTTTCCTTTGTGACCTTTCTCTTTTCTTTTGTCCTTCTTGTGGAGAGGACAGTTGACAATGAAGTGCCGGTCTCCCCACACTTATAACACTTTCTTTTCTTGGGGTCTTTTGAGGAGGAGCTTTCTTTTCTTCTCAAGTCATACTTCTTGAATCTTCCACCCTTTTGGAACTTATTGAATCTTCTGACCAAAAGGGCCAAGTCCTTTCCAAAAGAGTTCCTAACATCTACTTCATCACTAGATTCTTCAATTTCTTCATCTGATGAAGATTCTTCCTTCTTGGCCTTCAAAGCAATGCTTCTTCGAGGGCCTGATCTTGTGGAGTGTAACTCTTTCTTCTCTTCAATGATCATCTCATGAGCATTGAGTCTTCCAAGAGCTTGTGAAGGAGTCAATGATTTGAAGTCTGCTCTTTCTTGAATGAGGGTGCACAGAGTGTCATACTTCTCATCAAGAGACATAAGAAGCTTCTTGATGATAACAGTGTCGGTGATGTCCGTGGCACCAAGTCCTCGAAGCTCATTTGTGATGGTTGGGAGTCTTGAGTAGATGTTTCGGACTGATTCTTGATCTGAACCTCTGAATCTATTGAATTGGCTTCGAAGAACGTCGGTTCTGGAGTCTTTGACTAACTCAGTGCCTTCATACACTTCTTCAAGCGTGTCCCAGATCTTCTTCGCGCTTCTGAGAGTGCTGATTCTTCCAAACTCATCACCGTTGAGTGCGCCGAAGAGAATGTCACAGGCTTGAGCATTCAGCTGCTTGTTCTTCTTGTCAGCCTTAGTCAACTCATCTTCATCCAGAACAACAAATCCTGTTCGATGATTCTCCAGATTTCGAAGTCAATTGCTTCAAGATGCATCCTCATCTTGTGCTTCCATCCTGCATAGTTAGTACCATCGAAGATAGGTCTATGTGAAGAACTTCTATAGTTCCCGAAAGTCGACATACCTTTCTCCCTTGGTGGTTAAACCAAAATCAGTAGCAAAGAGGAGGCCTCGCTCTGATACCAATTGAAATATCGAGGTTTATCGACTAAAGGGGGGGAATAGGAGATTATCAAATTTTAACAAATTAGTTGCTTATCATGCAAAGGTGAAGCAATTTATAGATGAAGTAACAGGAAACAAACAAGATTCAGCTCAATTGAAGAACAACACAAAGTAAAGAGCAAGAGACGAAGACACAAAGATTTAACCCGAAGTTCAAGTTGTTGGCAACAACTCTACGTCTTCGTTTGGAGAGGCTGAGCACTTAGCTCCGAAGACACACAATCTTCACCTTCTTCTCCTTGAGCTTTTGTCCACTTAGGATCTGCTCAATCACTCGTGGTGGATCTTGAGGTGATCCCTGGACCTTCACAAACTGTTGGAGGCGAATCCACAAGTTGGAGCTCTTCAACAACGCCTAACCGGCTAGGAGATGCCAAATCTCCAAGAGTAACAGGTTTGAACTCTAGGCTCGAAGAAACTCTTGCTTGAATGCTCAATCAAGTCTTTTGGATCTCTCAAAGCTTTCCTCTCTCAAGAAGATCTCAATTGAGTCAAGAGGAAAGGGGAACACAGAGTATGCGAAGGTTCTTTTTGCGCTAAGTGTCCTCCCGAGCCCGCAGGGGGTCGGGGGCTATTTATAGCCATTCAGCAGAAAAGAATCGTTGGGCACAAAGATGCTCCTCCGGTACAACCGGAAGACAAACCCGAAAGCACCGGGATTCAAACCAACGGTCAGATCTGAAGAACATCAGATGCACAGCGAAAGGCTTCAATACAAAGTCGGTAGTTCCGGAGAGGAACTCGGTCATACAGGAATTGAAGAATATGCTCATCAGAGTTACTTCCATAAGCAATTCTCGGTAGTGCAGACTTTGAAGACGGTTGTGCCAGGTTTAGAAAAGATGACACGTTCTTCTCCACAGAGAAGAAAAATGGTCCAGCCGGAAACCTAATCCGGTAACACCGCTTCACAAGGAAGATCTAAGTCCAGAACAGATTCTCAGTGCAGCCGAAAAATGGAACCGGTTCAACCGAAGACGAAGCATGGGGGACTTTAGTCTGAGACGAAATGAGCCCTAAGTCCAGAAGAGATTCTCGGTGCAGCCGGAAACAAAACCGGTGCAACCGAAAACAACTCAGAATGCGACTTAGACAAGGGCGACAGAAGACCTAAGTCCAGAGAAGATTCTCGGTGCAACCGGAAACAAAATCGGTGCAACTGCAGACAAAACGAACAGGACTTGGTCTAGGGTAACAGAAGCATATTCCAGAAGCACCGGTCTTCCAAACCGGTTGAACCGATTTCTAAAATATGAAACTAGGGTAAACCCTAAGCGGTAGGGTTCCCTAACTCTCCAACACAGAGGCCATTCTCGACAGCACCGGGTTCGAGACCGGTCATGCCGCAGTTGAACCTCTTCGAGCTTGAAGATGACTAAGTCTTCAAGCCTCGCAACAGAGGCCAATCTCGGTACAGCCGATTCTTCAAACCGGTACAACCGAGAGTCACTGTCTGTGTTTCAGAAAGAGATTTCAAAGAGGTCTTCAGAGATTTGATTGAGCATTCACGAAGACTCTTCCTCTAACTTGTATTTCTCACCCCTCTTAATAGGCGGCTTGTCCTATAGACTCAAATGATCTATTGATCATATTAAAGACTAGAAAATCACCACTAATCTTCTAGGTCCAAGCCTTCCTTCATCTTTAACTCTTTAAGGGTCAACATCCGTTGGTTAAACCAACTACTTGGGGACTATACACCTGAATACACTTAGTAGACCATTAGTCCATTAATCATTTGTCATTAATCATCAAAACCCATTAGGGGGCTCTAGATGCACTTTCAAGACACAAGTTCAACAAGAAGAGGACTTGCTCATCAATGAGAAGAAGAAGAATGAGGCCTTAACCTACAAGTACAAAGAGGTTAAGGTCTCCCACTGTAGGCTTGAGAAGTCATTTTAGGAGCTGAAGACATCTCATAAAAGTATTAATCTTGATAACATCAAGATGAAAGATGCTTATGAGACTCTTAAGGTCAATCATGACATTATCAAGGCTAGGCACCTTGATCCCATTAACAAGCCATCCAGCTTGTCCAAACTGGGTTTAGATATGCCATGTCCTAAATGTATTGATTTATCTAAGGATATGCCCACATTTGCTCAAGATAGTGTTGCATCTACTTCTAACCCCATATCTTGTGAGGCAACTCGAGTGAGAATGTTAGGTTGAAGGCTCGACTACAACATGGCTTGCTCAAGTGCTACAAGGGTAGTAAGACTCTCAAGGAGATATTGAGCTACCTAAAGGAGAACTTCAACCATAAAGGTCTCAGTTTTAATCCAAAGTTCAATGAGAATAGCAAGGCAAGGACCCCTTGACAATACCCCAAGACTAAGTTTGTGCAAGCTAAGGAGCAGCTAGACCAAACTTTCATGTTTGAGGGGCATGCAACTAAAAGGGACCACTCTAACCTTGTTGTTACATTTGATGCATTATATGTGATTAGAAAGGACAAGTATGATAAGTCCTTCGCCAAATATGTTGGTCCTAGGAATGGTGATCATCTTAGAAGAAGTGCTATTTGGGTGCCCAAATCTCTTGTGTCTAACATCGAAGGACCCAAGAAGGCATGTGTACCTTAAAAAATCCTAACTTATTTGGTAGGACTATATCTCCAAAGGAAAATGTTGGGTACTCAATACCGGGTGCACAAATCATATGACCGAAGGGAAGGAGATGTTCACATCCTTTGATGGGCATGGATCACCTCATGATAACATCATCTTTGGCAACAATCAAAGGGAAAGGTAATGGGATTAGGTAAAATTACGATATGTAACGACCTTTCCATATCCAATGTGCTTTTTGTTAAAAACATTATAATTTGTTATCGGTAGCGCAATTATTTGCAAATTCTCTAAGGATAGAGTTCTAGTGACTAAGAGTGATGATGACTCTCTAGTGTTTAAAGGATTCCGAAAAGGCAATCTGTATTTGGTAGATTTATCATCTAACAGTTCTTCATTCAAATATGTTTGTTAGCCAAGTCTTCTTTAGGTTGGATTTGGCACCGGAGATTGGCTCACGTCGGGATGCGGAACCTTAATAAGTTGCTCAAAGGTGAGCTCATCATTGGCATCAAGGACGTGACCTTTGACAAGGACTGCTTGTGTAGCGCGTGCCAAGCCGGGAAGCAAGTTGGAAGTCCACATCCGGTGAAAAACATCATGACGACAACCAAACCACTTGAACTACTTCACATGGACTTATTTGATCCTGTCACCTATGTGAGCATAGGAGGTATCTCCTATGGGTTTGTTATCATTGATGATTTCTCTCAATGCACTTTGGTATTTTTCTTACATGACAAATGAGAGACACACAAGATCTTTAAGAAGTTTGCAAGAAGCTCAAATGAGTTCAAGTTGAAGATCAAGAATGTGAGAAGTGACTATGGAACCAAATTCAAGAACATCAACATTGAAGAGTTCCTTGATGATGAAGGCATCAAGCATGAGTTCTCTTTCGCCTATACACCTAAAAAATGGGTCCTAGAGAGGAAGAACCGCACACTCATCAAGATGGAAAGGACAGTGCTTGATGAGTACAAGACCCCCGGTATCTTTTAGGCGGAAGCCGTCAACACCGCATGCCATGCCATCAACCGCCTATATCTTCATCGACTATTGAAGAAGACGCCACATGAGCTACTCATCGGAAACAACCCGTATGTTTCCTACTTCCGCGTCTTTAGGAGAAAATGCTATATCCTTAACTTAAAGCAACGGCTTTCCAAATTTTCTAATGTGATGAGGGCTTTTACCTTGGATATACATCAAATTTGTGTGTTTACTAGGTCTTCAACAATACCTCGCGTGTTATTGAAGAAACGTGTGATGTGCAATTTGATGAGACTAATGGGTCCCAAGCAGAAAATCTTCCCGTGGATGTAGGTGGAGATGACAACGGCTTAGCGGATGCAATCAAGAAGAGGCCCCTCAAGCTCGTCATCAACTCAAGTGGAGCCTCCGACAATAACGCACAACGACATCCAAAGTAAGGAGGCCCCTCAGGCTCAAGATGACGAAGCTCAACCTCAAGCTCAAGCTCCACCACTAGCACAATCGGATCACTCAAGAATCAATAGAAGAATACAACGAGATCATCCCGTTGACCAAATCCTTGGTGACATGTGTAAAGGAACTCAAGCTCGATCTCCTATTGCTAACTTTTGTGAGCACTACTCTTTTGTGTCTTCTTTGGAGCCTACAAAAGTAGATGATACTTTGGATGATTCGGATTGGGTGAAGGCAATGCACGAAGGATTGAACAACTTCACCCGCAACAAAGTGTGGACACCTGTGGAAATACCAAATCAAAATGTGATAGGCACCAAAACAAACACTCTCTATATACCCAAAATTGAAGCTTTAATCGGGTTGTCATCAATCACCAAAAAGGAGGAGATTAAAAGTGTATTTACATCCCCTAAGTGAGTTTTGATGATTAATGGCAAACAATAAGGGACTAATATGTATATCAAGTGTGATAAGGTCATATGGTCCCAAAAACGATCAAGGACGGCTTGAAGAAAAGAAGATTAATGATAACTTTCTAGCTCTATTTGTGGTTCAATTCACTTTGAGTCTTAGAAAAGCCGTACTATTAAGAGGGGTTGAACTTAGGTTGGTAAGGAGTGTACCTTGTAGAAATGCTTAGTTAGGGTTCAATTCTCATTCAAAAAGGCTTTGAAAACCTTATGTCCTCACTATGTCTGTGAAAGTCGGAGTCTCCGTGTTTGTAACTCAGGATTCTCTCATTTTTCCTTACGATTAACAGATCATGTATGCTCTGAGAATCATGCTAATGAGGAGATGACCTCTTAAGTCAAAAATCAAGCTCAATACAAGACATTGGAGCAGTAAGAGGGTTATCAAACTTTTAAGATATAAGTTCATGATGATCAAGATAAGGGTCAAACCTAGAGGTGTCAAGACCAGGATATTGTATGAAGATGATGACGTCTTGACAGCCTTCTACAATCAATTGATGCCACCATGAAGAAGCTATGAAGCTTGGCTGAATCATACATAATGTCTACATCAATTATTTTGGCCAACATAAACCCACCCTCCAAGTGATGCGCCACTTTAGAAATAATGGGCCCAAACCCATGTAATCTTTCCTTATTTCAGAGTCCAGATTTTAGGCAAGTTGTATAGGAGTCGAGTCCTAGTCGACCTCCACCCCTTTGATCGACCTCTTAGGCTACCCCTCCTCCTATATAAACAGCACCAACCCTAGGGTTTAGATTGAGTTTAGTTACGTGCAAACTATGTGTTATCTGTTGTGTTCAACAAGCTTCGGGCGACCGCTATCGGGACCCAAATTCTGTCAAACCTTTATCTATATTTGCAATATTCAGATTGCTATTTCTATAATTTTACTTGTTTTTCGATTGCTCATAGGTTAAAATCTCGTATTCAGGTTGACCGTGCTTCCAGCATCGTCAATGAGCTACGGAGTTGGTTAGCGATCGCTAAGGCACATCATCCTATGGTATAGTCAGATCGTCAAAGTCGTCTCTACGCAATCGATCATGTGTTTCTCGTCAAAAGATCGGGACACCCAATTAATTTGGAAGCTCGAAAGGAGCCTCCAATTAGTAAATATAAGGTTAACAACTAGATTTGATGCTGAGGAAGAACTTCTCCGTGGAAAACACTTCTTTATCTTATGTTCTGAGCAGGAGGAAGAAACAATGTTTCATCTTTTTTTCAGTTGTGACTCCAGCACCTGCTTCCGGTGGTGTCTAGGTCTTGAATGGAACGTGAGCTCCCAATTATGGACATGTTATCTGAAGCAAAGAATTTTTACAATCTCATATGCTTTAGAGAGTTCTCAATCCTCGACTGCTCGAGTATCTGGATACATCGCAATGATTTCATTTTCAGTGCTCGGGCAGTTAATCTTCACAATTGCAGTAGTGCTTTCAAAAGGTTTTTGCACACACTATGTGTAGTGCTAAGCCAAATCTGAAGGAAGGAGTGCAGCAGTGGCGACTCGTTGTAACTTTATTCTGACATAGACTCTGTCTACCATCTTGTAATTACCTTTGTGCACATCTAGACTCCGTCTACCATCTTGTAATTACCTTTGTGCACATCATTCTTTTTAATATATTTTTGTAGGAGGGACCTTCTCTAGTGTTTATGTCCAAGAAAAACAGGTTGATTTATCTTTTGTTTCAAATTAGAATTTAAAATGTTACTATGCTATATTATATATATAGATATATATGTATATATAGTGCCTATGTTCTAAAAAAATCTCAGAATTCTTTTGAACTTTTATGGTTAAAAGGAGTCAGGTGCACTGGGTGCACTACAAGCCCGGATGCACCAAGTACATTCCCCTATAAGCGTAAAAAAATTAGAAATGAATATGTATTGTTAAAGCGAGCGAGAACTTAGCACCGAAAACCATTGTACTTTATTTTGTAAAATTAAAAAGTGTGTTTTAAATTTTAGAAGACTTTGAAAAAACAATCCCATGCGTACATATGGTGTTACATTATTGACAGGCAAAGTTTCATGAAAAAACTGGTCTACGCAAAAAAAAAGCATTAGCCAGAATAGCAATTAATTGTTCAGATAAATTTTTTAATATAATTTAGCAAGTTATACCTTTGTGTTTTTCTAGATTTTATTGAAATACGACTTCTTCTTCTTCTTTTTTGCACCAGAGGCGACGGTGCTCGGGTACCAAAGCTTTCCACTGTGGAAAGGTTGTAAACAATCGAACTTCTCCTGCTTTTATGCGTCAGAACCATAGTTGCATCCAATGACGGCGTGAGACAAAGCTCTTCCTCCATGCAGTTATCGTGTTCTGATTCCTTGTCCCCACGAAAAAGATAGCTAGGGACCAGGTAAGCTAGAGTAGGTCTCTCCCCTTGCCCTTCATGGTATCCTTATGTGCGCAAGATTTTACTGCTTTCAATTCACTTGCTTGGCGCCGCGCTGACTAAAATAGTTGGCTGTCGAGCTTTTTTTTAATATTATTTTTTATTTTATTTTTGCAAAAATAATACCCAAACCAATTTTTTTTCAAAAATAACCCTAATAGCCACACCGGATGGCGATTAGTACTATATCACCAATTCATATGCCGATTCAACATAGAATCGCCATACGGGATGGGGATTCGCCACACGGTATGGCGATTAGTGCTAATCGCCACGAGCAATGACGATTACATCTAATCGCCAGTCCCTATGGCGATATGTCCCATCCCCCTTATAAAATATGTGTCTTCTTCCTATGGAGCTTCCTAGAGCTTCAGATCTAAAATATTGAAAGAAGAACATTTCAGCTTGTGCAGTCGATTTTGAGAGGAGAAAAAAAAGGGTGCGAATGGATCGTGACAGGAGTAAGTTCCGGAACATTTTGTTGATTTACATGCCGGTATTTTTAGGAACATGAGTCTATGAGATACATTGTTTCTCACATTAGTTTTTTGTGTTGTTCGGTAGATGTTGTTGATCCTGTATGGACCTTGTTAATGGAGTGTGAAGTTCTTGGTGCAACGATGGAAAGGAAGTTGAAGTGTAAACTTCTTCGTTCGCGGATCTAGGAGAAAGTACATATGTGCGTGATTGCAGAGATATTACCGAAACGTGGTCTCCCTGCACTGCCCTACAAGCAGGTGCGTAAACATCTGTGAGAGTTGCACAAGATATGAGAGCGGACGAGCAAGCTTACAAAACTTCCTGGGGCAAGGGTCAAGAAAGATGAATGGGGTAGCATATTCACAACTCTTCTAGATTCTAAGTATGGCCAGCACATAAGGGTTAGTACACTGTAGATCCCTTCGTAATAAGTTGGATACCATTTTCATGTTTCCTCTATTTGTTACATGACATTCCATGTGTGTAGAAATACCCGGAGGATGCAGGTTTGATCAACAAAGAGATCCATAATTTTTGAAAGATGGACCTCATCTGGGGAGACATTTGTGCTGCTAGAAGACACTTAATGAAGACAACATTCGAAGAAGATGAGAGGAGGGTTTGTGGACTTCCTCCTCTAAAATGTCGTGCAACATCTAAGAAACATGTTGGGTCATCGAAAGATAAAGGTGTGACTAGTTCATCGACGAAGGGGCCAAACGAGTATAGTAGTGACGAGGACTTCTCGAAACTCTTTTGTTTCAAAGCCGCCGCTCCAGGGTCTTCGCAAGTGACAGCAAAGATGACTTCATGTAGTCTTATTTGAAGTGAGACGCTGCTGCATGTACCCTATGCTATTTGTATCGAAGTTGTGTCGGTAATCAGTATCATGAACGTTGCCGTGTAATATGGATTTGTACCGTATGTTTATTTAACCAGAATTGTTTGTTAGTGTACTTGTTGATGATTATGACCTAATATCTATGTATGTCATTTTGGCCATTTGTACGTAAGTTTGTGCAATTTAGTAGTTAACAAAAGGAACTGAAGTCAAATATTTTCTGCAATAAAAATTTGCGTTCGACAACATGAAGTAGAACAAAGGCGAATACAATAGTCACTAATGATCCTACCGTCGTCGTGATCTCTTCCTGATCAACGATGGTGAGTACCTCTCCCTATCGTGTCCCGCTCCCATTCTAGGAGCCCTCTGTACCCCTAGTGCAGGGTCCTCGTCATCTAGTTCTTGAGATTCCTGTGTATCCTGCATGGGCAACGCTGGCGGAGTCTCCTGCGTCATGCGGGGCTGGCTAGGTGGCACCAACTCGTCCACCTCGTCCCCCTCATCGTGCAAGCTGAACCCGTGAGTGTCTGGACTATCAAGGAGGTAATCACTCGGACTAGCAGGTACATAATGCGGGACTAGATCTGTAGAATAGAGGAAATAATTAGCATTGGAAGATTCAGGATGAAATTGAGGCTACAGAACAAGAATTGGTTTTACCTTGCTGACATATTTCGAGTGGGGACACACTCTGCTACCACGAAGAACCACCCGCCTCTGTGGGCGCCAGCAGCTGTCGAATGGTACGCTGGTGGTGTGTCCGCTGTGTAGGACGTGGTGGTTGGTGTGCTCCTGGGACTGCCCCAATCCCTGAGACGATGCCATCCCTGCATGTGCACCGGAATACGTCCATGATCTTTTTGGTGAGCTCTACGATCCTAGACAAGCCTGAGTGGTCGTCGGCGCCAGCCGGGTGACGTAGTACCATAGTGGTGGCCTCCATGTTCACCGCCGTCGCCCACTGTCCCTACAAATTTAGAAGCACAGGTAATAAGTTAAGGGTCAGTGAAGATAAGTAAGTCAAGTACGAATTTCACTAACCGCCAAGTCAAACATCTTCGCTGCGTGGGTCGGGTGCATGTTTGTCGTTTGTCCACTCGCGCTGTCAGGTGGCTCGCTTCCACGAATAAAGTGGATGCGCGTGCGTGGCAGGTACCACTGTAGATAAGCCTCAAACTCGGCTAAGCTGAAGGGTCGCTGCTCAGCCCTGATGGTGGTCAGGGCATTGGCCCACTGAGCAACAAAAGGGTCAACACGTGCTGCCCACTGTCCCCCTTTGGTACCTCCTCCCTTCCGACTCCACATATATGTGTAATATATCTTCATTGTAGATCTATAGAATATGTAAAGAGCTACTTAAAAGGGTTATGAAAATTCACTACGTGTGTGTATTTGCGTCGACCGGGTCTACATGCGGAGGCGGGTACATCTGGTGTAAGCCGAACTGCCTCATCACATGGCGAGGCGAGTGGTCCTCGATAAAGATACCGAAGACAAGTTTCGACGTGGTCCTCCAGTAGCTCTCATCCCGGCGGCACAGTGAAGATATCCCCATGTGCGGAGCACGCCTCATCAATGCCTCATCCGAGTAAGGCTCCCATATCACACTCTGTGGAGGGAGGTGCTAGAACTGCTCCGCAAAAGAGAAGTAACAACCCCGAACCTGCGCCTGTGCCCACTGAGGCTGTAAGACATGCGTAAAAAAATGTTAGAACATATTAGTACCAAGACGATAAGGAAGTACAAAAGATGGAACTTACTCTTCTTCGAGTCCATATGGACCCAAAAGTAGGTCCATCCTGTGGCAGCTGGGGTCCACCTGGACGGTAAAAGTCTGGGCCGTAAGGCTAGTGGTCAACCCATGGTTGCCCTATTGGGAAGCGCTCGAATGACCACAACTAAAGAAGAAGCGGACATCCAAGGAGATTGGCATTGGGGACCTTCTTCTTGCACGCGGAGCGGAGTGCTCGGTACGTGTACGCAAGCACTGCCGACCCCCAGCTCGTCGGTGGAAGTTGGTCCTCTGATTCGGCATCCGCGATCCGCTATGCAATGCCGATGTACCGAGCGTCAACGCTGTCCCCGTAGGCACTGGTGAACATCACGTACCCTAAGAGCCACAGCACGTACGCCTCGAGTCCACGGTTCAGCTGGTACACGTCAAGATCTCCATGAAATGTCTGCTCAAGGCTGCCAAGTTGAACGACAATTGGGCGATGGAATGATGATGTTAGTTTCAAATAATGAAGTAACATGAATGCATGAACTGTAGTATGTACCTCGAACTGACGGAGCCACATCAACCTCGGACCGTGCTTCTGATTTGCCCTGGCAATCTCAACTATCGGTGGACCCGGTGGTAGAGTGGGTGCAAACCTGACCGGAAGAGACTGACGCCAACCGACCGGAGTGTCCAGCACACCCACCATGGCTCCCGCCAAGGGTAGGCCAAGGAGGCACGCCATGTCCTGAAGTGTGACTGCCATTTCGCCCCAAGCGAAGTGGAAGGTGTGGGTCTCCGGCCTCCAGTGGTCGACCAGTGCGGTTAGCAAGGAGGCATCAAAAGGAAACCTTCTGGATCAGCCGACTGCGTCATCCTGCTCCCCGATATCCTCATCGCCCACTGCCTCGACCATCCGTGCTAGTGGTAGTAAGTCTGACCAAGCGAGTCTGTCGCGGCAAAAAGGAAATATAAATTAGTACGGATACATGCTTACGGTGTTAACAAGTACAAATACAAGCACGTAACGTACCTCTCTATCCAGGACTCGTGAATCTTCCAGGCGTGCTCTGGTGTACGCATACGAAACACTCCGAGATCCCGCTCTCCCAAAGCTAACAGCCTGGACTGGTGCTCTCGATCCTCACGATCATCTATAAGCTCTAGGCCAGCCATACCTATTAAGGGGATAAACAAATCATGAAGTACATGAAACCAAACATTCACTAAGTTCACGAAATCATCAAAATTTGTACGGATACATGAAACAAAACACGAAGTACATGAATATAACACGAAGTACAAGAATAAAACATAAAATTGTCCACGAAGTACATGAAACAAAACACGCACCAAAACATTGGGCATACAAGCCACTTATTACAAGGCACATACATAATGCAAATAAAATAGGACCCTTCGAGCCTACTGATGACCTGAACCAGACACAGCACTAGGATCCTCATCCCTTCTTATGTCTTCTTTCATCTTCGGACATTTCTTGATCCTGTGACCAAATTTCTTGCAATAGAGGCATTGTCTGGTCGGTCCACCAGCTTCGCTCTCATCCATGAAGTTGGCAATACGGCGAGTCTGTCGTCGTCCCACAAAAACACAGAGGAGACGAAAATCAGGGATCCAGTTCCGTTCGCCTGCAGGTACCTCTATGAAATTGTCCACCACACGATAACCATACAGCTCGCCAAACCAGGTAGCACGCACAGCCTCTTTCGTGAAGTAGTACGACACAAATGGTCGCGTGTCCATCTTTGTCTTAGCAATTGTAGCAAGGACGTGAGAGCAAGGCCTGTGTAAAAGCGTTGGCTTGTTGCATGTACACGAGGCAATGATATCAGGCTGGACATAGAAAGTAACTTCTTGAGTTATCTTTTGTGTGCAAATCCCAAATTCACTCTTCTGCTTCAAACATACCTCGAACCTACACTGCACATTTCCCGTGTGTCTGGCTTTGTGCAGTCCCTTCTTCACCTTCTCCTCCATATACCACATAGTCTTCGCACAATAAGGCGTTTCACCAAATTTTTTCATATGCAGTACAGCCTTTGCATGCCTCTCCTGGAAATACCTCATTGTCCCATGCAATGAACCCTCCACAATGGCCACCAAGGGTAAATCTCGCACCCCCCCCTAAGAACAAAATTATAGACCTCAGCAAGATTTGAAGTCATGATGCCGTATCTAGCACCATAAGTGTCATGTAGGAGAGACCACTGCTCCGGTGGCTCCTTACTGATCCAATCCGAGAAACACTTCACTCTGTTTGAAGCCTTCCTCCTAATGTTTGGATTGTCAAATCCAGGAAGATCACAAAGCCTGTGAGTTTCCTCTACAGGGTTCTGTTCTCTAACCTGCTTCTTTGTGAACTCATCAAGCCTCCTCCAATACTCGTCAAACTTTCTAGACTGGTTCTATTTGCATAACGTTTTGAATAGGTTCAACAATTGTTTGTTTTTGAATTGTGATAGAAATTGGCCGCTAGATGGCGCGTGCACCACCAACTCATTATGTCAGACCAACAAGGTTCTTTCGACAGATCCTCCCCTTCCCTTGTCTTAGCTAAACCTTGCTGAAGATTGCGAATTGCCAGGAGTAGCCCGGCATGCCGGTCATGAATAACACACACATTTGGACGGTCCTTAACAACTCCTCTTTTCGAGCTCACAAGAAACCACAGCTAGTTCTCATAGTTCTCACAATCAGCAAAGGCCATTGCCAGCGGCACTATCTGATCATTTCCATCCGCCGCAATTACGGTAAATAGTGTCCCCTTCATCTTGCCTGTCATGAAAGTGTCGTCGACACAAATAACCGGGTGACAATGTATGAAAGCTTTCACGCATGCGCCAAAGCACCAGAAAGTACCATTCAACATCATTTTTCTAGGCATGTCCGGAGATGGCCATTCGAGATGACTAACATATGTCCCATCGTTCCTCTCTCCAAGTGTGTCCAACAAATATGGCAGATTATGATATGAATCAATGAATGTGCCAAACCGCCGTTCCAATGTAAGCTGCTTTGCCCTCCATGCCATGGCGTAACTTATGTTGTACTGGTACTTACTTTCCACAGATGTTTGTATGAACTCTACTGGAATGCAAACATTCTTAACTATCTCGTGGTACATCAACCCAGCAACAAGCTATGCACTAATGTTCCGATGGGTGTCAGGAACACCACTTATTATGCATGTGTGAGGCACCACCCTTCGTATGACCAACTGCACTTCATACTTCCTCACTGAAGCATGCACGTAGCCCTCACACCCTGTAGACTTACACTTCACAGCATACTGATCTCTATAACTTTTCTGCACTCCAAATGTCCTCCAAATGGCCCAGAGCTTCACCGCCTCTTTGACCTCTTTCTTCGTACTATATAATGCACCATGTACAATCTCGTACGGCTTGTACGGAAAACTGCCACCACTTGGACCATCTACATTCATGACGGCGGACATGTCCGTGTTCCACATGCTAGGAATCGGATCATCCCCTCCTTCATTATTCTCATCTTCATCCTCTTCGTTGGTACCATCTTCAACACCCATTTGTTCCTCTCTAACAACGGCATCATCATTCTCCATTACCTACACTAGCTCCTGACGTATCTCCCCCTCATCCACCAAACTGATCAGGTATTCAATACCTAAAGAAGGGTAAGGTTCAACGCCTTCAACTATAGTGTCTTCTGCAACGACAACCTCTTCTTCTGCCGCTCTACTATTTTGTCCAACTGCAATGTCTCCCGCTTCTTGAGATGACATCGTCTTAGGTACTGCCTGCACCAACAGATAATGGGAACCTTTGCGTGCCTTACTTGCTCTCAACCAAGCCCGCCAATCGTTGGACAGATCTAGTGGGAACAAGTCCCACCGGATATTCTTGCAAGACTTGCTGAAATATGCATGCAAGGTTACACTTGCGACCTCCGGATCAAGACCAAAGGCCCTTGTGAACCATTCTTGAACGGCATTGATAGGGTATTTGTCAGGTCCTGCATAGCTAATTTGGTTTGTTGGAAGCTACTAAGATCGACAGAACCAAACTCATTTGTGCGGATCTCACCAACACCATAGTAAACTACGAATTCAACTAGTTCGGACATTCCTGTCGTCCAAAACATAATATTTTAGACTATACAATCTAAGATCCTCCCATGCCAAAATTAATATTCTAGTCCTACTCGCACATAAATAATATAATCCATCATTCATCTAATTCGTTGTCAATATGCAAAAATACCCTATTTCTACATCTACATATTTTTATCATATCTAGTGCCCCAGTCAACAAGTAGTGCAAAATGTATGAATTATTTTCAACTAGTCATCTATATAATCTACATATACATTTATAATTTCTTGTTGTTCTCTATTTCTAATGCTATTCTACTTTTATACCTAATCTCATACTTCTAGTAAATCTACTCTATGTCTAGTAAAATCTACTACCATATCTTAATCTACTACTAAAGCTACATCTAATTTTAAATCTACCACTAAATCTACTTCTAAAAACATATACTAGCTACTAAAAATAAGAAATGAAGAAAAACATACCTAGCCGAGGCCTCAAACTTCTCTTTTTTTCCCCCGGCCTTCCCTCCCTCCCTCTCTCTCTTTTCTCCCGAAATGTACTGCCTCCTTGCCTCCTCACAGGCGGCAGCACGGACCTTTATATAGCCAGGGACTAATCGCCAGCCCGCGTGGCGATTACGCCACGTCACCTGTCTGTTGGCCGGGGTGGCGGGGGATTCGCCCGGCAGTTATGGCAATCGCCACGGCGGGTGGCGATTGGGAGCTATCGCCACACCCGATGGCGATAAGGGTGGAAACCGTCGATGCGGGTGACGGTTGGCTCCAATCGCCACGCGGTATGGCTATTAGGGCCATTTTTGAAAAAAAAATTGGTTCAGGTATTATTTTTGTAAAAACGGAATAAAAAGATAATATTTCAAAAAAAAACCATCCCCAGCATCCTAGCTAGAGCCTTACTCGACCACAACTTCCAACCTGGACCGAGCAGGGTCTGTGCTCACACCAGCTATGTGGATTTCATGCGCCCAGCGGTGAGTTCTTGTTTGACTTACAGCGCCGAGCTGGTGTGGATAAGGTTGGGAGGAGACACCAGTATCGAGCGCCCATTCGGCTGACATGTAGCCTATCCATTGAAAAAGTCTGTGGCCAGGTTCAGCTCCCCCGCATTCGGAGAAAAGCCAGATTTGCCCCTCCCCCCCCCCTCCCGTACGGGTCAATGACAAAAATAGCCCCCCGCAGAAATCAAAGCCAAAAATGAGCCTCCTGCCGCACCCGGAACCTGTGACCGTGCCCTGTCATGCCCCCAACTGGCCTGCCGCACCCTTCGCCCGCGCGAGGTGCCTGCCGCATCCCCCACTCGCGTGAGGTGGCCTGCCGCGCCCTCCATGCGCACGAGGTGGCTTGCCGCACCCCGCACCCGTGCGAGGTGGCTCCATGCGCCCAAAAATCTCGAAATCCGTGCTCCTCAAAATCTTCGCAGTTAGGAATCTGTGCGCAGGAATCCCACAGTGTTTACACTGTTGCGATTAGACCCAGCCATGTCTTATCGTGTTGGAACTGTTGAAGCACCCGAGAGCTATCGTTTTAAACTCAGCGTTGTGCCGCTCTCACTACCCATTTGCTGCATGCTCCCATTCTCCCATTCTCATGCCTCTCATTCTATTTAAACCACGCTCTCGCTTCCTCACATCTCATCCTACACAGCTCCAAGTGTAGCGTAAATTCTCTCGGCTACCCATTGTTCGTCCCTCGCATGCATAGAAGAAGTGAGAAAACCGGGAAGATAAGAAGTGGATTTTGAAGCTTTGAAAAGTGCAGTCAACGGACGAAGAAGTAGAAAAAGTTGTAGATTTGTCTAATTCTTGAAACGCAGGTGATTTTTGTTTTGCTATTATTATAGTTAGATATGAACTTTTAGTTAAAGTTGTGACATTGTTATTTCATGTTAGTATTATAAGAAATATGAAAGTTCTTAATATTTGAATTAGAAACTTTTATCTTCCTTTATTAAAGTTATGACATCATTATGTTATGTCACTCATGTTAAAATATTATAGGAATGGCTTCATCTGGTGATGTCATGCCGAAGGATAAGATGAGGACCAATGTGCCCAAAGATTTAGAAGTTCCTATTTGTTGGTGCCAAGATCGCTGCAGGCTTATGAAGTCCAAAGATATGTCGTGCACCTTTGGAATGAGGCTCTTTATGTGTGCTAATTACGAACATGAGCCTACAAAGGTTGGCCCTTATGACCGTCGTCCACCGGTAAAAGTTGCACAGATCCGTATTTCTTACAACATGCCAAATTTTATCACACATCATAAATGTGAACTGAACTTGCATGCAGTCTCCCCCACCTATATGTGACTACATATAGTGGGTAGACAGTACCCAATCGAAAGAAGATGAGGAACAACTAATGCGTGAGATGTCGTGGAGGTGAGAAGTGTTTGCACGCCGCATGCACGAAGCAGAGGAAGAGGAGAAGCAAAAGCGTTGGCAAGAGGCCCAATGCAACGAAAAAAAGGAGGCGGAATGTCGTGCTACGGACGCTCGAGAGGCAGAGAGGGCGAGGAAGCGTGAGGTGGCACGTTGCGCAAAGGAAGAAGGAGAAGAAGCTCACACAAGTCGTATGCAGAAGGGAAAATATCCGAAGTGCCCCGAGTAGACTCTTGTATTGGCTAATGTAGTGATTGTGCTGCCAGCCCTGGTTTAGTAATTTTATTGTATCAGACTCTAAAATCGAATAAAAAACTATCCGAAACAACTAAACAAACAGAGCGATCAACGGCCTCTTCCCCTCTTGTGTCTAGGCGGCATGTGATCTGAGGGGAAAGTGAACTGTTCATGCCGCATCGAGTTTGTTCGGAGGCCGTACTGGGGAGTCTCCTGAGTAGATTCTGGTTGAATAGGAATCTGGCTATGTTGAATCTCCTGTTGTCCAAATAAATTTTCTACCCAAATGTAGCCTGGGTCGTGGGACGAACCAGCGTCGTAACCTCCTCCTCGAACTAGGGACTGGTACTGAATTGTAGGATGCATCCATGGGGTCTGGACAACAAAAGTGTCATCGTCCTGTGGCGAATCAATGTGGTCCGTTGTCTGAAAAAATTAAGGAAGTATTATTGGAAAATTAATTTAAGATAGAACTGCAGTACGTAAGTACAAAAAATTTAAGATTACATACTCCCTGAGACCCCTGGGTCTGTTCTTCTGGCGAACCCATGTCGAACTATGTACGAAATTGATAATCACTTAGTAATTACTTTTTGTAACTCATCATTTGTATAATTTTGGTATGCAATAAATTAAGTGCACCTGAAGTCCTCGAGGAACTCGTGTGGACGACATAGGCTATAGCGATGTGTCCGCACGTACCTCAGACTATAAAGGTTAGGAATAAGGTACGTGCAAAATATCATACAGAAGATATATGGGAAACTTGACCTCAGTTAAAAAAGACATACGTCTCGACCTGCACCTCCCTTTGATGTCTGGCCTTGCTCGTGTGCCGAGTCGTACTATGTCAAACAAGTGAGCACTGCGTAGTACAAATAAATCTATGTAAACAAGTGAAATGAGTGTGCGTGCTAAATTTAGCGTACCTGCAGTCTTCTACCAGCTCGTCTAGATGACATCCTGAAGAGTGAATTGTCTCCACGCACCTCCGACTGTTAAATGTCAAAAGTACGATTCAATTAATATCACACAGAGTATATGCAAAAAGGTAACCTCGAACATTTTAAATGGCATACGTCTTGACGTCCTAAAGCGGCACGTGTATCTACTGTCTCACTTGATTGTGCGGACCTCAGCTCTAGCATGTTTAAAGCATGCGGTAGTATGTCGTCCGTCCGACCGCAACTCAAACTCTTGAGAATCCCTTTGGCATCCTCGTACATATCCTTAATCTTCTGGTAAAGCGGATGGTCGCGATAACGACCGGTGCGAAGTTCGGATGCTGCAATATCGTGGATCCGTAAGGCTCGATCAAACTACATATAGAAGGTTATTTTTAGTCCTCGAGATGCCCATTTTTTATTAAATACATCACAATATTCGTAAATATTACCGTGTTGTCCTGACGTGAAGCTTGGTACCGATCCATCCCCAACCGTAGCTGATCAGCATGTGTGATGGTCGCTCGTCTGTTGGGTGGAGGACACGTGAGCCTAGTTCGGGTCCTTGGGACGTACCACCGTAGGTAGTCGTGTACGTGCTCTCGTTGTATTGCCTACATATAACATAATATATTAACTGACATGGAAGACATAACATATGTAAGCTGAGTATCACAAATTATTTATCTTAGTTCTGGGATGACCTCTTGTGCAACCAAGTTGTCCCACATTTCCTTCCACCGGTGTTGTGTCATTCTCCAATCGTCATCCTTCCTACCTTTCTTACCTTGCCTGCATTTGAAATACGAAAAGTATCAGTAAATATACTAAATTTGCAAGCACAAGTATAATAGTTGTGAACTTCGAAATGTACTCATGTATTTTTTTTGGAGTTCTCTAGTAGCTACTGGGGGCACTTCCTGGAATAGAGCAAACTGCCTCATGACGCGTTGTGGTGCATACGGCTCTACCATGTTCGAGAATACTAGGTGACAAGTCGTCATCCAGTAATGCACGTCCCTTCTGCACTGGATGGACAAACCATAAGGTGCTACAGTACACAGATGGTCATTTGTCCATGGGAACCATATCACCCCCTCGTGGTCCATCATCTCGAACTCCTAATGGTACATTCGGTAGCAACGTGCTGACACGTCCCGAGCCTAGGCAAGAGTGGCACCTGTCCACCGAGTGCCCATAGTGGGCCCATCTACGGCGCTCTGCCCTATGGGATACGGGTGGATCGGTTCATATATCTGGGGTCGTCCCATGGGGAAGTGCTCCCAAGACCACAACTGAAGTAAAGTATGGCATACGCACAGTGTTGGCTCTTTGCCCTTCTTACGGGATGTAGCATCACACAACCCCCTATACGTAGCACAGAGTACTGCAGATCCCAAGCTGTATTGAGGAGCGTCCCCTAGGGGGGCATCAGCCAAAGCCTCTGCAAGGTGGATGTAGCTTGGGTACACTATATGACCATTTGAGTTGGGGAACATGAACCAACCGAAGAGATATAACAGATACGCAACCAAATGTGTCCTGACAACCTCCTCGTCAGCATCTGCTGGGCATGTGTGAAACCTCCTAAGCCAATTCTTTGGGACACCCCGCGGAAGGTCTCCTTTCTCCGTTCTTGGAATCTCCGCATCAAATCTGGCAGCCAAGTGCTCCATCCAGTCAGCTCTCCTAGGAGGTGGAACAATTGCGTCTTCGCTAACGGGCAACCCAGTGATCATGGAAACGTCTTGAAGAGTCAACGTCATCTCTCCCCAACGAAAGTGAAAAGTGTGAGTCTCCGGTCTCCACCTATCCACAAGAGTAGTCAGCAGAGATGCATCCAAAGTGAAAGAGTGGCCGGTTGAGATCATCCTTGCGAATGGCAGAAGCCCAGTATCTCCAAGGAGTGGAACGAACAGCTCGTCAAGGGGCCAGTGTGACCTCGGTACCCTTAGCAAGAACGTTGGTGGAACGTCGACATCAGTTCCCAGCCAAGAGTGGCACCGATGGTGATCATCGTAATAGTGTTCCAGTAGTTCTGGTAGTGCAGTCATGTCCTGCAAAAAGAAATGTAGTGCATTATAAATAAATAAACCAAGGCATTGCGTAAGCTAACATAACAAGAATCTGAGTTCAACATGAACAATACGTATGTAAAAACAGACCTTCAGAACTGCTAACATTACAACATTTTTAGTTCTACATGACAATACATACATAAAACACAGTGACATTCTTGCAACATTTCATGACATATTTGTGAGAGTAGCCTTACAAAACTAGTTACAGGTCGAAGCGCTCGGCTTGTTGGGGCAATCCTTCTTCCTGTGTCTAGCGCTCCTGCATATTGTACACGTGCGGGGTTCTCCAATTTGGCTATCGTCCATGTCATTCCTGAACCAACGAGTATGTTGACGACCCTTCTTTTCTTGCTTCAATGCTGCATTCGGCACCCACTCAACTTGTCCAGGCCAGACATCCATGTAACTCACATGAAGGCCATAGGAGTAGAACTCGTTGCTCCATTCACAAGCAGATGGTGAATATTGAAGTATGGTGAGACGTACTGTTGTGAAGCCTGTTTTAGGTGTGCACACGCCGTATACACATGCGAGTAAGGGTAGTGCAGAAGCTTCAGCTTGTTACATGTGCATGTGCATACGGTAGCGTCAAGCTTGCATTCATGCTTCCTGTCACCTCTAGCGTGGCTGTTCACATGCTTCCGTCGCAGACGGATCTCCTATTTCCTCCGCAAGCCATCAACAACTCGAATGTCATGCTTCTGTGATTTTTTAATTTTCATATCCATGTATCTCTGCATGACCTCGGACCATTGCTTACCTTTGTCCATATTATTTTTTGTAGCCCTGGATCTATTATCAAAGTAGCTAATAGTCCAGGACCATGATTCGTCAACGATGGCAGTGATAGGGAGGCAGCGAACACCTTTTAGCACACCATTGTAACCTTCTGACATGTTTGTTGTCATTATTACATACCTTCGACCCTCCGTGTCATGAACCAACGCCCACTTCTCCAACTCAGGAACGTGCTTGCTGACCCACTCCGAGAGAGTCTGAACTCTTCTACTGGGCCCAGCACGGGGATGCAATGGCTGTTCACCTTCAACCGGAGCTTCCCCACTGTAACAGGCTGTTGCACTCTCTAATACTGTCCAAATCTCCTGGAACTTCCGCAACTGATTCGGCATGCACATCTTCTTGAAATTCTTCATAAGTTCCTTATTTCCGAACTTTCCGAAGAAATTGGCCGCTAAATGCCGCATGCACCACCTGGATTCAAGATCGCTCCACCTGTACTCCTTAACAACTGTATTCCTGATTGTGTTAATTGCATTTAGAAGCCCAGCATTGTGATCAGTAATGAGGCATACATGAGGAATATCTCTGACAACTGATAGCTTCAGATTTATGAGGAACCACAGCCAGCTATCTGAGTTCTCGCTCTCAACGATTGCATATGCAACGGGAAGCACTTGATCATTCACATCGGCTGCCATCACTATTATTAATATCCCCTTGTACTTTCCTATGAGGAAGGTACCATCCATTGATAGCACGGGACGATAGTACTTGAATGCCTCGATGGTTTGACTGAAGACCCAGAATATACGATCAAGTATGAACCGACCAGGTACTCTATCAGGATGTGGCCTGTCAAACTTATTTATGTAAGTGCCAGGGTTTGCTTCCGCTATCTGATGCAGCAACCTGGGGACAAAGTTATACCCCTCCTCGAATGTCTCGAACATCCTCTCGATCACCTTCTATTTGGCACGTCTGACCATGCTATAGCCAACCGGAAAACCTATTTCGTCGGCCACTGTCACCATCAATGTTTTTGGCCCCACCGAGATATCTTGCGACACTACGTGGTGCACTTTTTAGCCACATATGCAGCAGTCACATTACGGTGGTTTGTCAATGGCTCAGATAGCTCACATGTGTGGTCTATCAAGACTATTATCTCAAAATCCGTACAAAGGCCCACGTGCTGGTTTGCACGGATTCTTGCTGGACAATTAGGTTGTGTGCATACAACCTTCAGACATTAAGGATTTGACTTTTTTGATTTGTATTCACGACTTATGGAGACATCATACTTTGTAATGGCGATCTTCGCAGCCTGCTTGGTTGGAAATCGTTGGCCAACCATGAGAGTGCTCTCATCAAAACCCCAGCGTGAATTGATGTCACGTGAGATCACAAGGTTCTGTATTGTCAATTCATCCATTTCCTCCGCAGTAACTCTTTGAGCACCGCCTCCAGCATCACCTCCATCCTCCTCACTACCATTAGATTCTTGCTTGCCCTCTTCATCCGAATCCAACTCGTTGGGCATGGTTGGTAAGACTTCGAATAAGTCTACACGAGCGGACCAGAATGGACCTGCGTCTTCGTTACTGACAAACTGTCCTTCTTCTTCATGCGTGGGGTTGTCCTCCGACGCCGCCATCACTATTTCATGACTTCCTTCTGTGGCAGCAAGTTGTAACTCAAGTGCTGCACTACAGCCTTCATCACGATCAACAAATTGAACATACACCATTGGACGACCGTACATCGCGGCTCCAGGAGTACTGACAAGCCTCATGTACCCAGCCCGTGACACATTGCTGGTAACCTTATGTAGCTCCCACAGGGTTCGATGACCCTTCAGTGTGAGCTGTACATGTCACACAATGACAAGCTTCTTACCCGCTGTCTCCCGATCAAACTCCCAACGTATGCACCTCCTTAGGTCAGACATACTAATCTCCACCAAACCTTCCATTCGTGCAACCTTAAACTGGCATTGTGACAAATCAAGCTCGTAAGGCTCGGCCCATATTACATTGCCTCCGTAAAATACTAACAATTCATTCATTGTACCTACGTATGCATAAAACATAGATTGCATATATTATTATCATTTTTAGTATAATAAATCTAATACTAATACAATTCCGTACGACATATAATAATAATACATTAAAAAAATATCGCTACTACAGTACTGTAACAGTGACATCTATAGTGACATCTGCAGTACTGCAACAGTGACATCTACGTGACATCTACAGTAGAGCGACAGTGACATCTACAGTGACATCTGCAGTGACATCTACAGTGACATCTGCAGTACTGCAACAGTGACATCTACAGTACTATGACAGTGACATTTATAGTACAATGCATTTCTGCTCTCATGTGCAATGCACCTACTATTTACTAGTATTATCAAACGTAATTCCTTAGTCAAATATTTTTAATTTTTTCCATTGCATAAATTAATTTTTAGTACAATATTTCATGTTTTCGATTTCTAACATTGTGTTTCTCAGTTTTACAATGTAATAAATATTATTAAATGAAAAAAATGTATATTATTTCATAGATGCACTTATTAAAATATAGCAATCCACATGCACAATTGTTTGCATACAGAATTTTATTACCTCAACCAGCGGTTCGCCGCTAAATCAATGAATCTTCCAATTGCAGCACAAATATGATCCACAATCCACCCTTCAAGCCATCATCATATCAATATGTACTCCGCTTACTATATTATGAATAACAGCATTGTGTTCAAAATTTATAACACTGTACAAACATGCTAAACAGCTAATTATTCCCTAATTAACTCTTTTTTTCAACATAAAACAAATGATGACTACCAATACTAATATAGATAACTTGAATGAACTAATTAATTATTACGTAATACAAATATTATTATTTGTGGTCCACAAATTAAACTAACATCATCATATCAATTCTTTCTCGTATCACATTTAACACGTACAATATCAATGTCACATCCTATTTCTCACTACCCGGACAACTCACCAGTAAGTTCCATGTGAATTCTGTTACCTCAGTTTGCACATGTAGACTTCATTTATGTTTCCTTCGAATGTTACAGCCGCTGATTTGAACTCCAAATCATTTTCAAATCTTCCACCCTTCAAGGTATCATCATATCAATATATTATCCGGTCTCTACATCACGAATAACAAGATTATGTTCAAATTTATACCACTGTAAATACATACTAAACATTGTATACATCCTGCCAACTAATATGTCCCAAAAAAAACCAAAAACATCACATGTAATGTTGCATATATGACATACAACAAAGAAAGTAACATGCTAATTTTCGACTAACCAAACAACTTATCGGCAACTTGCATGCGAAATTTTCTTACCTCTACTTGTACATCTTAACTTGATTTATTTTTTATTCAACTACTGTAGCCAATGATTTTAGATCCAAAATCTACAAAAATCCCTCCAAAGTTCTAACTTCTCTTCTTATTCTTCTCTGCTGTTCACATGGGAAGCACAAGAATGCCAGGAAGAAGAGATAGGGAATGAGAAGGTGACGGTGAGCTGCACCACGTCTCGGGTTATAAAGACTGAAGAGTCTCGGATGCTTTGGTCTAATCACAACAGGGAGAAAAATCACGTGAATACATGTGAGAGAAAGCTAAATACATCAGGAAATTAATTGGAATGTCGGAGGGACAGGAAATGACAGTGCACGGATTTTGAGGAGCACAAATTTCGAGATTTTTGGGCTGTTGGAACCACCTCGCATGGGTGAGGGGTGCGGCAGGTCACCTCGCGCGGGCGGAGGGTGCGGCAGGCCACCTCGTGCGGGTGGGGGGTGCGGCAGGCCATCTCGCACCGGCGGAGGGTGCGGCAGGCCAGTTGGGTGCGTGGCAGGGCACGGTCGCAGGTTCTGGGTGTGGCAGGAGGCTTATTTTTTTACTTTAATTTTTATGGGGCCTATTTTTGTCATTGACCCGCACGGGGCCAAATCTGACTTTTCTCCTAATCTGGAGTTTACTACGTTTACCTCTGACCGGTGCGTGCTCTTTCCAAAGGGCCAAAGGCAAACAGTTACAGCCACACGTATACCTTAATAACAACTACGCAGAGTACAGTATTATATTTGTCAATCATACTCTGTCGAGGAGAACTTGAGGAGCAAAGCGCTCGGACGGACGTGGTGACGGTGTGCGCGAAGCAAATAGCCCGACACGAAACCGATCTAAGCTACAGGGGAACAGGTATCTCTGCTCGGGAGCCCAAGATAAGGCAACACGAAAGCGCGCGTCTGAGGTGTAACAACGACGTCGTCAAACGGGGGACCCCGACCCACACCACCATTCCCCTCTCCCCTCTCGCACCACTCCTCCCTTCCCTACCACCGGCGAGGCGAGACGAGAGATGAGCAGCATCGGGAGGGTTCCCCGGATGGCGCGGCGCGGGCGGGTGGAGCTGCGGCGGATCGAGGACAGGACGAGCCGGCAGGTGCGCTTCTCCAAGCGCCGCGCGGGGCTCTTCAAGAAGGCCTTCGAGCTTGCCCTCCTCTGCGACGCCGAGGTCGCGCTCCTCGTCTTCTCCCCCGCCGGCAAGCTCTACGAGTACTCCTCGTCAAGGTGCTCGCCACTTATCGCCTCGCATTTCCTCCAGTTTTTCTTTCCGCTGGAATCACTATTGTGCAATCAAGGCGAATTCGCCTAATAGTATCCGCAGCTTGCGCTCGATTTCGCTCCGATCCCCTTTAAAAAAAAATTCCGTTTGTTTTGCCCTTAGCATCTCGTAATGGTAGCAAACAGCCGCTCTTTCGCGTGCACGCCGTGTGCTCGAGACAATCCCCCAGAGGCATGAGCATGAGCTTGTTTAGGATCTTTGGTTTCCTAATTGCTACTCGTACCACCACCTTGCATGAGCATGAGCTTATTTACGATGTTTTGGGTCCTTCAAGAAAATTTTGTGTTGTGTTCCGGGCTTCGTGGTCGGTGCTCCGGCTCTCTGATGACACGGACTGTTTTTCCTGGCTTTCGTATTGTTCCGCATGTGACACAGAGAGGAGACTTGAGCGCGCGCGCCTGTGGGATTTGGCATAGCCCGTCAGAAACCCTTTTCGGACCCAGGTCTATTTGGACCCGGCGTTTTCTCTCTTTCGAAATACCCTTTGGAAACACTCTTTAAAAAGTTGTAAATTAATTTTAAAAAAATCATGAATATTCATCACGATAAATTTGTAAAATTTAGTGTAACAATATGTCATTTGAGTCCTGCATAAAAAAAAACTAAATTTGAATGATAAATAGTATGGAATTCAGGGTGCAAAAGTTATCTTTTTTATGCGGAACGCACATGATCATATTTTGGCACAAACTTTTATAAGTATGTATATTACATCACGATGAACATTCATAATTTTCTAAAAGCATTAAAACTTTTCTGAAAGTGTTTTCAAGAGAACACCGGGTCCATTTGAATCTGGGTCTTTAAAATCTGCGTCGATAGCTGCATACGTACTGGCTTGCAGTTCCAGCAGGCGCACACCGACATATACCGGCCTGAACTCGGGAGTATTTTTCTTGTTTTCGTTGTAGAATCCTCTGCGAGAGAGACGAATTCTGCGGTTTGTTCCTAGATGCCAAGTGGTGCACAAAACGCTTTTGCATGGGTCTATGTTACAGATGTATCTATCTGTTTAGTGTGTCCGGTGATATCTCGCCTACTCGAAGTCAAACTCTATGGTTGACGTGGTGTGTCGAATTTAATCTCTATAGTTGACGTGGTGTGTTGGATTTAATTAGATTATATTCACTTCAATAGGTTCTTTTTTTTATAACTAAATGTGTTTTTAATATGTTTAGCGCGGACGGTGTGAGTATAGTGTGTGCTATTGTGTACAGCATCCACAATATAGGCCTTAAAAAAAGTTATCTTCTGATTGAAATTATTATAAATATTAATTCATGAATAGGAAGTTGTTAGAAAGAACGGAACACTTCTTGACAAAAAGTGGAAGTTTACTAAGTTGCAGGTATTATTTCATGTAAAGTTTACTCTACATAGCCATTTGACGCAACTGGTTGCGCCACGCAACCACTATTAGTCGAAGCATCCCGAAGTCTTAAACAATGTGGAAAGGTCTCAGGGGTAGAGAGCATGCTATAGCATAAGAACTTGTAATTTTTCATTAAAAAATGGTCAACTGTGTCTAAAAAAGAGACACGTGTTAATGAACAGGACCATTAACAGGACCGTTGATACCCTATAAAAACTATGGATATTTTAGATATATTTAAATATATACATATTGACAGTTGAAAGAAACATCGATCATTCCATAAGCCCGCACTAAGTCGCTGCCATAAAACCTGCAACATGATGCTCGTGGTATGTGCTTTCATATTTTAATATATTGTATTCCTTTATTCACGTTTATTTTTATTTCGGGCCTTGTTGGCTTCTTGACCTCATGTCCTTGATGACTAACTAATGCCACTCGCAAGGTTTTGGCCTTTTGACATCCTTCGTGCCATTTAAAAACTATAAAGATACCACCTCCACTATGTTTGTATCGAGTAAACTATATTCTTGTCTCATCTCTCTCTTCCCTGCTACCTTAGCTCACAGATTATTGAAGTTTGTGCCAAAGCTTTTCTTGCATGAGATGTTCCTCTTTAATTCTTTCTCCACCTCATCTGTAATCCTACTGGCATCTATAAATTATTAGATGCAACTAATGTAATCATAAGCACACAACGAGCCTGCTATAGATAAAGATGTGATAGTTAATTGAGGGAAAACGAGGAAGAGTGCATGGGAACATGTAGCAACAAGTACTCTTGAATAAAACAAAGTGGTAAAAAGTGATAAATATTTATATACGCAGACTAAATTACTCCGTGTTGATCGTGTAGGCTAAATTTTCTCCTTTGTTTGATCGTGGTAGATCCTAATTACAAAGGTTAAGATTTAAAAATAAATATAGAGATCCACGTACGCATTAGAAACAAAGAGATCGACAGCCAATTCGGAAGCAGTCTCATTGGTACATGGGCTGAATTGCATGCGATTTCTGATGTCAGCAAGTCAACAATTGACCCTCGCTTCTGCGCTTCGTATTTTCTCCATCTGAACCACGAATTAGGCAAACCATATGCCGGATCGGCCATCTTGATAAGTCGTACGCAACGGTTGTCTCCAAATTGGCATTTAATGAATTTTGATCTGGCAAATTTTCCATATTATCACTTTGCAGGCTCTTTTCTAGCATCTCTACAATTTTTTTACAAAACAATGTATAGTATAAAACATGCCTCACATAAGGGAGATCTAGGCACCTACATTCGCGCCATATGAATTAGTTTGAAGAATCATGCAAAGGGAATGCCACCACCAAAAACTCACCGTCAGGTTTAGGGTTTGACACAATAGTTGAAGAAGGTGAAATTGGACAAATAAAAGAGGAGCAGGTGAGCCAGGCATCAACTAGAGCCATTTTGCGAGTGAGATCCACCAACAAGATATACCATTCAAGGAGCCTAATGAAAGGCAGATTGTTGAGGCTTAAATAGCAAAGAGAGGAGCAAAGACAAGAAAGGATCAAATGAGTTAAGATAGTATAGAAAAAAATGTCTGTGTGTGGTGGAGTTCACACAACCTTGACAGTAGGGGAATAGAATAAAGATAAGCTTTCTTCTCGACCTGGAACATGGGCTTGCGGCATAAAGGATGGATGTGAAAGAAGTGATAATTCCACATGGACCATACAATTAGTTTTCCCCAAAATAATGATAATAAATAAGCTACTATAGAGGTGAACTACAATTACAAATGAAGATGTAAAGTACTACCTCATCTTGAGATGGATCTCCGTAGTAAGTTTTCCAAAAGCAAGTGGTACAAACTTTATAATTAAGTACATATATATATATATATATATATACGGTGGCGCTAATATGCTCGTGAGCGCAGAATAGCTTATTCTGCGCTCCGGCCGAAATGCGCCAGACCGAGCCAGCCACGCGGGACAGTAATTTTATGTCTATCGAGTAGTAATTTTCGGACGAGATTTTACTGCTGAGATTTTAGTGTGACTCAGAATTACTACATTTTGCGATAGATTTTACGATATCTTATACACAATTTTACTGCCTCGCGTGCATCTCGACTGTGAAAACCTTCTGAGTTTAGCATCTTTCTACTACCTTTTGTGATAGATTTTACGACATCCTATACAGAACTTTACTATCTCACGCACATCTCGACAGTAAAAAAAATTCTAAGTCACGCGCAGTCCGTTTTATAATTGAATAATAAATAATGAGGTGGGGAGATTCGAACCATGGACCTGATACACGTTATTCTTCTCTTCTAACCAACTAGACTATGCAAATGACTATGAATAAACAGAAGAAATATTTCCATTATAGAAGAAATATTCCCCTAATCCGTTTTAGTTGAAAAAATAAGGACGAGGCGGGATTTGAACCCTAGACCTCACGCACGTTGCTCTTCTCTACTAACCAACTGGGCTACACAAGTGATTGTGAACAAATGGAAGAAATATTTCCTTTCTAGTATAGAACGATCAGACATGCAGTAAAATGATGGCCGCGAGATCGTAATATCGTGTACATATTATCATAATTTTGCGACACGCTTTATACAAAAATTACTACAGTCCTGAGTTTTACGCTGACACATGTTGTTTTACTACTCGAAAGACATAAAATTACCGTATTTTACATGTGAAGTTACATGACTGTGAGGGATCTGTTCGACAGTAATATAGTTCGATGGATTTACTATATCTACTGAATAGTTTTACGGTCAGTGGTGAAAAGGTGGGACGTGGTGGGTTTGAGCTGGCTGGCTCGGTCGGTTGGCCGGCGCGCAGAATACTTATTCTGCTCTCAGCTGTAGATTAGGGATTCTATATATATATATATATATATATATATATTTATTTATTTATTTATTTATTTAACTAATCTAACTACGGAGAAGCGACCCTTGAGACGTATATGAACAATATTCAAATCTTTAGACCTCATGCTACAGTCAAGGGAGATTTTGATAAATGTGTATTTGAATTTTGTGCTTCTAATACCCTAATAATTCATTAGGTATAAATGATTTGTAAATCTAACATGATCTTATCAATGAATCAAATTTCCTTGATAGTAATTAAACAAGCTTTGAAACACCAAAATACATTGAAAATGTAGAAAAAATATTTTTTTAAGAATATAAACAATAAAAATCTAGTCACGCAATGCATGGCCACTCTTCTAGTTGATACTAATCTTCCTTTGTGTGTGTGTGAGTTTTACAAGGAGGCCGTCATGTATTAGTGTTATACTCCAATATTATGATGCAAAACAGCTTTAAATTAAATACTATATCACAAAGTACACGAGGAATCCAATAACAATGCAGATAAATCTTGTAGAGAGAATAACAACGACAAACAATTATAACAAGAGTAAAAATATCGATGAAGCCAAGCGCTGATAAAATAGGATTGTCGCTCTTGCAACTTTGACTCCTACATGCGTCCTCTAGCCCTAGCCTCCAACTACATTGGAGTCTCTTATTGCTTCTACCTTACTTTACATGAAACCGCTTGTTTGGTAGTTCGAGGTGTCGTGGTCTCGCTTTATGGTTACAATCCCCCACATTGTCCTCAAAGGGCGGTAGGGTCCTCATGCGAGTAGGATTAATATACCAATCTATTACCTTGTTCTTTCGAAGTCATAAAAGAATTCAAGTCTAAATAGCATTCCCAATGTCCTAACTTTTTGAAGTCTAAGTTGAATGAGAGACATTTTTGTCAACAACCTATACCTCTGCTCTTATCCACTGGAGGGGCACACATCGGCTCTTATCTGTTGAAGCTGCTATGTTTTTTTTAAGAATTCTTGCTCCACTGTATTTTTTGCACCTACTTTAGAAGTGTAGCCACCATGGAAACACATGCACATTATTGTGGTTGTGTTAATGCGCGTGCTAGATTTCTCGTGCACTCCAATATACAGCTCACTTTTGTGTAGTTTGGTTAACCACATCACTATTTCTATGACCTGCATGTCTTAGGATGTACTACCTCTAAGATGCACACGCTCGTTGGTACGCGTGGTTGGTCCTGTTACATCTTCCTACATGTAACATCTTGTACCTTTAGCTCTTACGACTTCTAGGGATTGTAAAGGATTTTTATAAAAAATTCATCACTTGCTCTATTCTAATTTTTTTTAGGGATGAACATCGTGGCAAGGTTTATTAATATCAAATAACAGTTACATCGTCATTTTCCTAGGGACGGCCATCATGCCGAGCTTTATTAATATCAAATAATAGTTACATCATCCACAAGTTATCGATCTAGTTATAGGAATTCTTATTATCAAAAAAAAATGTAGCTATCTCATGAGATGCTTCATTAGCCTCCCTTGGACAATGCTTGTAGTCCAACTTCTCGATTGTTGTTGCCATCTTTACACATCAATATCACTTGGTGTTGCATAAAGTAGGTTTACCACCACCTCCCTTCTACAAAAGAGCAAGATACCTCCCCTTCTACCATCACTAGGTTGAACCACCTTGAAATCCATCTTCATTCGACAACGTAAACATTCAGCCGGATAGCTATCGAGGTGTATCCGACAAAAACACAACCTCAAGGGTACACCACTTCTGGACGTCCAAAAGTGCATGAACTATCGGGACGTTCCCCAAACCTCGGTAGTTTCCAGGTTAAGATTATCCGACTCAACATGCTTCTCACCTACTTACTCCTCAACTTGTCCATCCACTAGCATGTCATTGTGCTCATCCCCACCATAGTCGTCTGTTCTCCTACTCCCAGGTCCGGGCTATCCGGAGCACCCTATCCCATTGAAAGTCTTACGAATTGATTTATCCTTGTCCATCATGGCAACATCCTCATGCTTACTTGGACTATTTGATGTATCCTTTAGTTCTTCATCTTCCTGCATACTATCCTCTTGCATCCTCCCTGATTTGACCTTCCACAGCCACATCCCACCTCAATACGTCCTCCTTGGCGCCCACTCGGTCCAGCACCACGGCTGGCACCTGAGTAGACGATTCTGCTAAACCATTTATCACGATCAACATTGAGCCATGCACCCCACTTTAACTTCTATTCATCATGTTCAACGGTATCGCATTCTTCATGCAGGTGTCCCATCTTACCACAAGTGCCACAGACACGGGGGATTTTCTCATACTAAACTTTATAAAATTCTCTCTGGCCACCCCGAGAAATGGTGTCGAATCTTGTGAGGACCTTCCTTACATCCAGCTTAATAGAAACCCTAAGGAAATTCCCCAGACCTTGGAGATCAGTTTCCACTGACATGATAGTACCAATCCTACCAGCAAGATTCGTAAGTAGGGCCTTCGATCGGTACCCATCAGGAAGCTTGTGAATCTGTGTCCAAACTGCGATCTGGTTCAGATCTACTAATTCTAGTTTGGAAGTTCATCATATGGCTCAATGACTAAACAGCCACAATCCCCATTCAGTAATCTTCCTCCAATCCCCTAGACAAGAGCATTGAATCGTGAATAGGTTCGCTTATAATGCCCGAAACTTTACCTCCTTCGCGGGACTCCATGCAATCTTCATGTTCGTGTAGAAAGCCATGGCACTAAACAGATTCAAGGTATGAACCCTAGCCATGGCTATCCACTTGACACCTTCTTTAGGGTCATCCGCTTTCTCTTCAAACACCAGATCATCAAACTTCTCATCCTCCAATTCCAAGCGTTCCAGGAGATCATCAATGTTTTCCTCCTTTAGCCCCCCAGATCCTCCACTCTCCTTGCTTGCTACACTCGATTCCGTCACCTCAGATGCCATCAGATGCAATTTGCCTATCCGAACTACAAAGCCCTAACACTTATTTGCTGCCAAGGCTGAGTAGGCAAACGAGTCATCTCCTTAGTCAGCCTGAATAGGCGAGATCAGGAGGAAGCGTCGTCAGAATTGGAACTCATGTTGGAGAAGGACTCCGCCAGAGGAGAGACAACCTAGTTGCCTATGTCCTGCTTTATTGTAATTTTACATCAATCAACATCCTTCATTGTTTTGGATTAGGGATGGCAGCCGGTCGAGTTCGGGCAAGTAAGGCTCTTCGAAACCTGTGCTCGAACTTGTCAGTGAGCCCTCCACGCGATAATTTTTGTGGATCATAACGCATGCCTGTGCTCAAACCCGATGGGTACCCGGGTATCCGTTGAGCCACATGGGGACATCACAAACCAACAGATGTTGATATATAAATAATTACCAATATGACTATCCTTGATGCATCCTTGGAATTAGAATCCTAGATCAATACACAAAGCACACGTCAAGGATGCAAGTCGGTATGACTAAAATGAACTTAGGTTCAAGAGAAGGACACAGGCAGCCAGCGGTTTGTGTTGGTGCTGGATGAATGCAGCTAGTGTCCTAGACTATGAAGTGCAGGGTGCGAGGGCTAAGTCCCTAGCACCGCCGCCCTCCCCCTCAATCAGTGGCTTGTTTAGGTGAGTGGAGTGGTCGTCGACCTGCCAGAAGGAGCGCTCAAGCTGGGATTGGGGAAGGAGACTCGGAGACGGTAGATAGAGAAGGGCAAGCCAACAAGAGAATATAGGTGATGGGAGATTTGGGTGGTGGCTGCTGCCACTGTAGTGTGGGTGTGGCCGGCTAGGGGTTAGGGTTTTATGTTTTGTATATGTACCCCTCACCGAAGGCCCACCTAATATGTGGTGCTTTTCAAGATAACGCTTTGGTCATCCATGAGGCTCCATGGAGCAACAATGTCATCCATGCCCGACTACAGACACCCATGGGTACCTGCCCCAAAATCCATGGGGTAACAATGCCCGCCAGACCCACCCTCCATGCATATGTTACCCAAGGGACTTAGCTCCATGGATGAAATTGATATCCGTATTTTCCATGCTCGTCATGACTACATGTCCTTGCAAGTATCTCAATGGTTCCAGCCTAAATATGGACATACCAAACATATGTTAATGTGTGTTTTGTTCCATCATGCATCGCCAATGTAAATGTTCCCACCTCAGTGACTATATACTATTTCAGTCTGCTAAGTCAGAAGGGTCATGAATCGAGCATAGAGATCCTTCTTCAAACATCTTGCTAAACATATCTAGAAGCAACAACCCAGATGACCAAGTCCTTACTATGGCTTGCTTGGAGAAAACATCGCTGATGAAAACGTGTAATAGGTGGCTCACCGCACTTACTCGGCACACCATAACGAAAAGGGAGCATGGGACCTGTAGTAAACTAAGCACATAACAAGTGCAATACGTGGATATGTCGCTCATGCCACTTACCACCAATGGAGGGTCTGCCAATTGCTCTAACAAAGTAAATATGCATGGTTGGGCCAAATTGTTCCACCACATGGTCATACGATTCAGTTTGGCCTTAGCAATGTGTGTAGCCACAGTTGCACCCCACAATTCATCAGCATACAGTTCTTTACTAGCGGTAAAACAGTAACCGTTTGACTTCCAGGATGAGTGCCCGAGAGTGTCTGACAATGGCATGTCATGAATCCCTTTCATCACGTTGTTGAACACCTTTGATGCATTTTTTAGTCATCTTACGTATGTTCACCCGCCCTTACTGTAAACCTGACCCTAATGTCTCTTATGTTTCATAATTTTCTCCAAGCACCTCTCGTCTTGTTTGGTTCATTCATGAGTCCACCATCAACTCCCTCGGGTTTGCTTTGGAGTCTTCTAGTATCGAAATTTTCCCACGTGATGTTGAATGTCTTTGTGAGAGCCTCGCTATTCTTGGGCTTCACATTGGGGAATCCATCAAGTTTCACCCTCGCAACATTAATATTACCCTTGTGCTAGCCCAAGATGATGCATACCTTCCTTGTAGGACCTACCACCTACAAGTGGGCGATGCTCATGAACCTATTGTTGTTCTCACCCTCTGTTAAACCAAATGTGAGTGGACTCAATTAGTCCTCTACATCGGTGCCAATGACGATCAAGGCACCATAGTAATTCGTTATTGGGAGTATAGCATCTTTTGATGGAAAGATTGTAGGGGAGTCCCTGACAATATATGTTTTATTAATACTAGGAAAAGATACTTACAAGAAAAGGGGCGGAGGAAATGTACATCCAAGTATATACAAAGGATCAATCACAAAGATAATTATGCAATAGAATCATCCCCGCTAATACAAGAGGTCCTAGACTCTTTGAATATAAAGGACTGCATAGTAATCTCCCTTCCAAAAATATATTTCCAAGATCCAATGCTACGAGAAATGTTTTCAAAGATCTTCGCATTCTGTTGTTCTAGATATGCCAAGCTGCAATTGCAGAGACTTTTATGAAGAATGGGTTCTAGAAGTTGGCGCGTTCTATCTATATCATTTGTTGTTCTGTATCAGTAATGTAGTGTTGACTGACAAAACTACTATACGGTGCTTGAAGGTCTCCACGCATGGGCCAAAGTGCCATTACACCCACCGAACAAAATGTTTCAAGACTCCATCATCATAAATCGTAATGTTCCCGTAATTGGGTTAGTAATCCATCCCTGGGTGCACTACCTTCACAACAACGAGGATCGTAGGGAGCATTCGATAGGGCTTGTTCCAATCACCCCAAAGTAGATTCATGGCTAACATACTTCTATACTTAATGAACCCATATGTCATATCGATGTTGGATGTGGCATGGTATCATGGTTGGAGCCAACACACAAGTAATATACATGGGGCTGTAAATTGGCTATTGCTTGCAAGTGTTCCTTAGATGGTCACGATGTGAGCCACTCCAATACCTTCCTTTCGTACCTCCAATGGGACTTCATGGTGTACCTTTTTGTTAACGTCTGAGTATTTAATAACGAATAGAAGATGGCACCTCATCTATTGGTTATGCAACCAAACTTCCAATTCTTCTAGATCTTGAACATCATTTTGTTCCTACTAATCACATTCCTCGAGTCAATTGTCTTAGCCATTCACTTGACCCATGCATAGATACCACATTTCTAATAGTTAGGACCTAATCAAAGGCATGCATCGGGAGGGGGGGTTCAAGTACTCGAGCTTCCTCTAGCGTGAAGAGTGGTTCTAGGGATTCGTCATCATTTGAGCTCGAATTGAAATAGGACTCGGCATCCTCTTTCGTTCCTTGTACAAACCCCACCTCATCGAGCACATTGTTCATGACCGTGATCCCAACCACCACATAGAGACAGAGTGTGTCAAGCGGTATCAATGAGGACTCCATAACTAGGAAACGAGAAGTGTGGGTGTAGGGTCGCACTACACATGCCTCTTGTGAAATTTGCTCCTCTGAATGGGACCTAAGGATAGTACCTTACGGATTGGACCTTCCACCAAAGGGCTTCTGCAATTCGTGTCTGTATTGACACCATCCTGACATGCAACTTCTGTCAACATGTCGAGACGCATTGCAAGCATCACCTCCTTTCATGTTTGGTTAATTAATGTACTTCTCATCTCAACCAAAACCTCCGACGGTCGTACCTCTGATGATTGCACAGTCTCCTATTACGCGCCCCTACTTCAACTTTGACACAATTTGGCATCATCAAGGTGTGCCTCATCAAAACAATCTCGTCAGCATATCAGCCCTGTATTATCGGATCCACATCGACCTCATTCAATTCTAGTAACTCAATATTCCCATATTCAAAAAGAACTATGCTCTCCAAACACAATGAATCTAACATCTGTGCCCTCAAACTCAACACCGCTTGCCACTCGATTCACCGTACATGGACTAGTCTATCCATCAGCATACAACATCCGCAAGGAAACAACCCATCAATACATAGACATAGCAACTATTCATTCAAGTTAGATATGACATAAATTAATTAGTGTATCCTTGTTCCAACACCAACAAAGCATTATATGATTATACGATTTCTCATTCAATAAAAATAATCATAAATGTGGCTTTTCCTATCATGATGAGAAAATACAAGCAGAATATTGTGATATTAAGTTTAAACAAGCACAACCACACGGTGCTCATCCTCGAAGCAAATTCTTCGCGTGCACACATCTAAATGCTACAAATTCCATCAACGGTTACAAATAGGAAAAGCCAGGGGCTCTCCCAAACACGATTACTCTAATATTGATGTCCTTAAACACAAACATCACTTGCCATTTGACTCACCTTCATAGTGAAAGAACATGGATTAGTCTATCCACCTAAATACGACACTCACAATAAACAAACAAATACTAGCATATTAAACTAAACAAACACAACTACACCATACTCATCCTCCTAGCGAACCCTTAGTCTACTCACAAGGCTCCATTACATAAATGCTCTTAATTCCATCAGTAGTTGCAAACAAGCACAACTACGTTATTCCATGACCTTTTACTTTGAACTATCACCATTTCAATCGATTCGTCAAATTACCCAACTCGTCTTAACCCTAAATAATAAACTAATGCTACCCTTGTAGTACCTTATGAACGATATTACCATTGTTGATTCACTAAAATCGTGACAAGAATCACATGAATCCACTATTTCATCGCACAACTCGCCAAATTTTCTGGACACTGCTTCATAGTATTTAGATTCCTGTATTCCATTAAAACCTACACACGATAAATGTGCTAGCAAAATATATTTTGCAAAGTGTCGTAGCAACGAGGCTAGACAGTGAACTTGTGGCACCCCCGCACGGCTACGCGGACCTACGAGGGTTGCCCGGGAAACTACGTCGCGGAGACACCGCAGTCGCGCACACGGGTCGCACAGCGCGAGGACACTCAAACCCGCTGCGATGTTGCAAACCGGAGGAGAGGAGGAACAAGCAAATGCATATTCAGAATTTCTGGGATCCCCCCAAATGGAAGGGGTGTCTCTCTATTTATAGGGAGAATGGAGGGATAGGGGAGATTACAGGAATGCCCTTAGGCGTTTTACAATCATGCCCCTAGATGTACTAACGCCCCTGGGGCGCGTAGGTCTTTTCCTTCGGGAATATTCCAGGAATATCCCGTGGGCCCCGCCCGTCATGCACGGACTTGTTGCCGTCTCGGTCTCGGCGTGGTGCGGTCTTGGCGTGGCGACGAGGTTGGTGTTGTTGCAGAGTCGGCATTGAGCGGTCTTGGTGTCACGATGAGGTTGGAGTTGTCGCGGAGTCGGCATTGAGCGGTCTTGACGTACGCACGAACTTGGCATTCGCCCGAGCTTGGCGTCGGCACGGTCTTGGTGTTCGCACGAACGTGGCGCTCGCACGAGCTTGATGTCGGCACGAGTCTGCACGAGTCTGGGAATTCATCGATTTCCCCTAAGTGTAGAAAATGCGTTGAAACCGGGTAGCGCGGGGACCCCTTCCCCAACACAAAGCATATGTTAACCCCAAAAAATTCCACTTGCACATAAATATAAAACACTTATATTCCATAATTTCAACTCTACAGCGAGGCTCAACTCTAAATTTCGACACGTTGACTACACTACAATGAACCTTGCTAGCTATCTCTCAAATTATGAAACCTGGTTGGCATCTTTCTTCACAAATAATCACATAAGTATCTACAACCATAAATGCAACCTTAACCAAAGAATGATCTTAACCTCCAAAATCCCTTCCATAAATTCCAATTTTTCTAGGTAAAATTTACAAATTCACAATATAAACTTAGAAAGTTGAAAATTGTAAATTCACTTATATAAAAAAGAAAGTTCTCTGAACCTTCATCGCCAATCAAAGGTCGGTATCGTATTTAAGGTAGCAAAACAATTATATAAACCTTACTAATTATAGCCTATAGGGAAATTCCACGTTAATTGAATAAAAAAATGATGCAAACATCTCATGGCCTTGAGATAACAGCTACCCCATCAAATGTAATGTATTCCTTCTAAATTTTATACAAAATTTGACTCCAATATATTCCTGTAACAAATATAAACATAATTTCATTGGAAATTAAGATTTAACTTAACCATTTTTCATACGTAGACATCAGAATTTTAATATTAATATTACCAATAGTTGGGTCAAAAAGTTAATAATACCAAAAATGAATTACATAATCTAGGATTGAAAAATACTAGAAAATTGTGGTTCCAAATATATGTTACTTCCCTATTAGTTTTTAGTGCAACTATGCTACTAAAACATACAAATTGGTGGGTCATGAACATAAAATAAAATATAAAACAAAACAATTTGAAACTCTTAGAAAATTTGCCAGCTGTATGAAGATTCAGAAATATATGTGACACGGGAGATAAATAGGAGTTCCAATTTAATGATCATACTAAGTTATAATGTCCAAATACATACAAATTTGGATTAAAATCTTTATAGAGAATGAACTTATGATCCCTATGGATTCAATCAAATTGTAGTCTCAAGATACATAAAGATCCTAGAATAGAATTTCGGAAAATTGTGGCATCAAACTATAGGCATTCAAAAATACAATTTCCTAAGAAACTATGGTTTCAAACTATATGAAAGGATGATATCAAAACAAAATTTGAAACAAATATTAAGAGGACACCTTTTCGTGTATATAAGCCTATTTGAACTACGCCCAACCACCACACTACACGTATAGACACGAACCCCCCTCCTTACCGTACATGCGACTCTCACCGCATACGGCTTGACAAAGACTCCAAAATCCATCCCGAGCTTTTTATTCCACACGGAACTGTACTTGAGGTGGTTGACCTACTTCCTTGGGTTGGAATCCTCCGTTTAAAGCAAGAAAACGGATGCGCTAACGCACAATGGCTTTCGCGCTAGTTGCTCAATCCGTCTTTAGAAAATCGTATGTGTATGGAACTTCAATTTCAGCATAATTGGTGTAAGAATTGACTCCTTCTATAGGTCCCCGGCTGGTTTGATGGAATTAACGACCATCGGGATGGACAAGAGCGAATTGTAAACTTACGATTTTCTGAAGTGATCTGTCCAACTAAGTAGCAAAAGACAGACAAGTGTGGCTACACGTGGTATAGGGCTTTTAGGGGCTTCAACCCGGGCTTTGACCATGGGGCCTATATGCAAGTCGCTACTTGACTTGACAAGCAATGTTTCCTGTCTAGCTATGTCAAATCGGGTGTTCAGTGTCACAATCCCTTCCTTCTAGCACAATATGTACAATACTGAAATATAAAATTCCAACAATTTAATGATTCCAAATATATGCAAATTTTCAAATTTCGACCAAAATTGTCATTACCAAGGGATGGAAGAGAAATGTAAGTTAGATACAATTACAAATTGAAAAGGTTTGAAAATTGTGGTATGCTTATATGTGTGCATACCATTTTAAAACAGGGAAAATTTTGGAATCTTGGTATGTATAATTTAGAACTATAACTTAAGAACTTGTGGTGTGCAAATGTATGAAAAATCCAGAAGACATTATTCTGCCAATAATTGCGGAACTTAGAGCTCCAAGATAATATGGTATTTGTATGAATGTAAAGTTTGCATTAAACTTTTTTTAATAAATTAATTGGGTACACAAAATTTCTAACTGTAGTTTAATTTCCTTAACCATGGTCCATGCATATGAAGACTTCAGAGGTAAATGTTATGTTTATCTAACGATCAAATAAATTAGTTGTTTTTGGATGGGGCTGCCAGTTTGACCTATTCATCCTTGTAGAATATGTCAATCGATGGACGAGCTTGCCCAATTTGTTGTAACGTGCTTGACCTATTCATCCTTGTAGAATATGCCATTAGGATGTTGAGCTTGCCCAACTAGAACTCTTTGTTGTAATGTTTAATCCTTTCAGATGTTGAAGATGGCTTTGTCTGCATCCTTTCTCATAGCCTACATTTCTCAATAGAATACAACAAGACTTGTCTTTCTACACTTATTCAATTTATTTAACTTTCTAATATGTTGAATTTCTTACTCTTTGAATTTTTAATATTTATGTTTATGCATAGTATACTACTTAGGTATGGTTTTGTAGAAGACAACATGCCATATTTCGGAATGCAATATCACATGAACAAAACATACTTGTTTTTGTATAATGCCATATCATGATATGTAATCTAGGTTTCATGCTAATTCATGGCGCATTTTGGGTCTAGATTCCATGATCTTACTATGTTATTTGTACTTTTATAGTTTGATCGTTGGTCATAATATCATTTGCATGCCCAGTCTAACTTGGTTAAATAGATGTGCATAGGTAATTCAACTTCGATAAATATTCTCAAGTGGGAATTGGTGCAACAGCAGGATTTTACGGGAATTTTCCTTCATGTTATGGTGATGGTGCCCACAAATGACATAAAAATCCTTATGTTCATCAATGTTATTTGTTTATACGATTGTTTGATATATGGATACTTAGATTTGAATCAATTCTTTGTTATTTTTGTAAACTTGTATATCACTTCAATATTATTACCGGTACCTAAGTCTGAAACTTTACTCACCTTTGAAGTATTTATTTATCATAGATTTAATCTGTTTTTATATGGTTGAAGCTACCTTTAGCTATAAAACAAAGAAATTTTACATTTGTCCTTCATCTTACAAAACATTGGTAATACATTACAATTTTGTTCTATTGTCCACCATAAATTATCTAATTTGTGCGTGTTGTTTCAAGGAAAATTTTCCCCATTAAAGAAAACATAGTACATTGCACTAATTAACGTGCATGCTACCGTATGTGTGTTAGCTTTAGATCCAAAAATATTTTTTCTATTTTCTGTACATAGATAAAAGCAATAGAATCTATTGAGTAGCATATCTAAAGCTTCATTGCTTAGTTGTTTATCAATTCTTACATGATCAACTTCTAAATTAGAAGTGTTAGTCTTTTATATGTAAAAGTTTTATTTTAAGATGTCTCTATTTAATTGTATATTATCCTTTATTACCAATGCTATAAAATGTTCTCATAAATAGTGTAGACCTAGTCTTCCATCACAACATCAATTGATAATTCAATAAGATGTTATGATGAATTAGAAAAGGTCTAGTTTCGGCCACTCAACTCTTTTCTTGATTTAGTTTACATCCTATACTCATTTAATTTGTGCCTACAACTCAATTGTGTATGTTCAATTCTTCCACTCAATGCCAACACACGATGGTTTTGTCCAAAAGGAGGACCTATCGTCACCGTTCCTTCTATTTTCTTTCTAATTTTCCCTCCACACTATCATGTCTAAAGAGTTCTCCACTAAAACCCTATCAAAGGTCCCTGCTATCGTAGCACAAGCCTCACGGCTGCATTGCCCCTTTCCTCCACACCTCTTGCCATGCATTGCGAGGCCATTGCCCTTGTTATCGTGGGTCCACTATCCTCTCGATGATCGCGTAGGGAAGCTACGTTGACGAATATGTGGCTGTATAAGTGGAACGCGGAGGAGGATCCACCGTGGCGCTTACACTCCCATCTAGTGATGCGGTGCCTCTATTTGTGCTCACACCCATATCTATCCTACTTCTCGTCCTCTTTGATATGGCTACACCGTCCCCTAGTGTTGTTGATGTTGCACCAATTGTCTACTCCATGAATCTTGCACATAAGGTACAAGGATGAGGTTTTGAGTTTTGAGAATAAACACGATGTGTCTTCAGGGTAGATACCCGTACCAGGTTTTGGAGGAAGCTATCTAAAAATCTCTAATTTGTTGAGGAAGCTTTGCAAAAATCTCTACTAGCATGTGAGTTCCTACGATGCGTAGGAGATTACCTCCATGATATTCCTTCGGTTTAACAGATTGGGTGTTGTTCCTATTGTGTTGGTGACTACCATTGTAAACCAGCAACTATCTTTGCTACTGAAGGTGGAGTGTTGTGAAAGATTAGGCTGCAACAACAGATCGAACCTCACCTTAAGGTTTCATCCACCTCACTCTTCCTTGTGGTGAACGATGCACTGGAGTAGGGGTGATGAAGAGAAAGGAGCCACAAGGTAGAGGTTGTACTTGAGATACGGAGGGGAAGGACAGATATAAGGGACATGCCTAGATGAAAACGCAGGAAGAAAGACAATGCCATTAAAACATATGGAAGTTTCAAGAACTGACGAGCTAACGTTCTCTGAGTCAAATATTGTGTGCCACTGGTGGACCAGAATGTAAGCCAAAACCATAATGGCATCGGGGTTTCCATGAAGGCTCCCAAGGGCACGCTAGACATTTGTATCCTCAAATTTCATTTTAGCCCAGTATCCTTCGAGTCTAGCTATAGCAATAAGGACTCCAAGCTTTGACTTCAGTCACCCCCTCGCTTTGACAGGGTACGTAAGGTACGGGTTAGTGTTTTTCTAGCATTGACCTCTCTTCACATTGTTGTCACCTTATCGTAGGCTTGTATCACTCCAAAGGGGTTCTTACATTAGTTCAAAGGAAGAAGAGGTTGAAGAAGTGGAACTTAACTCGACTATCGACGAGGCATGTGCCCGTGAATTCCCTATTTGGATGGAGGGCCTCGCAGATGAGCATTCCCTTTTCCTTGATGAGGCAAGGAGACCTTTCGCCATGTGACAGGCTGCTTGGAGCTTCCCTAGAGCATGGGATCTTCTAACCTTCGAGACTGTACAAGTTCATCTAAATCGACTTGTTGCTTCTTCTTCAGGAGGCATTGCTGAGACTTTGCTTCCTCTTACTATTGTTGTCCTTGTAGGCCATCCTACCATCTCAATCAATTCATTAGTCTTCATAGGACCATGTAGCTAAGCTAAGGTAGCAAGCAAAGGATAATGAGAAGGTAGCAAGTCTTTGTGCTCTCCTCTTGTATATCTGTGTCACTAGGACTACCTTCATGGTCCTTATATCCAATTTTTCAATTTTTAACAATAATTAGAAATGTATCGCTTCTCGCTATATCACCTTTTCTCCTCCCAACCTTCGAAAGTGTCGCTCAACCGTCACGTGGTCCTATGAGATGATTCACCTTGGAGGGTCTTCAGCTTGAGGACAGGGTAGTAGAATAGTCCCCACAACTTGTCCTTATCTCCCGCCAAGTTTTGAGACCGGAGCATGAACCTTCAAGCGTCTGCGGCTAGGAGGGCTCAAAGTTCTGGTAGTGAAATAGTTCCCACAACTTCGCGTTATATCCTTCCCCAAGCTAAGAGGCTAGCTTTTCACGTATAGATGCTATTGCCATGTAGCATATTCTGCTTTGAAGGTCGCTTCAGCGTTTGTGTCCTTGTCGGCATGGACCTCCTCAAAGCGTAGAACCACCACTCACAGCTTGCCATGGTTAGTAGTACTATAGGATTGTTCTAAAAGGCTAACACTTGATGGGATGCCTAGCGGATCATGATGGTAGTGACACTTCCACCTAGGGAGCAATATGCTGAGGAGTCCTTCATCTCGCCGCTTCACCGTCCTCACGAAGGGTGTCAACACTTTTTGTTTACGAGTTCAGAGGATGTGATGCAGGACCCTTTCCTCCATGATCAAAGGTTGTTGAACGATACATTTTCCCGAACTCATCATGCTGCAATACATTGTCCCAAACTCGTAATGCTGCAAGTACCATTTGGCGCCTCTTCTACCTTTGCGCATGGGGACAACCGCTTATAATTGCTTGTGTGCAGTGTACACCTCCAATGGTAAGCTCTGCCGTCACCGTTTTCAACGCTCTCCTCTCCTTAGTAGCAGTTGTCACAACCGACAAGGAGTGACAGGTAGAAGGTGTTGGAGGGAAGAAGCATAACTGGTGTGAGCTAGGCACTCACACCTCCGTTATTGAATCTCTCAACTGTTGGCTCTCCTCTGCTTCAGCTTTGAACTATGTTTCTTTTTTTAGTTGGGCACTTATGTATATATGTACAATGTATTCTTGTAGGTGTTTGTGTACTTTTGAAATGCCTAGCTCGTGATTCTTTTCATTCTTTAGGGTGTTCATGCTCTTTCCACCCTTCTTTCCGTACGGAAAGGTTCCTACGGCCATTAAGATCTTTTTGCTAAGGGTCTTGGCCTTTGAAGCAATCTTTCTTTGACCAAGGCCCATGGGCACTAAGGACATCTTTGCTGAGGCTCTGCTCCTTCAAAGAAATCTTCCTTAGATCGAGTCGGGGTTGTCTACGCCTTTTTGCTTAGGCTGTGGGTGTTCAAAGTGATTTTTGTTAGACCAAGGCCCAAAACAAGTGGGAGCTTTCCCCATCTATTGGCGACATAAAACGAGTGAATATTTGACAACACAATCACGGGGTTGTGATAACTTTCTAAGGAGTGTGACCCCTTGTGTTACGACGATGTAGTAGAGGGTCGAGTGGAGATGCAATCCCTCATGAAAATCTTACTAGGTTGTGGGTCGAGGGTCGTATTCCTATCCACACTGAAATGTAATTTGTTTGCAGCATATTGCCTTTCGCATGTTGGAAGGGTCTTACATGAAGTTGGGTGACGTGGTATGCCCCCACTCACGTGGTCATTAGGTATGGACCTTCCCATTTTGACCCGAGATTTCCACTGTGCTCGAATTGATGACATGCTACAAGGTGAGGATTCTTTTTGCCATGGCATTCGGTCTTATCCCTCTAATACTATATCGACATGGGTAGATGTTTATTTCTTGATGGAAAGAACGTTCAACCCATCTAAAAGGTCATAGGAGACCTGCCCTCGTCCGCAGAGCAAGCTATTGACTCTAGGAAGGCATGCCTCTAGCTCTAGGAAGGTAGCCTCTAGCTCCCTCGATGTCATGACAACATCCCCGAACAAGACCTTCAAGGGTGAGAATCCCATTGGCCACATCATGGTCATACATGTGGACCACACAATACCATGTGTAGTTCTTTGACCACAACCCTTATTAAGGCTTATATAGATGCTTCTTCAATCCTTCCCAGGATGTTACTATTGCCCTCCTTGACGGCCTAGATGGATTGGGGTGCTCCTCTGACTAAGTGAGCCTTCGTGTCATTGTCCATGGTGATCTTATGTGGTACCTGGGGTAGCATGTTATGTTTTCCCAATTCTATTGAAGTGTGGCGAAGGTTATTTAGGGGAGCAGCTTCACTTCGACCCACTTGGAAAAGTAGTCATTGACTACAATCATGAAGCGCAAATAGCTCCTTTACCTTCAAAAAGGGTCCCAAAAGGTCTACCCTCAATAGGCAAGGGACCACAGTGGGGTAGTCAATCAAAGTGTGTGGGGAAGTGACCTATCCACTAACACACTCAACATACCCGTCCATGTGCCAGAGGCTGTATTCTGCATCCTTGATGCCATCCTTATCGTAACTTTTCTCATGATCATTTTGTAAGTGGAGTTATTGGTCTTCTCTGTCATATTGCTCATGGACTCTTTTGTAGAATTGCCATGCTAAATCACTAAGTCCACCACACAACCTGAAATGGAAGTTGAAGAATCTAATCAAAGACGTTGAGATGTTATTTGGTAGCTTCTAGTATAGAATATTGCCATCAATGCAAATTGCTTATTAGATACTAAGATCCATTAACTATATAAATCTTCCCGCGAAAAAATAACTATATAGAATGCTTTTCATTCATACCATTTTTTGTCCTTAGATCACAATTGACACAAAATGAAATAAAACTAGATGTGAATTTCATATGATCTAAAAAATACAACTAAAAAAGATCTTAATATGAACTAAAAACTGGTCAGTTTTCACTCATCCATATATAAAGTTTACTTGAGTCAGGTGTAAGAAACTCCTATAGCCTACTTTTATGGATGATATTTAAATCCTTTCTACTGAGTAACTTCAGCAAATCTAACATGCCTAAACTTCTTAAGTCAAATGTTCCATATCACTTTATCTCCTATGTCATATCTATTTTTCATACCAAATGATGATATGCGGTGATAGATATTGTACCTAAATTTTTCTTAAACACAATAACTAAGATGAACAAATAAATGGAAAGGAAAATCTCTAACGTGTCATTATGTCTTTGCGCAATCAAAGAACTTGAGAAGCAAAAAAAAAGCATTGGCACCTTACGTTTTTATTGCAAAAATTGATTTATGATATGTAAAATTTTCTTATGAATGAGATGACATTTTTTTCATTTTCTAATTTATATCTTCTCTTATCAAATATTTGCTCTTGTCGCATCAGTGGCCTCTTTACAATAGAAGATAGGCTAAGTTAGTAGCAAGAGCTTATGGATCAAGTTAATAGAACATAGCTCATAGAAGTTACGTGGAACATGTATAATTTGGATATTATCTTGTTTGTATTTTCATTCTTAATCTCACTCAAGATATACAAGGGACAACACCACAATTCAAAAAATTGACTACAAAGTTTTGTCATACAGAACTTATAAAAGATGCCACTTGTAAAAGAACTAGTTTCTAATAGATGCTCTAAATATGTTTAGTGTCCATAGGTATTATCCAATCACAAGTAGACTCCCTATTGCTACTTATAAAGCTACAAACTTGCAAGGTCAACTTGTTTGGCCTAACTTGCAAATATTGGAGTTTGACTTACTTCGTCCTTATATCATCCATGAAGTTATATGTTTATAGATGGACTATCTCTTGCATTATATCTCCTAGTTGAAATAGCCATGCACAAGCAATAAAGTGAGGTATATAATTTTAAACTCGATAACCCCAAATTTGTAGGTTCAAGCTTAACAATACGAAAAATTAAACGCTTGTTGAAGGTATACCAAAGACTTGTACTTTAATGCGCTCTAAAGTTGCCATCATAATATGATCTCTCTTTGAATATGCTCTCCAAAATTGTTGTCATCATAAGATCTCTGCTATATTCAAATTCCCAAGTACAAAATCCTCGTATAATTATAGGAGAGTACTTTCCATATACCCATAGTTAGTTCCATTCTTCCCTCCCCCATTCTCATCATCATCCACACATGTAAGAAAAAAGCAAACAAAATCTTCCTTGAAACGGGAATTTTTGAAACATAACATTTGCTTTCTCTATCTATATATAATCATAGGCTTAATTGAATATTCTATTCCTCTTTATGCTAAGGATTAAATCCTATCCCACTTGCATAAGGTTTTAATGTCTCAGTCCGTATTGTTGCTGGATTGTCCTACGATTCAATGGGATTATTTCGATCAGGAAGAACACTGTAATATATGATCTATGTAGTTATGATTTTCAAGATAGAATATATCACTGTGCTAAGGGAGGAACCTAGAATCCAGATCCTACCAACAGGAGAAAGATTATGCCTAGTGTTTTTATTCTGACAACATTGCACTTGACAATGTGGCATCATTTTCAAGTGCAATAGCATATATGAAACTGGGGCAAGGGAGATAAGCAGGCTAAGAAGAAGGCTTAAAGACATATTACAGCTAATATAAGCTTCTTATTCCTTTAAATAAATAATTTTCATCAAGCAGCAAGGTTCTAGAAACAAAAAAGGGGATACAAAAGCTTTAAAAAATTACACAGGGTAGAAACCTATATACAAGACTTCACCAAATTATAAGACAGAAAGGCATGAGTTCTGTTCATCTATTTCCCTTATTACTTAGAATTTTGTTTCAGAAGCCTCATAACTACAAATGCACACTGATTTTCAAATGTTAATGCCATATATTTCTTTGCAGCATCGAAGGTACTTATGAACGGTATCAGCAATTCATGGGAGCCCGAAGGAACCTGAATGAAGGAGATGCAAGTAGCAACAACGTAAAACAATCTATATACCTTTTCTCAATGCATAGCTTGTAGCTTATCTAGTTATGGAACATGTAGCTTCCAAGCTTCGGTCGTATTGTGGATTCCATCAGTCTATAATTCTGTAATTGCCATGGAAACACACTATGCATGATGAAGTGTCTCACTGTTTGTAATAGAGTATTGAGTAGCCTATGCCCAGGACCAGCAAAAATGAAAACAATAATGGTAAAATTTTGAAAATGTAGCTACTAGCTTATCTTAATGAACCACCTATAATCTAAGACCAGGTTGTAATTGTACCATTTTGTATCCAGGGTGGCCAAATTGTACAACTGTATCTATACTCATATATATCTTTGACAGCATATTTTGGTTCTGAATCAGGATGAAGATCCTTCAAATATACAGTCAAGGCTTAGAGAGATTGCTGCCTGGTAGCCCTTGAGACTTTTCACAATGTCTCCCAGTTTGTTATTATTGTGTTCACCCCTAAGCATTATTGTACAAACGTGCAGGTCTCTTCAAAACAATGCTGACGACTCAGATGCTAATAAGCTAGAGAAACTGGAGAAACTCCTGACAGATGCTTTGAGGAATACAAAATCCAAGAAGGTACACTTAAATGGCTCTGTTTTCACTTGTAATCAAGTTTCTGGGTCTTGTTGGACCCTTGTGTCTTTACACCGTATTATGATTAAGATGGCTCATAAAATGTGATCTTTTGGGGGAGTTAGCTAGTTCAGCAGCTCACAGCTTTACCATTATTTTACCATAATCCCTGCTGGTTTCTCAACAGAAATATACTTTTTTCTCCTACTGGGCAGATATTGCTATCATCCAGTGGTGTTGGGTATGTAGTTCTCATTTGGATATCTATTCTTAGGCAGACTCAGGGAAAAGTTTAAAAAATACCCAGAGGTGCATCTTGAGATAATGGGCCCGAGCGAGAGTATATTAGTTCCTATATCTTTGTAAATGATAGGTCAATAAAAATGAACTCATCGGGCCACTTCTCTATACATGTGGTTGTCTTGATAGTTTGAGGATACCTCAGGAGTTAACTGTTAGTGGATTTTCTAAATTCAGCATAGAGGTATGTGCTACTGTACTACAGCCCTTGATTGTGTAGAACTGTTCCTGAGGATATGATCCAAGCAATGGTGAAACATACGCATAGATAAATCTAACCTCAGTGCTGAAAATGGTAAAAGCCTTGGGAGGAAGCTTTGTTTGTGGGCACAAATTGTGTATGAACTGTCCTGTGATGATAAGATAGCAGATGTCAACAGATCTTCTGGCCGTACTAGAATTAGGCTTCCACTGATGGTTTTTGTATGACCAGACAGTGCGTTCTGTTGCCATTTGTCTGAGAATTGTTAGTTATTAGCCATTAGTGAGCCTGGTAACAAAAAAAGGATACAAGAACTGACGAACCGGCACCCATGAAGTCCGGATCGTATTGCAGGCTTCCTGAAATGACAGCCAAAATGGAGACATCAGAATAGATCCTGTCGGTTACCTGAAATCGGGATTTTCTTTCTTTGGCAGGAGCTGGTTATAATCATTAAAAAGGAGAGTTAAGCAATACAAAAACTATTTACAAGGCTATTACTATTTAATGACAATAGCATATTACTGCATCCTCTATCGATCTACATAATTCCTAAAACAAGATTTCAGTACACCCCCCAGATATCTTAGTTTCAGCTTTGCTATGTTGTTGCTGGAGTACAGATGTTGGAGAAACAGAATATTGGCGGGAGCACAACTGGAGAGAACTCCAATGGGCCTAGGGGACAGGAAGAAGGAAAAGCTTGAGCACAAAGCACGGGTGTCTTTGTCTCTTGTGCATGCATCCGGTACGATGAGACTATGTTGCTGCCACTCTCTTATTAGGTAGGAAAGAGTTGTCAGGGCCGCTACTTGTAAGGTGTAAGGGGGTCAAATTCAATAAAGGGGTGGGTTAGTACTGTGTCCTTGCTAAAGGACGGTGTGGTGCCGCTTAATCTGACTCTGGTTGATACTGTGCTGACTCTGTGTGTATGTGTGATGTTTATGTGAATCTGTCATTCTGCAGTCTTCACTCCTGTGATATGCAACTGAATGGAAAATTTCAGTTTGTGTGAATGCACTATAACCCATAGTAGGTGGTGTTGTCTATGCAGATGTTACTGTACTTTTTAAGTCGGTGAGGATCACATCTGCAAAAAGGGGTGTGGTTTGTTGCATTTAGCAAAAGTTCTGCACAAGCGGAGAGAACTCCAATGGGTCTAAGGGACAGTAGGAAGGGAAGGCTTGAGCACAAAGCACATGTGTCCTGTGCAGTGCATGCATTTGGTACAATTATAACTATTCTGCTGCCACATTCTTCCGCTGTTATTGAGTAGAGGAGTTTTCAATGAAAGGAGATCTGGTGCATGTTGTTTACCTATGAATGTTCTGCTTAATATGGCTCTGATTCATGCTATACTGACTCTTGTGTGCTTGTTCCTGGAGGAATTGTGGTTTGATGCTGTGCTCATGTTCATCTGTTGTGGTATGCAACTGAATTGCAAATTTTGGTGCAGTAAGGAGGTGGGTGGGTACGCGAAAGAACTCTATGCAGATGTTACTACTTCTAAAGCTGGTACTAGTTTGCACGATCACATCTCCAAAATGGCTGGTGTGTTGCTGCATACAGCAGGAGTTTGCGAACCTGAAACAGATACGGTATCAATTGTGAACTCTCACCAGGTTTGTGATTCCCTGATACGCCTGATATGAGATTTGTGTGTTGACAAGGATATGGACTTGCAATTTGTTCAAGAAAAATAATTGAGGTGTAGCCTTGCCGGATGCTGGGATGGGGTTATTCCTTTATGTTCTTCGAATTTAGTAGGCCTGGTAGTTGGACTGTGCCTCTTGATGTACTACTTGCTAAAGGGATGAAGATGTTATATAGCCCAGCTATTTAGTCATACAGCTGACATGTAGACTAGCGAGGTAACAAAGTTCAGTTTGTCAGGTAAATCCTTTTTCTTTTGTTTGGTCTTTTGGTCAGGAAGGAACATTCTCACGATTGTACGGGAGGGTGTTATAAAAGCCCATTGCTGCATCATGATTATGACATACGGAAAACAGTAAACCTTGAACCTAGGCATTAAGTAGGTACGTACAGTTTCAGTCAGCACGATTGGGAAAATCTTGGCATGCATACACGATCCAGCAATTCTGCAAATTCCCCCTGGGATAAAATCAGACGAAAGAGTTGGTCATCTCTTCTTCCATTAACTCCAGCAACGAATACTTAACGAGAGCAGGAAGCGAAGCAATGAGCGAGCGAGAGGCGACGGCGAACGTACCTGCATGCACCGCAAGGCGAACGGAAGGCGCGAACGACGTCCATTTGGACCGTGGCCGCGAGCACCATGTGCGCGCGGGATACTCTGCTTTGTATATATAGGCCAGCTGCGCGCGTCATCAGGCAAACACCAATGCCAACGGCAGCTCCATGAACACCACCGCCAACGACGGCCACCGTACCAAGCCTCTCGACTGCTTCCCCCGGGCCGGCGAATCCTCGCGCCACCGCGCGCCATGAACACACGCACAAGCCGCGCACGGCGCGCCATCGCTCTTGCCCCTCGAGCTCATCGCCTTCCACGTCCGCTCTACATTATTATTAGCTAAATCGACGTACACGCTATGCCTGAACCATCGATATCGGGTGACAAAGATCAGTTTTGTCCGTGAACAAACCATTTCTTGAAATCTTGAATCATCGAATGAGTAAAGCAGCGAAACCTAAACCCAGGCACTCGCCTATGACGCCTTGAGCGGCCGGCGAGCACGAATCTTGCCACGCATGTTTGAGAAAAGAATATGCAGATCCGCCCTAAGAAACAACACCAGACACAACACCAGACAAAAAATGTTGGCCACATTTCCAAGCTTCCAAATCCAAATTAAAGAAGCACCAAATTAATGAGCACGCAACGACAGACACAACAGGAAGCAAAGCAGCGACCAAGGAGGCAATGGCAGCACAGACGATATTTACCGGTTTTCTTTGTGGGCGTGTGAAAGAAAGTTTACGCCCATGCCCAATGGGATCACGAATATATGCGTGCAGCTAAGGATTCCGTATTTTTTTATCGGATAGCGTAACGCTGGGCTGCTGCAAACACGTATACTATCGTAGTACCGTGAAAAACTGAAAACTGATGAAAGCTGCTCTCCAGAACAACTGAACAGGTAACTTTTCTTTTCGCGGAAAACTGAACGAGTAAACTTGACTCGCGAAAGATAACACAACGAACGACACAAGTACTGGTAATCTCAGTTACCGGAAATCATGACATGCCTGCTTCTCCTTCTTCTTAAGACAATCTGATTGATCCGAGACGAGGCGGGAATGCCCATTTAGCCCTCGGCCACTAGCTCCAGCTGTGTGCTCTGCTTTTTATAGGAGCTAGGCAGGGGTGGACACGGGGTGTCGCGCGTGGTGGGTCCCAGGAAACGCATGCCGTGTCAAAGTGCCATTGGCTGGCGGCCACACGGCGTGCATGCTGTCTGCTCTGGGACTGTGAGCTCAGCTAGCTCCTGCGTAGGCACGGCCCTCGGGAGGAGGGAGAGGCCTCGCGTTTGTCTTCTCCGGTTCTCCGCGTAAGCAGCTTGGGAGTGTGGGTTGCCCACGCGGCGGCTCTCCCTCGTCCACACGTACGGCGCTGCGTGCGAACCTGCCCGGTGCTTCCTGCGTCACTGTAGCATATGCCAGATCGGTCATGTACTCTCTCATTTAACCTAGCAATGCTTTTGGATGGGAAAGCAGCTTGGGACGCGTGGTAGCTCTTCCCCGCTGACACGTACAGCGCTGCGTAAGGAGCATGCGTCCCTACGGCTATACACACCACCACGGCACCAGTACTATATGCCAGATTAGGCATGTATTCTCTCTCTCCCCTCAGTGCTCTCTTTTTAACCGACAGGTGTAGCAATGCTTTGGATGGGATAGCAGATGTCGTCATGCACGACAGAAACGGGCATCTGCAAGGCACTCGAGAGTTGGCACTTGGCGTCTGCCTGTGCTGGTATTCAGGCGAGGGGAAATGTACGGAATACAGGTCGCTGACGATGGCCACCGCACCGAGCCTCTCCACTTCCTCCCGGTGCCGTCTCGACCGCAGACGCGCCGTCCTCCTTCCGTTTCTCAGGTGGCCAACCCTCGGGCCTCCCCGCGCCATGAACGTGCGACCAAACGCCGTGCTCATCGCCCTCCACTTCCGCTATATATCACGTAAACGGTATTAGCTATAGCCAGCTTATTTTGTTGAATGAGTGGTAACTAAAGCCGGCATCTACACCAGGGAGGTCGTGAACCATGTGGGTTAAGAGCTTTGCCCGTAAACATGCAAATCCTTTTCTCTTCCTTCTCTTTTTGTGGGGGAGAAGACATCATGTTAATATAAATGGAAGTAAGAATGTGACATAAAACAAACAGCAAAACCTCAAACCAGGCAACAATTGTTACAGCTAATCGACAAGGGAACTAGAAAATTCTTGGTTACCACTCAGCCCGCGACGCCTGGAGGAAGACGAATCTCCGCACGCACCCCCGACGAATGGAAGCAGGGCGCGCGTCGCAAGAAGACATTTTGCCCCCCGGCGCGCTAGGCTCCAATTGTGCGGCGGTGCTCTGCTCTTTCATAGCAGGTGGGTGCCCCAAACCGCCTTAGTCAAGGCCCGTCGCCACGTCGGCAGGGTGGACACCTGCTACCACCGGTCCGAGGCAAGGCGACGCCCTACCGCTGTGTCGAGGCGCCATTGGCCGCGCGCTTGGCCCTGTTTTCGTTCGTCCAGAAATGGCTCCATGGCGCCCCCGCCCTCCACATGGCGTGAGAGATCGGTGCATGTGCAGGTAGTAGGTTCGAGGGCGTTGGGCTCGTCGTTCGTACGCCTTCCGCAGTTCGTCGCGTATGCAGCCTGGGAGTGCGCGGATGCGCACGCGGGGGGCGCACACACGGCGGCTCATTGCCCCGGACACGTTGGGCGCTCCATGCGACGCGCGTGCCTCGGTCCAAGTTGCTGTCCGGGATGTCATGCGTCCACCACACCCTGCGGCCCATCCCATGATGTAATTTCGGCGCCTGGCAGTATGATTACGGCTACTCTCATAACCAAGTGCAGCTGTGCAAGCTAGTGTGATGTGCTCCCATGTTAGGTGACCGGATCTAGGGAGGCATATGCTACCGTGCGCAGAGACAAACGAGGTCGAGGAAGAGACGTGACTGCGCGGCGCGAGACCGTGACGTACGGTACGCGGCGGCTCAGATAATATAGCAAGAGCATCTCCCTATTTAAAATTGGCTCCCTATATCTCCGTCCAAAGAGTCACTTAAATTTTTTTTCTCTTTATATTTCTTTCTCCTTCCACAGATTCTCCATATCCCACTCTTCTTTATTTTAACAGCTATATCATTAAACAACAATCAAATCCCTTTCTCTGTTCTTTCTTCAACAACAACAGTTCAAAATTTTCTTTATCCGTACTTTGCATCAACCAACCAAGCTAGATCTCCTCCACCCTTGCAAATCCAAACCGAACACCTCCTCCACCCCTCCAATCTTCCACCATAGCCAAATCCACCTCCCCCCCAAGCTTTCCTCCACGGTCAATCCCCTACCTTCGTCCACAGATTCCCCAATCCTCCACCTTCCTCCCTCTGCCCCTCACCCCAACGCCACCCTCCTCCCTCTGCCCCTCACCCCGACGCAGGTGGCTGCGGTGAGCTACCCCTCCCTTCGGGCCGGTGACTTCACCCTCAGCCCCCGACGCCGCCCTTTCCGCCCGCCGTGGTGACCTGCTCCCTCCGCCTCCCTCTCCGCCGCGGGACTTGCCCCTCCTTCGGCCGCCCTCTTCTGCGCTGCATCTCCCGGCTCGCTGACCTCGGCGTCAAGGTGGCCGTGGAGTTGCCTTGGGCGCGGGGGCTCCAGATCTGGCAAGACGACCAGATCCAGCCCAAGTCGAGCGCGACATGGGCAGCGACGGCATCGGCGACCTCAACAGCAACAAGGGGAGGAGTTGACAAGCTGTCAGATGGCGGGAGAGAATGCTCCGAAAGCGCCGTTGGCGGATGGCGAGGGCACAGGGAGCCGCTTCTTCTGGCAAACGAGGAGGTAGGGATGGAGAGGCGCTAATTTTCGGGAGCCCGATAGCGAGGCCGTTGGAGGTGGTATCTTTGCCGTCCTCGCCAAATAACAGCATGGAGAGGCATATGGCAACTCCCTTGGAGTTACTCTAATTGGCCAAATTAGCCTCTGGTAGTGACGTCCGTGAATTTAGGGTGCGTTTGGTAGGAGGGCGAGGTGGGATGGGATGGGCCCATCTAATTTTTTTGGGATGGGATGAATCATTTTTTTGTTTGGTTCAGTAGATTGGAGTGGATTGGATGGACCAAATTTTTGTTTGGCTAAAACTGGGATGGATTCAATTGGGATGAGCCACTGACATGTGGGCCCTAGACGTCAGTGACCTCTCTCCATCTTCTCCCTAATCTTCCCTCTCTCCATCCTCTCTCTCTCTCTCTCACCGGCAGGGGAGCACGGGCGGCGCGGAGGGCGGCCGGGCGGAGCTCGGGCGGGACAGAGGCCGGTGGGGCGGAGCTCGGGCGGGGAGTGGCGGGGCGAAGGCGGAGCTCGCGAGGGAGGGGCGGGGCGGAGACGGAGCTCGCGCGGGGAGACGGGCCGAGCTCGGGCGGCAAGCGGCGGGGCAAGCTCGGGCGGGGGCCGGCGGGGCGGAGCTCGGGAGGGGGCCGACAAGGCGGAGCTCGGGGAGGGGAGCGACGGGGCGGAGCTCGGGCCGGCCGGCGGGGAGGAGCTCGCGCGGGAGGCGGCCGAGCTCGAGCGGGGAGCGGCCAGCGGGGGGCGGCAGCCGGAGCTCGAGCGGGGAGCGGCCGGCGGGGAGGAGCTCGCGCGGGAGGTGGCTTGGATGACTTCATCCTGCAGTTTTGGGCGGGTGAGCTCATCCAGCATCTCCTGAGAATATTCTCATTTTTTGGATGTCCCTATCCCTACAATCCCTCCAACCAAACACCTGGATGAGCTCTAAAAAAGGGATATCATGTCCACATGCTTAGTCCCCTTCAAAATGTAATAATATATTGTTTCCACGGTAGACTAAATAGATGGTACATAACACGTATTATGTCTGGAGAGTATGACGGGCACCTATCATGGGTTAGAGACGTGACAGGACTCTGAAACCGTGATGAACGCCAACACATAACTTATCACATCCAGGAGGTACGACACATGTCCTGTCATGATTTAGATCTGCGACAAATGGCCTGTCATACCTGTTATAGCTGCTTCACGCCCTATCCTGCCTCCAACCCGTCATACATACTGCTTATCGTCTGTCTACCGGATTTGCGTGTTGCTTAATTAGGTTTGCATCTAGTAAACCTGGTTCTGAAGCTAATCTTGTTTGCTGTTGTTTGATTGGTTGAGAGAAGGAGAGAAGGGAAATCGTTGTTGCCATCTAGTACTCGCGCCTGATATTTCCTGAGCATAGTATTTGTTGAAGACTAGAGGTTGTGCTTGCCGCTGCTTATTTTGTACCGTGAAAAGTTAGGCAACGTACTATGCAATTAACCATACTAGTTAATCTGTATTACCAAATACTGGTTTTATCATTTCTTTTAAGATTAAATATTTGAACATACTTCACGCATACAATGAGAAGGAAGAGAGAGAACAGAGTTACTCTTCGTATTGAAAAGTCAGACTCTAGAAAGCGTTGAACTTCTAAAGTCAACCTCAATACAATTGTATGTTGATATTTCTTATATCAACTCTTGATAACTTAAAAGATGATACACCGTTCAAAAAAACTTAAGAAACAACACAATATATGACTTATCTTAAATGACTCCGGATGACGTAGAGGTACAAGACTCAGCAGGTCGTAACCTTACAAGATTGTAATGGGAAAAACATGTAACTTAAGAATGTTCTTTTTTTGCGTAAAGTGTAACTTAAGAATGTTATTACTCTTCGGGGGTCGATGGAGGGATATATAGCGCGACGTGTTCAGCAACTTCAACATTTTCAGTTCGATGTCGGTAATTGCCGTGATTTATAGTGTTAGAAAATACAGTACCAAATGCCGCACTGAAATTTGTGCCGTATCAAAAAAGAATCGACCGGGCACGATTTGAACTGGGCAGTACGGCAAGCAGGCTTTTATTTTCGGCTGTTTCTGCTACCCAAGCCCAACCCAAATAGCTAGCCAGACCTTGTGAGTTGTCAGGTTATGCCAGCCTGCGGTGATCCATGGCACTCAGCCGTAAGCACGGGAGGACCAGAAGCTGGCCTGTTCGGGTGGTAGCCCTTTCGGACACAGGAAACTCCTTCATTCTGGGCTCCACCAGGTGGGGTCCGGTCGGGTGAGCCCAAACAAAATCGCAACGGAAAAACAAAGCGAAAAGAGGAGGGGGCCAGCTCCCGTATTGTCCGCGTCGCCCCGCGTCACTCAGGGGGTGTTTGGTTGGGCTTTTCAGCAGCTTTTCATTGGAAAAAACTGCAGCCCAACCAAACGACCAGTTTTTCAGCAGCTTTTGCCAACGGTAGTTGTGAGCTTTGCAGTGCAAATTCAACTATTTAGAAAAGCTATCTTTTGCTAGCTTTTTCAATATGCTGAAGTTTCGGTGCTCATTTTCTAAAATACTATAGATGGTTTGGATCAACCAAAAGTCATATGGTCACTTTTCCACAGCCACAGCAGCCTTTTCAAACAGCCAACCAATAGCAGTTTCGTCAACAGCCACAGTCTAATCAAACAGGTCCTCACCCCGCCTACGCTTCCCGTCCCGTCCACCTCTTCCGTTCCGTGGACCCACACGGCAGTGACGAGGGACCGCCGACGGGCTCCAGTTCACGGTCCAACCCGGCGGCCCCACCGCTCCCGTACGGCCGGAAATCCCGCGGCCACACACACCTGACACCTCTTCCCCCGCGGCGCGGGCCCCAGCACGTGGACCTACCTGTCAGGAAAGGGATAACACCAATCAACAATAAATGCAGCCATGACTCGGCGGAGGAGAGAGAGAGAGACGCGTGCAGCTTTCCCTTATTTAGTCCGCCTGCCCTATCCAGAACACCGAACGCTTCGATCCCAATGACACCACCCAACCAACTAGCCCGAACTGGTATTCATATCCGTCTGTTTCACTGACGGTGGCTCCACGTTTCGTGTTACCCTACTTGTCTGGGTGACAAGCTTGGTAGATTGAATGTCAGTTCTTTTACATGCCGTGCGTGGACTGTGACGCTGACCGGGCCCCTACAGGTGCAGAAAATGGGGTCCACGTTAACCACTGGGTTGTGGGTCTATAAAGACCTCTTCCACGCGCCATCCCGCTTCCTTCTCCTATCGTCTTCCACTTCTCTTATCTTTTTCTCTCTCGCGCCTGCCCCTCCTCGTGTACTAGTCGTCGCTAGAATTTAGTGAAGGGCTAGGGGGTTTCCCATCTCTACAAGCAAACTGCCATGGAGCAGACCAGCAGCAACGGCGGCAACCACTACTCGCGGCTGATCGACGAGCTGTGCGCTCTGCTCGCGGCCATCATCTCCCCAGCGGCGGCCGCGCCATCGTCGTCGCAGAGGGCTGCGAGCCCGCGGGGTATGTCGCTGGCGGCGGCGGCTTCGATGCTCCTGGGCGCGTCGATGGCGCTTATGCTGTGCGGATCGGTGACGTTCGCCATCGGATTCCTGCTCATGCCTTGGGTCGCCGGCGTCGCCCTGCTATTCGGCTTCGCCGGCGCCGTCTCCACCCTCTCCTCCGGGATCCTCGGAAAGCCAGGCCTCCTCCCCTGCAAGGACGCGACGGCGCCGCAAGATCGCTTCTGCTCTCCGATGAGCTCTCTTCCGCATAAGTTCCTCGCGTAGCGTAGCGTTGATTTGTTCGGGAATTAGGATGGTGTAACCCCTGTAAAAAAACGAGTCCTTTTGTTGTATACGTTTTAAGTGCAAGAGATGCTTGGCTGTTGATTGAAGGAGGGATGCGTCCAGCGGATGCAACAATTATTTGTAGTTTCGTGCGCGGATGGATGGAACCATCCCTCTTAATTAAATGTCAAGAAAATCTGGATGATTTCAACGCAGGAGTCTGTCCTTTGATAAGATAACTGAAACATCTCGTCGGTGTATGTACGGATCTAATGATTTCTTGAGCAGTAGCCAGTAGAGTCACGAAAATCTGTGATGGCTGAACTCTGAACTGTGGTCTACTCCTACTTTGCTACGGTAACTTGTGTCTCCTTGTGGTGAGAGATGTGCGCAGAGGGAAAAATCGAAATGAAATAAATAAAGAATAAAGATTCCCAACCCATTCTATATAGAATTGTTTTCATTCCTTCACAAATAACATAAAAACAAACACAGCCTGCAATCCGAACTGAGGACGGGTTTTTTGGAGTTAGCTCACCCTCGCGAGATCGCGACCCTTTGTCCCGCCTTGCAGAACGGAGTGAACTGGTCGCCATACCTGAAAGTGACGCGACTCTCTGAGCGTGTTCATTACCTGCCTGTGATGATAAGTAATCAACATGTGGACCACTAGTTGGATGCTTGCGTGTAAAAGTGTAAAGAAGATAGTAGTTCTAGTGGTCGTTGTCAGATGATTACGGATTTTGCTTTCTTGCTTGAGCTCCCTGTAGCACCAATCAGTTTTCTAGAACGTGACGTGACGCGGCCTTGTACCTATCGTATTTATTTCCTACCTAGTTATGTGATGTTATACTGTTGTAGATTATTACTTAACTCTGTGCAACTCGAGGTGACGTTTACCACCTATTCCCAATCAGTCTTTTCATCGGTCATCTCTGCGTGTAGGTAGATAAATTGGAAATTTTCGTATCGTTGATCTCTGCCTTCTTTTCCGCAGAAATAAGCTCGAAGACATGCATAATAATCATTCATTACCCGTTGATTGTTGCAGAACCAGTCAGCCAGCCTTGTCCGAATTCCGAATTGGTTGAGGTGTAATTTGTGGTATTCTCAGTCAGATGATAGAGCAGCAGGATTCTGAATTTCGAATTGGTTGAGGTGTAATTCCGAATTCTGAATTGGAAGCTCCATCTATTTGTTATTTGTTCCCTCTAACATCCTCTGTCCTGAGCAAATCAACACTAGCCCTCCCGTCTTTTTTGGTCGATTACTCTATGCAAATCAACAGTATTCCATTTCGGATCCCTGGACATGTCGACCTGAAGGTCCAAAGCTGTAATTTTTAAGCTGCAAGCGAAGCAAGGTATGTTCTTCACTCGAGATACACCCATCTTACAGCATAGCAAGTCCACATGTGAAGGATATGTTCTTACTGAGAGCTCTAAACTATCAGACTTGGGGCAAGCAAGGCAGCATCTGTAAAAAGTAGTTAAAACATAAGCAAGTAGAAGCGGAGAAGGCATATATCAGCCGCCCAATGCAAAACGCGTTGCCTTTAAGCTTTTCTACTCAGCTCCGTATTACTAATCTCTCCAGGCTTCCACCCTTTCTTTCGCCGAAACTATGCGAAAGAGCACCTAGCTGGGCTGGAGCCCCCGTCACACTGTAAAGCAAAAAAGAAGAAGCATCTGCACGTATGTGCTCTGGTTTAATGTGTTCCCTTCCTTGACCCACAAGCAGGGCATGCATTCCTTCCTTCCTACATATGCATCACCTACAAGCACAGCCATCGTGAAGCAACCTCGCTACATATGCATCACCTACAAGCACGCTCTGCGTTGTTCTAGCTAGTGTGAGGTGCCGAGAAGAGTTATAGTGTGAGGTGCTGGTCGTACGCAGCAGCAGAGGAATCATGAACGGGGGCATGTCGGCGCCTCATCCGAGCACGGACTGGGGTCCGATCATCGTGGCGGTGATCCTGTTCGTGGTGCTGTCGCCGGGGCTGCTGTTCCAGCTGCCGGCGAGGACGAGGGTGGTGGAGTTAGGCAACATGGCCACCAGCGCCATCGCCATCTTCGTGCACGCCATCATCTTCTTCTGCATCCTCACCCTCGTCGTCGTCGCCATCGGCGTACACGTTTACGCTGCTTAACCAATTTAGCCCTTTTCTTTCAGATGGTTCTGTTTCTTTCAGTGCTGCCCTGCTCGGCCCCTGTTTGCTTCTTTAGCTTGGTTGGTTGTAATACGTATGAATCTGGAGAAACACCGAAACAGTACATATGTTCTAGGATTTGGAATTAGTCACTTGCTACTCCATATTTACGGGTTGCTGAACGTAAATTTGGCTTCTGTTTTGGGAGATTAATATTTGTTACTGACATTTTATTTTCTGTTGGAAAGGACGATGTGCACATGTGTTCTGTCTGAGTATATTGTCTGATGATGTGACCACAAAGTACTGCAAAAGACGTTGTCTCTAACCTAGCCTATTTTGGACAACGAACTGGGTATGACCAAGTAGGCCTACCAACCACGTTTGCAGCCCAATTGACACAAACAAGTCGATTTAGATAATCTCTACATTTCCCTAGAAAATATATTCTCTAAATTCCTCTAAACAATGCTAATCTGTAAAATCCCCTAAGGACTAATATCTAACAAGGACAGGGAAAATAAATATTAATACAGTTGTGGTCTCATTTACGGGGGTGTTTGATTAGGCTTTTTAGCAATTTTTCATTGGAAAAAGCTGCAGCCCAACCAAACGGCCAGCTTTTCAACAGTTTTTGTCAACGGTAGTTGTAGGCTTTGCAGTACAAATTCAGCTGTTTGGAAAAGCTACCTTTTTACAATGTGCTGAAGCTTCAGTGCTCAATTTCCAAAATGTTGTAAATGGTTTGGATCAACCAAAAGCCAGATGTTCACTTTCCCACAGCTACAACAGCTTTTCTAGACAGCCAGCCAACAGCAGCTTAGCCAACAGCCACAGCCCAACCAAACAGGCCCTAATTCACATGTGACCGTCTAGAGGCCAAGTCTCACATACATGTCTTCCAGTTATCAAGAGCTATTTCGCCTTCCCCTTCCCGCCATGTTCAAATACTTTGATTTTCCCACATCCCATATGGACCATCCTCCACCCCTGTCTTCAGCTAGGATACACATTATCGCCTACAAGGGCGCCACGGCCCTTCCCGTCATGAAGACGCTCATGAAAAATCAAGTTCCAACTCAGATAATACATTTTTGTTCACATGACCAAGCTTTCATCCAAATCAATTAAAACTTTAAATAAAATCATAACTTTTCAATTCAAAATGTTTGGATATCTAGCTCAAAAACCGTAAAAGCTCTTACCTTGGAAAATTCCAAACTTCTAATTCACTGATTCGGCCTCGGACCCTAACAAATCTACTTACAAAATGACAACTTTCAACTCAAAAAAGTTCAAACTCAACACAAAAATAGAAAATCGAGATTTGGTGTTAACTTCATGTTCACATAACGATTAATTGAAGGAATTTGATCTTTTAAATAAAATTCAGAAATTCCAACTAAAGATATTCATGCTTTCAACTCACATGATCAAAATTTACACTCGAGATTTGAAAGTTTTTTCTTTGAACAATACCGACAACTCGACTTTTAGGTTGCAACATAGGAGCTTTTGAATCAAAAGAATTGAAGCCTCGCCCCCTCCGCACATGCACCCCCACATACTTGCATGCCCACATCGTGGCCGAGGAGAGAGCGTGTGTATGTGTTGTGGTGCAGGAGGGAGACTTCAAGATGTGACCGTGGAAGGTAAGCACAACCGATGCGTATAAAGCACTAAGCAGAAGTGGATGGAGTTGCAAACAAGATGCTCCATGAAAAAAGGATGGAAGAAACGAGACCAATAGATAGTGAGTGGTACGGAGTCAGTCTCGTTTGAAGTAGGAATGCCGTGTGCACGTACCAGTCGCAATATACATGCCTGGGTTAGACTACCCTAGATTTTTTTGTTACCAATTTAGTTATACTATTTAGTTTTTTGAGCATAAACTTTAGCTTAAAAGAATCATTCAACATTGTTTAACTAGGTAACACCACTCAAATGAACCAAATTGCATTCTCTTCTATGTTAACCTTATAAGATATTATTATTAGCTCTATTTTATTTGTTCATAAATACATCACTTCACGTTTTTTGGTGCAATGTTTTTTATTTTACTCTTCCTCGTACTCATGGGCCTATGGTGAATTAAGTGAAAATTTATAGAACATTCATGTCTATGTGATACTCCCCTAATCGCATAATACAAGACATATTTTGATTGATTAAGATAAAACTTTAACCATTAGTTATTTTATGAATATAGGGTTTATGTGATACAAAGTTAATCATAAGTAAGTACTTAATTTTGAATATAAATCTAATGATATCAAATTTATATCACATAAACCAACATACTAGTGAAGTAATTATTGGTTAAAATTTTGTATGAACTAATTAAAATATACCCTATATTATGAAACCAATGAAGTACTAGTTCATCGTGTATTCAATGACATTTTAGCCATATCATGTAGAATAAATAATTTGTTTGGTATCTATGCTACGGTTACGAGCAAGAGGTAATAAAAACGGAGCGATTATCAACGGATGCCGTGCGAGATGACTGGAAGAAAGGGCAAAGGAAATACTACCTAATAATGTGGTACGATACGTACGCAGAACAATAAGCTACGGCACACGTAACGTAAGGAGATATGCTTCTGGAGATTCCGACCCAAGCGACGAACCCAGCAGAAGCCAACGAATTGGGCGTTACCGGTAACGCCACTGTCCCGGCGGTGCTTCCCTCCGGCCTCACATTTTCAACTGGCCCCGCCCGCCAGAGCAACCGCGGCCAACCCGGTGGCGCCACGTGGACCAAGAGTCACCCTCGACCGCGTGTCGCAGAAGTGTACAACACGTCGGGTGCACGCAGCGGTGCGCCCATCCGAACCTTTTGTTCCAAATTAATCCGCCTTTCCATCCATGCCCATCCTAAAAGTCGGCTAAAAAAAATATTCCACTGGTCGAAATTTAGCCGCAACCTTCGCTCCCGTCTCCGGTCTCCTCCCTCCTCCCCCATCTATTCGGAGCCCCCCAGGATCGAGGGACGACCTCGTCGCCCCGGCCGCTGGCCTCCTTCCCTGATCAGCAGCGCCCCCGCCGATCGGAGACCCTTCCGTTTCCCCCGCGGCGGCTGGAGATGGACGGCGCCGGCGGCGGAGGAGGGGGAGGGGTGCACGGCTCCCGGAGGAGCATCTCCTCGTCCTCCGGCTCCAGGAGGAGGGCGGCGACGCCCACCGAGAACGGGCACGACGCCGCCCCCACCAGGAGGTCCTCCGCCTCCATCTCCGGCTCCACATCGTACGGTTGCCTCCTCCCGTCGTCTTGCTGATTTGTTGCTACGAGTTGTTTCTACGCTGGTACTATTTGCTATTTGATTGCGCGATGCCGCGTAGATGCGGGGAAGCGTGGGATTTAGGCGTTGGCCTACTGATGCGTGATGAAAGTTGGGTGTTTTTTGTGGCCTCGCGTTGTTTGCTCCTTAGGTGTGTTTGGTTTGGGAACGACGTGGAATGAAATGTCATGGTTTCATTCCTTTGGAATGGGTCGATTTCGTTGTGTTTGGTTGGGGACAATTAGGTGGAATGGAATGGTTCCATTCTAGTGTTTGGTTGGAGAGATGTAATAGAATGGATTTGATTTAGCTCACCTCTTGCATAGTAATGGGAGATTACCTCTCTCATATGTATAAGGTTAGGTGGGGGGTGAGAGTTTTCCTTTTCTTTATTGGCTAATCAAGCGAGAACCATGTAGTTCCACCGATTTGGAGGAACCACCTGGTTCGGCATATGAGGGGTATATTCTCTTTAGGGGAATTGGTGGGTTCCGGTTCCCTCTCCAACCAAACACAAGAATATGGGCTAGGTGTAGAACCAACTCATTCTATTCCACTTCGTTCCCAAACTAAACCTACCCTAAGCTTAGGCTAGATTTGATTTGAAGGAATCGTAGAAGGTAGGCCATTTTAATTTTAGTCAGCACAGCGACGTGGTTGATTACCACTGGCGATGGAAGTTGTAAATCCCATTTATCTCTTACGATGATCTGCGTATGCGTGCTTGTGGAATTTGAATTCAGTAACGTACAAAATGTTTGTTGATGCAAAGTAGATAAAACCAAAACGGATGGGACGTGATTGTAACTGAAAACTGTTGCCTCAGGACAATGACTGGGGAGAGAACCGTGAAGAGACTGAGATTGTCCAAGGCATTGACGATACCGGATCACACAACTGTGTACGAGGCTTGTCGGAGGATGGCTGCACGCAGAGTTGATGCTGTGTTGCTGACGGACTCCAACGCTTTGCTCTGTGGGATCCTTACTGACAAGGTGAGGTAGATCTTCCTTCCCTTCATCTGCTCCGGGTGCTGGCTAATAGATTCTTCAGGTCTAACTATGTGCTTCCTTTTGTTGACGCATGTCAGGACATAACCACAAGGGTGATTGCTCGTGAATTGAAGCTAGAAGAGACACCAGTTTCAAAGGTCATGACTAGAAACCCTCTCTTTGTTCTTTCAGACACTCTCGCGGTTGAGGCATTGCAGAAGATGGTGCAAGGTTTGTGAATTCCCTCACAATATTTGGGGTACCTTTTTACCTGTTCTCTTAATGTTGCCTAAAATAGTATCATTGTGATTCCAGGTAAGTTCAGACATTTACCAGTTGTGGAGAATGGTGAAGTCATTGCACTGCTGGACATAGCCAAGTGCCTATATGATGCTATTGCACGGATGGAAAGGGCAGCCGAGAAAGGAAAGCAATTGCTGCTGCTGTTGAGGGTGTAGAGAAGCATTGGGGAACATCTGTATCTGGTCTGTACTCTTTTATGTTTGACCTGTATCTGTTACTTGTATGATAGACGCTCGTTTAAGGTTTGGCTTTGCATGGCCTTTGGAGTTTGCCTTTTTAATGCTTTCTCCATCTACTTTGTAGGTCCTAATACTTTTATTGAAACTCTTCGAGAGCGGATGTTTAGGCCATCACTGTCCACCATTATCTCTGATAATTCAAAGTAGGTAATATCCTATCATTTTAAGATAAATACCTTTATTAAGTATTTCAAGAATTTAAGTTCACTTACAGAACAACTTATTAGCTGACCTCATTTCCGTAGAGTGGTAACTGTTGCACCTACTGACACTGTATTGACAGCATCAAAAAAGATGCTTGAACTAAAAGTAAGTTCAGCAGTTGTTGCAATTGAAAACAAGCCTGGGGGAATTCTGACGTGAGTACCTTTTTACAATGCTCTTTTTACAATGCAATTATAGTACCGGTAATTTCTATACAGGCTTTGTACTGAAAGCTACTCTCTTTCTTTTCTACATCAGCTCTAGAGATATATTGATGCGTGTTGTAGCCCAAAATCTTCCTCCTGAGTCTACTACAGTCGGGAAGGTAAGTAAGTCCAAGATGGATTATCTTCACATTCTTATATACTCACATTATGTTCGTCTATACTCTCTCTTCAACTATCGTGCCATCACGTCTGAAACTCCTTTCCACAGGTCATGACTCAGAGTCCAGAGTGTGCCACGGTTGACACTCCAATCCTTGAAGCCCTACATACGATGCATAATGGAAAATTTCTGCATTTGCCTGTTCTAGACAGGGGTACGTCTATGAACTAGCAATGGAATTAGATCCAATTTCATTTTTATGATGTCTTAAACTGTAAAGATGTGTTGTCATTATCCAGATGGAAATGTTGTAACTGTTGTTGATGTCCTTCACATAACTCATGCTGCAATTGCAACGGTGAGTGACAAATTTCTTCTGCTTGAGCTTGTGTATACACACTCTGGATTGCTCCTATATGTGCATTTTTAGGTTTGGGGTTTGGGATTAAAAACTATTTATTTGCAATATGGTAGCGCCCACATTACTCAGTTTTCCAGTGTGCACCTTGAAATGCTGAGTTGAATGCTCTGTAATTTGTATCTTGTTCTAAGTTGCATGACATAAGTTACTAAGGCAACGTTAGCACATTGCAAGATATATAAGTCATATGGACCATTAGATAGTGTATCTGCTATCTTGACTGCTAAAAATTGCTGCAGCTGAGCTTTACTGTCATTCTTGTGTTTTCTTCTCTTTCATTTTTTTTCTTGAACACGCATCTAAATGCGTGCCAATGTGTTTTCTTCGCTTTCATTATATCAATGTGTATTACCTCCAGAGATATCATGCCTGATTGTCGTGTTGTACTCAGGTTGGAAATAGTGGAGCAGCAGGGTCTGAGGCAACGTCTTCTATGATGCAGAAGTTCTGGGATTCAGCAATGTCAATTGGACCTCTTGATGATGACGATGACTCCAGAAGGTTGGCATCTCTTTTGTAACTTATCATTCTGTTGACGTTTTTTTTTACTGATGCACTTTGTAATTTCTTAGTGAAGGATCAACAAAAGTGGCATCTGAGGCAACAGATATAGGAAGATCAGCATTCTATCCGGCTTCTGGTTTATCAAACACTTTTGGGTTTAAGATTCAGGACAAACAAGGCAGGATGCACAGATTTAACTGTGGTGTGCACTCTCATCTTTAATTTCATCCTAACTGGAATTATTTCATCAATCTTCCTTCTTCCGTATTTTATGCCCAGTAATATATATTGTATTCTGATTTTCACGTATGACGTTCCAAATTTCAGAAACGAGCAGCTTGACAGACCTGATAACCTGCATTCTACAGAGACTTGGCGATGACATTGATAGAAAGAACCTACCTCAAATTTTGGTACTAGGCAAACTTCCTCCTCAATATGTACCTATACACATATCAGTATGCCAATTTTCTAAGGTTTCTTATCTTTCCTGATGCTATTTCACAGTATGAAGATGAGGATCATGACAAGGTCATACTTTCATCAGACAGTGACCTTTTAGCTGCTGTGGACCATGCAAGACAAATCGGTTGGAAGGTAATGTCTTTACGGGTAAAGTTGATCTGTTTCTGTTCAAAGGGTTGCTCATGTACGCTCCTCTTGCAGAGTTTGAGGTTGCACTTGGATTATGCCGGTGTTGGCCGTCGGAAGAGAGCGGGCGGGTCCACGGATTTCGAGTATGCTGGAAGGGATGCATGGGCATCCGCATACGGCACTGTTGCTGCTGGCGCGGCCCTAGTTGCAGGCCTTGGCGTGATGGCTTACCTGAAAAGAGCAGGCGCCTAGCTTGCAGGCGCAACAGTGAAAGCTTTCGTCTTTGATGATACAGAATTACAGATGCTACTACATCGAAATGACCAGAATGGCTGTGTAATTAATTCTTGTGAGAAAATCTGTAATAATGTCACGGCGGTGGATGACAGCCTGAGCCTACATACGGTGTCGATCAAGTTTTGGTGGTCAAGTCCCGAGTCAACAGGATTTCCAACAATGCTAGCCACGATTGTGCCCTAATCACATCACCATTGTACAATGAAGCATACTGACCATTTGTTTGAAGTACCATCCATCGGATTGATGCATGTGCCTTGTTTTCTTTTCTGATCCCGTGAGTTCATCCGCTAATCTTTTAAGACGTTCTGAACCCGAAACAGAAAGCAAGTCTCTCTTCGGAGATGATGAAGCAAGTCAATTATGTTTAGACAAAAGCAATTTATTCCTAGTAGCTTTACGTGTACACGTGGAATTACGGAAGGGTGGTTACCTTTTCATTTTTCTTTTTAGGGAAGGAAGGGCGGTTGGGAGCCCCTATGCACCGCTTATAGCGATGTATAGAGTAGCATCGCCCACTAGCACCGGGCCGGCCCAGAAAAACTGCGCTGGTTCAGCAGCCTGCTTTATCAATTTGGTCCGCTTGGCACACAGGCCTATGGAGTGTGCAGCTCGGCCCACACGGCTATTAGCTTGTGAATGGAAGAACCAAACTGTAAGAGTTCATGGCATATTAGCACATGATAAAATTCATAATTTTTAAATTGACAATCCAAATGAAAATATGTTCAAGCCATCGTGTACATCACGACGAGATCTTTGATACACGACGTCACTTGTATAAGGAACAGATTAAAAAGTTGGGGGAACAAAACGGAAGTGCTAATGAAACATATTTGTACTGTGAGAGGAACAAAAATAAGATACTAATGGAACAAATTGAGATTGCACGTGGAATATTTCAACACTATTAGCATAACACAAATAAAATAGTAGCACTATTTTTCCTAACATGTTTTTGAAAATGTTCCATCATTCGTGGAAAATGTTCCCCTATTTCAACAAAAAAATTCAGATAGATTGTGATTTTTTTATGTTATTAATAGCAAAAAGTTTCTATTTTTTGAAGGAATAAATAAGATGTTACAGCAGTTGGTGAAAAATGCTGTACTAGCTCAAAATAATGTTCTGCTGGTTGGAGAAAATTGTTCTAGAGTCCGAATTAAAATGAAGGTTAGAAACTTATTTCAATCTCATATTTTTGTGTCGAATGGTACAAAGTTGTCACCGTTGAAGCAAAATCATAGCTATTGGTAGAACAGAAAAACTATTAGAACATCTCATGAATGTTAGTGTGGAAAATATAAAAAAAGAGAACGAACAAATTAACAGGTGGGAAAGTCAAAATAAAAGAGAGAAAAGAAAGAGAATAACACATAAAAAATACAACTAAGAAGTACTTCCTCCGTCCAAGAATGTAAGGCGTATTTTGATTCATTAAGATAAGGATTTGACTAATAATTAGTCTATTAATATATGACATATGTGAAATAAAATTGATATCATTAGATTCGTATTCAAAAGTACTTTCTTATAATTATGATGTTGTATCACATAAACCACATATTAATAGAGTAATTATTGATCAAAACCTTATCTTAACAAATCAAAATACGTCTTACATTCTTGGATGGAGAGAGTAAAACAAAGAATAAAAAAAAGAGAACGAACAAATTGACAGGTGGGAAAAGCAAAATAAAAGAGAGAAATGAAAGAAAATAACACATAAAAAAGTAAAACAAAAATTGAGGCATTGGGCTAAGAAGCTCCACCAAGTAACCATGTTATCATGGTGGCATTCACCCTCTGGCCGTCGTTTACCTTGAAATAATAGAACTTGCATGTACTCCCTCCATCCACAAATATAAGACGTGCATGGAATTTAAGGTCTAACTTTGAACAACGATTGAACCAATACTATTGACTTATATGACATAGTAGTGGTATCATTGGATTCATATTCAAACGTATTTTCAAATGATATCATTTTTATATTATATAATTCAATATTAGTGGCTTAATTGTTGGTTAAAATTCGACCTTAAATTTCGTGCACGTCATACATTTGTGGATGGAAGTACTATTTATTGGACCGGCTCAGCAGACACCAGCCTGTAAACGATAACTCCCGCAATAAGCGGTATGTAGTGTTTTCGAGGGCGGTTACTGCGAGCAGCCTGCGAAGCTGGGCCTCTTTTAGCGAATGCTGTGCCTATGCCAGCCCACAGATCGACTACCACGCCTCTCCCTCCAAGTTCCAGATGGATTGTTGTGCTGTAGCAGCCGGCCCAACCCCTCTTGACTGTGGATTCGCAGACGTAAACGCACGGGCAATTGAGTGGTAAAACCGCAAGTCTGGAACGACACCATCAGCAATCAGAATGTATCGTACGTATAGCAGTGTTGCATATCCAGTTCACAGCAAGTAGGTAGGATAGCCAATGACGCTCACTGCTAGTCTGCTAATGAAACCAACCTAGTCGATTAGCAGTAGGTGCCCTGCCATGCGTGGTCCATGGGTCCACCAATGTGATGAGTGTACGTGTTCCTGTGCGCACGCACCAGCGAAAACGGTAGAACACCTGCCGTGTTCTGGGTCCGGCCCGCCAACTCCGGGGAAATCACGAGCTAGCCCCCGCGTGGAGCCCCCACATCCAACACCTCACATGGCTGGCGCACTGGCCTCATCGCGCTCTGACCACTGACCACCGAGCACGAGCATGCAGTCCGGGCGCCGGGGACGGTGGGACACCTGCGGACCTGACGGCCGCGCCGTGGCCAGGCAGGACACGGCCCCATGCACGCATTCCTCCCCCTGTCCCCCACCTCAACGGCACGCTCATCAAACTGTCGGAATCCGGAATCGTACCTGAGTTAACGTATGATACGTCGTTAAAGACCGAGCAACCACTTAACGTGGATACACGTTACCTCGTGTATATGCACCGTTAAGGGTCTGACACCGAACCAGCACCGCATACGAATACCACCTAACCACCTAGTCGTATGTCTCACTGCTGATCCAGCCAGCCAGAAACGGATATCATTCAGTAAGCCAAACATGATTCCAAAACCTTGTAGTGGGTTAATACTTGGCTTCCGTGACGAGAATCACAATCACAAGACGAGCCTGATGTCCATGTCCACACCCTAACCCAATCGGCCGTAGCACAAATTGGTGGGTCACCCAAAGACCCGATACTGACGTCCACACCCTGCCCAGCCGGTAGTCGCATCGCAGCTGGCGGGTCACTCAACTCGTGATCACGAACCTGGTACAGAAGATTCGTATTAACTCTCTATCGCCTCTTCGCACACTTCAACCATACACGCATTGTGTACGAAGAGCCGTGGTAAACAACTTCGCATATCATTGCACAAACTTTACAGGGAGGATTACCAGATAGATAGTACACGTCCCTTACATTTAGGCAATTACTTAATTTACACACATTCGACCCAAAGGCCATAAGTACGATAAGTAAACAGCGGAAACATGCAGTTTCTACCCTAAGATACAAGCTAGTATCTCAAAAGACCCAAAATACCCTACATCAGTCCATAAGTTCATAAAGCTAAAGAGGTAACCGATCAAGCGTCATCAGGGAAATAGTCGCCGAGGGAGGGTTCATCTGTTCCTAAGCATGCAATAACAACTACCAATGAGTACAAATGTACTTGCAAGTCTTAGTAGTGCTTGGACATGAAGTTAACATGACATTAACAGGAATAAGAGCATCGGTCATACCATGCTAGTAAACATCATCATTTAACCAGAATGCATGAGATGAACGAGTGGATCAACATCAATTAATCAACAGGGACTCATGAGCTGATCGAGTAGATCAACATCATCTAATCGACAATAGTGTATGAGATGACCGAGTAGATCAACATCAATTAATCAACAACAGTATATGAGATGACCGAGTAGATCAACATCAAACCGTTCAATTTCACTCAAGAGACCCCACAGAGATTCCTTGGTCACCTCTCATGAGGATAGCTAGTCCACCATGAGCCGGTACCAGCACAGACATGTCTGTGGTCCCCTGCACAGCCAACTGCCTCACGGCTTATCAGGGAGCATCAAGTGAGGGTTGCTGCTGTACCTCCAATTAACTCGATATCGGGCTCGAGCAACCACAACATTGTACAGCCGCCCTCCCGACCATGCTCCCTCGTCTCCCATCTCACTTATCAAGGGTTCAAATTAATACGATGACAAGTTAGACCTTAGCACGATGGTATCATCATAAAGCATTCAACCGAGACAAGTAATGCATAAGCATGGCATACGATAATAACAGTAGTAGCAATAAAGTAGCATGGCAATGTCGCAAGCTCAGCTTGCCTGGACTGGGGAATTCCTCGGATTCCTGGAAATCAGATTGCTGAGGCTCCACTCCCTCGTCGCCGGTTTCTAGGGTTTTGCAAATACGACGACGAAAAGAACGAAAATAACCAGATAAGAATCCAATATGACATTTCATGAATTTTGTATGGAATGCACAACAATAGCTAATCATTTAGGGTTGGGAATATGTGCAAGTGATTTCAGGTCCTTTGGAATTGGGTATCGAAGGCTAGGGTTTTTAACAATTACCGTCAACCGATTAATCTTTAATTGACTATTCTTCTTAATTAATTGATTCCTGGATATCAAAATATTATGGGATTACTTTTAAGTGGTAGTATATGATTTATTGGTCATGTTGATAAAATTTCATAACTTTTGGACAAGAATTGAATTTATAACGATTGATACAAGGTTTAATGCATTTTAATTAATCCTAAAAATTTCAAGCACAATTACATAGCCAAAATTATTTTTAATAGATGCTTCATGTTGCACTGATTCCAAATATAAAATTTTCATAATTTTCTGAGTTAGTATGAATTTTTGGTGAATTTTATAAGCTTTCAGCCATTTTTAAATGATTTCTACATTTTTCTAAATACAAAAATAATTTAAAATATTTTTTTCATACCTAGGCTAATCTAGCCTAAGTCACTGACCAGTGGGTCCCTGGGTTTTATTTTTTATTTTCTTTATTTCCTTTTTCTTTTATTTTCTCTTTTTCTTTTCTCTGTTTTTCTTTTGTTTTTTTTTGTTCTGGCCCGGAGGGTCTGGCCCCGACCCGGAGGGTTTGGACCAGACCGGGGCAGGTAGCGGGCCAGCGGGCTCCACGGGCCGGGCGAGGGGCGCGCCGGGGAGGGGCTCGGCCACGGGCCTCTAAGGCCACGGGGGAAGGGGGAGAGGTGGCGGGGCTCACCGGGCGCGGCCGGCGGGGTCGGCACCGGCGGCGGTGCCGGAGGTGAGGCGACGAGCGCGGACGGCGCCGGGGAAGGTGGGGGAGGCGACGCCGGCGTTGGGCGGTGGAGCTGGGGGCTTTGGCGACGGCGAGTTGCTGGAGACGGGGAAGGAGGTGAGGCGGTATGGCGTACCCGGTTTTTAGGCCGGATACTTCCCTATGTTTTCTGTACTTGTCCCATGATTAGTAGCCAGTACACACAGAACTTGATAGCATAGTCATACAATACCGAATTCTTTTATTACACTATAGCCATTATGACTTTAGTTCATACAAACAGGCCTATTGGCCGAATAGAAACAGCAGCGGAAATGAAAACGCAGTAGATAGCCCAACAATATGCCTACCCAACAGGCAACTGACTGGGGAAAACGTCCTAGCCCTCATAGTCACTGTCGTCGTCGTCGGAGATGAATTCATCTTCGTCTGGCCACATCAACAAGCCAGGTGAGTACATTGAATGTACTCGCAAGCAATCCTCACAGGAGGGACTATACGGCAATTTTTCATGCACGATGTTTGAAAGATCGAGGTTTATCGACTAGAGGGGGGGTGAATAGGAGATTATCAAATTTTAACAAATTTGTTGCTTAGCATGCAATAGGTGAAGCAGTTTAAAGATGAAGCATCAGAAAACAAATAAGATTCAACTCTAATGAAGAACAACACAAAGCAATGAGCTAAAATCGAAGACAAGAGGATTTAACCCGAAGTTCAAGTTGTTGGCAACAACTCTACGTCTTCGTTTGGAGAGGCTGAGCACTTAGCTCCGAAGACACACAGTCTTCACATTTTTCTCCTTGAGCTTGTGTCCACTTAGGATCTGTTCAACACTTTTGGTGGATCTTGAGGTGATCCCCGGACCTTCACAAACTTTGGAGGCGATTCCACAAGTTGGAGCTCTTCCAAGACGCCTAGCCGGCTAGGAGATGCCAAATCTCCAAGAGTAACAGCTCAGATCTGCTAGGCTCGAAGAAGTTCTTGCTTGAATGCTCAATCCAAGTCTCAAATCTCTCGAATGCTTTCCTCTCTCAAAGGGGATCTCAAGGAGTCAAAGAGGAAAGGGAACACACAGTGGAGAGAATGTCTTTTTGCGCTAAGTGTCCTCCCGAGCCCGCAGGGGGTCGGGGGCTATTTATAGCCTGTCTGCAGAAAAGAGTCGTTGGACTCAGAGATTCTCTTCCGGTGCAACCGGAAGACAAACCCGGTAGCACCGGGATTCAAACCAACGGTCAGATCTGAAGAATAACAGATGCACAGCGAAATGCTTCACCACGAAGGCGGTAGGTCCGGAGGAAACGCGGTCTCACCGGGATTGAAGAATGTGCTCACCAGAGCAACTTCCAGAAGCAAATCCCGGTTGTGCCGACTTTGAGGGCGGTTGTGCCGGGTATGAAGAAATGGCGCATTCTTCCTCACAGAGAAGAAAAACGGCCCAACCGGAAACATAACCCGGTACATCCGCTTCAACGGAAGACATAAGTCCAGAAGGGGTTCTCGGTGCAGCCGGAAGACAGAACCGGTGCAACCGCAGACACATGAAGAATAGGACTTAGTCTGAGACAAACTTGGCCCTAAGTCCAGAAGAGATTCCCGGTGCAACCGGAAGACAAAACCGGTGCAACCGCAAACAACTCAGAAAGGGACTTAGACTAGGGCATCAGAAGCATATTCCGGTATCACCGGACTTCCAGACCGGTCATACCGGTTTCCAGAATATGAAACTAGGGCAAACCCTAAGCGGCAGGGTTCCCTAACTCTCCAACACAGAGGCCATTCTCGGCAGCACCGGATTCAAGACCGGTCATGCCGCAATTGAAGCTCTTCAAGGTTGAGACCACTAAGTCCTCAAACCTTGCAACAGAGGCCAATCCCGGTACAACCGATTCTTCAAACGGGTACAACCGAGAGTCACTGTAGAAAGAGATTTCAAAAGGATTTCTTTGAGATTTGGACTGAGCACTTAAGAAGATCCTTCCTAGAGCATAACTATCTGACCCCTCTTAATAGGCGGCTTGTCCTATAGACTCAAATGATCTTTGATCATATAAACACTAGAAAATCTCCACCAATCTTCTAGATCCAAGCCTTTCTTCAACATCAATTTTTAGGGGTCGTCATTCACTGATTAAACCAATCACTTGGGGACTAATCACCTGTGTACACTTAGTAAACCATTAGTCCCTTAATCGTTTGTCATTAATCATCAAAATCCATTAGGGGCACTAGATGCACTTTCAATGTTTATCAAGGAAACGGCTCTATCCTAGGTTGTCTTGTTATGCGGAAATGTAAGTTTTGATTCAAATACGAGAATAGTAGATTCTAAAGCGGTTTTGTAAATCAGAGCAATTCAAGCAACAAAACTTCTCTCGAGGTAGTCCTAGCTACCTCCTTTTTGCTTCTCAAGTGATAGCTCCGTCTATGACTGCTTCTTTCAATGCTCAGCCCGTACTACCCTGGGTAGTACGGCTAGCCTCCTTCTCTTGCAATTCCTTACTACCAGCCGTGTAGCGTAAATTGCACCCTGTGGACACATCATGCCCACGTCCTTGATCCCTTTCCTAGGCTTTCGCAAGCAAAACTTAGTCTAACCAGTGTGTGGCTTTGCCAGTTCATGTCCATGACCGAGGACGCGGCTATTCGAATAGTTTTTAACACTCTGCAGAGGTTGTACGGCTTTACCCACAAGATGTAAGTCCCCCTTGTTGCCGAGTACTAACGGATACACTTCACGAGGTGTATCGGCAGGGTTGTTACAACGAGGCCTTCTCCCGCTTCCATACTAGAGCTGGACCCGCTAGGTGGTTGACCCAACTTTCGCGTCCTGGACCCCGAAAATGGGACTCGCCACCTTTGTGTCGAGTCAACACCCAAACGCCCCGCGGTGGGGGATCTCTAGGACTTTAAACACCTAGTCACATACTTCCTACTTTCCACGGGTCCATACCCTAATACTTGCCGGGGTACCAAGCCAAGTCCTTCCCATAAAGGACATGTGGATGTACGGTGAGGAACTAGTTTAGCGGCACTTAGGCTCGGTCCTTAACTGATTCGAGCAAGACTCCATTTTCAACTCCATGTTCGTCCCGGATGACCATGCCACCATCAGATACTCTACAGCCCCAGGCTGCCCTTACCATTCTCACCCGAATCAAAATTATCTCCAGTTTTATTTGGGTTTTGACAAACATTTCTTTCAAATGCCACCTCGGATAACACACACACATGTTATCCGAGGGTTTTATTTCCCATGTCCCAAAGGAGTTCGTGATGTCCGAACAAAATTTAGTTTTTGACTACGGCAGGTCTAAGCATGGCTAATGCCTATAATCTTAATATTTCTGTTGGTCGCAGAACAACCAACTAATATACCTAGGGTTACAAGGAATCGGATATTCAGACCTAAGTTTTATGCATCTATCGGGTATAACTAGGTCTACATAAAATACCGTTGATACCCACATAGCATGCAAGTTTCACAACCAAAATAATTAAATTTCACACATATGGAATTCAACATGATCAAAGCGGGAATGCTTGCCTGGCAGTTCTTGCTCCTGTTCCTGTCGTGGAGGTGACTCCGAGTCTTCTTTGCGCACGTACCTCACTCCGTTAACTACACATCGGAAAATCGGCGAATAAGAAGTGAAAAGAGCAACCCCAACAAATCCAAACAACATGCATGTTAAAAAAAAGGTGCTGTTATTAAAGTGAGGTGTTGAAGGTCTTGGTCGGATTAGGGTTAGGGTTTTGAACGACGAATCGTCGTTCCATTAAAAAGGGTTGTTAACTTATGATTGGCTCAGGACGAAGGATGGAGAAGTATATGAGAGCTTAACCTAGTGGTAGGGTTCCGAGGTTCCAGAGCCTAGGTCTATGAGCTCAAGAAATACCTTAGACGTTTAGTATATGCACATCTGCCACATAAAATGACGTGTTTTAGGTCATAGTAAATTCATGTCATTAAAGTTGTACCTCCTAACTCACTTACCCTATTGGGTTATTGGGCACTGTAAGCACTTGGGTGTACTGGTAGAGTGGACGAGATACGTTGGCTGCCCTAGAAACACATATATAATGTATATATGGTTTTAAAAGAAATAGGAATGAAATACTCTAATTCGAACACCTACTATTTGTGCTTCAAGAAGCCTTCAAAATTTAAAACTCCCTGAAGACAAAAGTTGGGTTTGACTCCCAGGATTTCAGAACCGGACTCAGGAGGTCAAGAACCGGTCTGGACTGATGCTAACTGGTCGAACCAGTATAAAACCAGCACTGACTAATTGAAAAACCAGTCCTTAGGGGATTTTACGCTTCATGCGGTGCGGAATACACCTTCCAGTGGCGGAGGCAGACCCAGGCTAGGACGCTGCCACTTACCTCGGGTGGGCCTTAACCCCGCCTACGGCCCACGCGTCAGAGGATGCCTTCTTACCTAGCTCGGCGAAAGGGGCAGGCGTCTTGCTCCCGCCGCTCAGTCGGAACGAATGAAGAAAGCCGGCATTTGTGTTCCTTCGAGATATTTGGGGCTTTCGGTTATGATGGAAATTGGAAGAAATTGGCGGCGGGTTTGAAGAGAGGAAGCAATGGGGATCTCACTAGGGCAAGTTGATTAGGCAGTCGGCTTGGAGAAAGGCCTGGATAGCTGGGGACAGAGAGAGTTTGGTGGCGAGCTGCGGCGGGAAGAGGAGGCAGTGAGGGAACGGCGTACCGAGCTACTGGCTGCTCTAGCGAGGGGAGGAGGAGCTTGTGGTGGACAAAGGGGACTCGGCGGGTTCATTTTATAGGCGGGAGGAGGGGAAGGAGGGTGCGGCGGCCGCTGCTCCCCTGCATTCCCGGCGATGGGACTTGACCGGCTGGTTGGGGCAGACGCTGTAGCTACAGGGGGCGGCAGAGAACATTCGTGGCGCATTCTGACTCGCTGGGCGGTGCTGCAGCCAGCGGACGGCGCGGTTGCCATCGACGGATGGCGCGACGGAGCTGTTGGAGCACATTGCAGCAAGCTCAAGTAGGGGGATGGGACGGCTCGGGCGGGCTGTGGTTACTGTGGTGGTGAGGAGGGAGACAAGAGTGCTGTGGAGTTGCTCCGACGAGATGCGCGGCGAGCTCACAACGCGCGGCGCGGAGAAGACAGTGGCTAGCGCAGCTTGTGCAGGTGGCTCAATGCCACGGTGGGCTGCCGGACATGCTCTGTGCGCGTCCAGGGGCGGCATGGGCGCGCACCGAGTGGCATCGGCATGCCGGGGAGAGTCCAATTGTGCCAGGTCGGGTCCAATCATGTCAAAGTGCTTGGGATTGTGGTATTTGAGGGTATAGTGGAGTTAGGCACCGAATGCCTCAAGAATTCATGGCCGCATTTACATGCCACGTGATGTCAAGAGATAGAGATGAGTCAGAGGAGTTAAGAAGAGAGTGTCCTGGCTTGGGAAGGAGGGATGCACACGTGTGCTGGTCACAAATAGGGACTTTAGGCTGTTGTGAGCATTTTCCCTTGTCCCTTAGCTTTTGACTCCATGGGAAGAGGGAATTACGTGAAACGTGTTCGATGGCATAGTGAGGTTAGGCACCGAATGGAGTACTACAACATAGTAGTTGGTTTGAATGCCATGCGAGGCCACTTGCTAAAGTTAATGTGTAGGGAACACGAGCGACATTGCGGGTAGGAGTTATGGACTTAGGTATGATGGAAAGACCGAGGAGTGTTAGATTCCGCGATTAGGGTTTGGGTTGGAAATTGGAGGTAATAGGACTGTAAAAGGGGAAGGGGGTTTGGAAGTTCGAATTAGGGTTCTGGGGAGTGGCAGGGTGAAGAGGGGTTATGGGAACCCTCGGAAACGCTCCCGCCTTGGCCTGGGACCACTCGGTTGCAGGGTGCCGTGGGGGCATCGACGTATACGGTGTGTGTGTTGCGTTAGGGTTTATGCACGTATATGGTGCATGTGTGGTCGGTTTTGGTGTATTGAGTCCATGCATTTTTTGGAAAACCCTAACTACATGTGATAACATGCTGTTATGCAAGTTTGGAAAAGTCAGGGTGTGACAGGCGGCGCCGGCGTCGCGAGGAGACGCGGCTCTGTCTCGGCCTCGGCGTCAATGCGGGCATCGGCGGAGGAACTCCGACAGCGAGGGCGCACGGCGGCGCCGGCGTCGGCGGAGGCGGCGAGCGGCAAGGCGGCCCGGGAGAGGAGGGAGCGAGGCGGGGTAAAGAGGAGGAGAGAGAGAGGGAGGCTGGGCGGCGGGTGAAAAAGGGGGCGGCGCGGCGGCCGGCATGGGCGCCGGCGCGCGTCGGGGCGGGGTGGAACGGGGCTACCGGCCCCGCCCGAAGGGTTCGCGACACGTGGCGGGAGGCGGGCGCGGGAGGCGAGTGGGGCCGCATGGTGCGCTGGTGTCAGCGGGTGGGCCCCGCTGACGTCAGCAGGAGAGAGAAAACTTTTTTAATTTTCGGGCTGTTACAGGAACCCATCGTTAGCTGCGCCTTCCACTTTCCGGTGGTCGCCGTACGTAACGACGTACCGTGCACGGCCTCCGAAGCCGTATACCTGTGTCGCTGCGCTAGCTGGCCATCGTCGTCAGGCGCTATGCGATGGTGGATGGTTCGATGGATCGACGGCTAACTACTGGTCATTGTTCCACGCGCGCGGCCGCCTTGTGTTCCGACGATCTCCGCTAGTTGGCTCTCCGCCGGCCCGTGCATGAGCTGCGTGCACACCGTGCGCACAGAATCAAAAGACAAGACCAACGCCGTTGAGGTTAGGACAGTATTAGCCATTTGCTTGCGCCTTAAACAAATCATTGCCCGAAACTCAAAACTCACTGGCGTCGATCGATTGATCCCATGAAAGCACTGTAGGTTGCCATCGTACGCGGGCGTAAATAGATCGACGCACGCATTCACTGCTCATGCTTGTGTTTGGAAAGATGAGTCACTCTGCAGACACAACCCTGGAATGTAACGACTCCTCTTTGTCGGTAGCAATGGCTAATTGCGTGAGAGCAGTCACAGTGTTTCACCGTATACTCTATCTTAAATGTATCAACTAAGTAAAATGTCGATGTATAAATCTAATTAAAAAGAAAAAAAAATACTATATCTTAGTCTTAATATGGCTTTTAGCTTGAAACTCAAGATAAGTTATATTTTTCTTTTATAAAATGTATTAAATAATAGCTTGTTTAGATACAACACTAAGATACAAGTTACTAAAATTTTTATATCTAAACATATATTTAGATATATATATGCGGCGACCCACATACTACCCTCTTAGATAATATGCCGGTCTTGACATATTGGAGACAAAGTGCCTTCTCATCCTCAATATGTCGTACATAGTAGCACATCAAAAACATTGCAGCGGTTCATATATTACAAACTTAATTTACAAACTCAAAATACAACATAAAGTCTTATAACATATTCCCAAAAGTACGAGAATTTAAAACCATTATCGTTAGGTTACAGCAAAAGCCCTAACTATTACTCTCGATTTACTGGACCTACTAATCTACTCGTTGGCGTTCTCGTCGCGAAACTCGATGTAGTAGTCGACGCCTTCGTCCTCCTTCGTCGTTGCCTGCTCTTCGGAAAATTCTTCGTCGACCTCGACATATACCACCTCCTCCTCCGTCATCGGCTCACAGTCTACTCAAAGGAATTAGAGTAAAGGGATGAGTACAAAAGGTACTCAACAAGTCCAGGAATAGCAAAGTGGTGTTTGATGCACTATCTACTGAGAACAGCAATGCTCTCCAAAAGCAATACAATTTTGTAAGATAAGAGAGTCAATTTTTAATTAAGAGACTATGATCTCATGTCTCACAGGCTGCTAGGATCCCCGATGGACACCTTTCCTGCCGCGTTCGCAGTTCCAACTAGGAACATAGAGTGATTCAGCCACACTTCTATACACTCTGCAGATGTGCGCAACTGTACCCATAAACGACCAATAGTCGTGGTGTTTAGGTCATCACATGCACAACCAGACCGTAAAGTCACAGAGCCGTTTCACCGCCCGCTCAGTCATACCCGCGTCGTAGTCCCGCACGACAGGCCAGGGACTACCGATCTCACGTTGATACTACAGATCCAACGCATTGTGGATAGCCAACGGCTAACGTCACCTTCCCAACAGTTGATACAACAGATCCAACTTTGAGGTCTTCCTTTTCCAGGGGAGTATGACCTATGGCAAAGGTACTTTAGCTCAGCCCTGCCCATACAGGGTGTGTGGTATGCGCGATCGCTACGACGCTTAACCACAACCGATCACTTGTTGCTTTAACCTTATATGAAACAAACCCATGTGATGAAATCCACCTTCCAATGTGCCTTCGGCACCTTTTCAGGATTTTAACACCCACCATGATCACGCCCAAAAACCGGTGATCAAAATAAAATAACAATTGATTGATCTTTAGAAAATAAGCTTTCATTTTGTGCATGTTATAGACGAGAAGAAAATTTTGGAAAACGTTCCCAACGGATATGAGCAAGAAATGCCTAGTAACTGATAGGTAGTGGAGTTCCACAGTTCTGCTTGCTGAACTCCGGCTTCTGATAAAGAAATAATAAAGTCCGATAAGGACTTATTCAAAAGATTCAAAATACGAATGCAAATATCATGGCATGGTATGCATGAGATGATGTGTTTCTCAACATATTCTAATGGAATTTAGACACAATTTACTTAAACATTCTTTAGAAGATTTAGAATCAACTATATGAATAATCAAGCCTTAACCATCATTATCATTTTTGTTCGGCATTAAGTTTTCATATTATAACCCTAATCAACTTAACCTTTGATTTATTTTATTTAATGCTTTCCTTTCATTTATTCGATTGACTCAAGGAATTTAGTCAAGAATCTTAGGAACTACTTAAGGTTTAATTTCTTTAGAAAAGAATAATGCATCCTTGTTAATTTAGAAAAATCCAAAATTTCTAAACATGTTTAGATTCTTTTCCAAGAAATTATCTTAAAGTTAAGCAAATATTAAGATTTTAAACTCTCAATATACCTATGCATATATAGATGTATATCTTTTTTTCTTTTATTCCTATTTTCCTCTTGTTGTTTGTTTTTTTTAAACCGGCCTATACTCCACCCGAGCAGCCCGCTAAGCCCAACCGGCCCGCTCGGCCTCCACTCCCTTCTTCCTCTATTTTCCCCATCGTCCTCCCATGCGTCGCCCTCATCACCCCGCTCGGCTCCGCCTCACTCTTCCTTGCGCAACTTGGCGCCGCCCGACTGGCTCCCCCCCGAGCTCCTACCTCAGGTGCTGCCGCTTACTAGCACCATTAGGGCTTGGGCTCGGGTCGCTGGGGTTCGGTTCCGGCACTCTTCTCTGTCGCCCGCTCGATTCTTCTCGAGAAACCGTCGCCTCCGCCCCGGATACCGCTGCCGCTGCCGATGCGCCTTGCTCGGGGTGCCCCGCCTCCCGATTTCACCGCCACCCGTCAGCTTCCTGGTGTCGCCACCGCCTGCTGCCCGGAAGACCGTGCGGCTCGGCGTGGTAGCTCCGGTCCGCCGGTGCTCCGCCGGCCCCACTCCCGTCAGCGGCGGGCCATGGATGTCCAATACCGCACTACTCCTTCACTGCCGGTAAGTCTCCCTCATCACATCACCTCTCTTCCAAAACCCCCTCTCTGCTGCTCTGGTTAACCTTGCCATATGGTAAGCCCTCTAAAACCAAAATCCTAATTCTGAGTTTTATTTATTTCCTTGCCTTAGCAAAAACTATGCACTGATGTAGTTAGATTTGATGATGAAATGTGGCAATCTAATGCTTGCTTATGGATATTGCCATTTAATCTAAAACGCTATTGATGACTGCTAAATGGAACTAGCGACACTAAGGCAAAACTAATTATCTCTCAGAGTAGTTAGGCTCCCATCTTTTTCATGCATATATATATATATATATATATGTGTGTATATATACATAGCTAATTCGGAATTGGCTAACTAAAGGAATGGTTGTTTGCTTAACCTCTGTTAGCTAATGTTGATGTTCATCAAGGCTTTGATATAGTTTACTGAACACGAACAATTACTAACTAAATCTCTAACCGAGTATTGCTATACCTATGTGCATGTGCTCATGACTTTAATCCAAACTGTGGTGACATTAGCACTATCTGTGATTCCTTTATATGCACTTCTTCACCCATGTCAGATTATTTAAGCTGAAAGAACAGATTGCCACACCTGCTTTCAGCTTCCCCCTCTGTTCCCTATATATACATGTATATAGGTGTCTCGGTTCATTAAACTGAAAGAATAGATGCTTCATTTGGTTTAGTTCAATTCTATAATGGCTTTATCTATGAAGGATTTAGAGAAAAGTATGGTTCTGGTAACAACAGATACTTTGCATCAGATGCCTAATCGGTTGCCTTTTTTTATATGAAGAAAACTGAGAAAGAATTTGAGAAAGGTTAATTTCTGATAAGAACAAATTCTAAACTTGGTCTCAGCTGACCTAAAATAGTTTGCTCTCCCTTCTCTTCGGCTGATTCTCCTCTTCTCGGCTAATTCTCTTGATCTCGATGACCCTCTCCCTTGCTTCGGCTTCTCCCCTGGAGCTCCTCCTAAGTGACTGCTATGCTATTGCTCTCTGGCTGTTGCTAGTTTTGAGAAAATGGCAGCCTCGAATGTGACTACTATTGGAGTATAGCTGCTATACCCTTTGATCCCTTCTGATCTTATATGTAGTCCTCTCGGTGAGTGTTGCCACCTCATGCTGGTTTTGCTACAACATGCATCACTGGATAATTACAGAAATATTTCCTTTTCCCTGGTTGCCTTACTTGGTAAGAAATTGGACTTTAGCCCCTTTTTCTTGACCGATTGATAAATATTGCCATGATTGCTGCCTTATCCCTTCATTGATATTTATCTTTATTGATTTTTGTAAATTAAAGCTTTTCAAAATAAAATATGGAGGTATTAGTATAGGAAAAATAAAAGTATTTTTATTACCTCCCACCTCTTTTCTCAATCTCTCTCTCTCTCTCTATATATATATAGATTCGTCCGATGAGGGTCTTAGCCACGGAGCCCTCGGACATTTTCAAAAACAAAATTGTTTTTCAAATTATTTTTCAAAACTAAAAACTATTTAGGTCATCGGCATTATTTTGCCCCCGCAGCTAACACTGCAGATGTCGGCGGAACTGTGCCGGTGAAACCACGTATTTCAAAATGCTGTTTTCGAAAATCTCAATTTCAAAAACCCTTGCCTCCTACAGCAACGGCGTGATTTCAACGGTCTCGAGTGCCCATACTCGACGACCTCGGATGACCGCCAATATTTTCGAAAACCTCCCCCCTCCGACTCTCGAGATTCTACTACACTCAAGACTCGAAGATTAGGGCTAGATGTTTGAACGATGAACGATGAATGCAACGAATTACCATGTATGAACGATGAATGCAACGAATTACATGTATGCCATGAATGCACAACAAATTTTTCCCCCTCTCGACTTAGCTAACGACATAGCTCGATAGGTTCGGATCAACTCAGCAACACGAATTGATCGAACTTCCACCTCACGTCTAATACAATTAATCCAAAACTAGAATTCTCACAATATATAACATATAATGTAGTGAGATTGCTCGGACCAGCATACACATGCATGCATATTTCTCGTACGAAGTTACTACGTGGTGATCAGATGCATTTATTTTTTTTACGACGATTATCAGATGCATTTTATTTTTACGACGATGATCAGATGCAAATTAATTTGATGTACCTGAAAACCTCTCTCTTTCCGATCAGTTCTAGATCTGCAAGATGACCAGAGAGGGAGGGTGACTGCTCAGTTGGCCTGGCTGCAAATCCTGGGGGATGGCAGGGGTCAACTGAAAGGTCCAGTGGTGGGCCCATTTGTCTGTATGCCTTTGCACAACTGGTTGGTGGTGAAGGGAAAGGAAAGAGAGGAAGGACGAATGTACAGACAATAAGATGGTTGCTTAGACTTAGTCTCAAACAATAAGTATTCGCTGAGGAGGTGGCTGCTTAAAATATGGAGTATGGTATGATCTGCTCCGCAATAAGTAATCCGAAATAGGCCTTTGACTCGTCTAAAGTAAGTCAAGTGATTCACAATTTCGAAAACATTTAATGAAAAGTAAGGACGATTTCTTTTGCTTTGGCTCCTTTCAAGTCAAAAATGGAACCAAAGTTAGATTTCGGAAGAATATTTTGGTTGATACTACTCTCAATACTCCATATCCATTATTATAGAATATTACTAGAAGAAAGCATGTCACGGTAGCAGACGTTACAAGCTCGATACTTGTGAATGTTTCTTTTGGGGAGCTCCTTTGGGCCAGAATTTCGTTGACTAGACCGAGGTAGTTCACTAGTCGCTAATTTTAATCCCTCAGCGTGATTTTTCGTCGGACCTTACATTGGATTGGCACTTTCTCTGTCCAGTCTATGTACTTGGCAATAATAACCTCTCAAGTACGATTCCATTGCAACCACTTATGAAAATTAAAAATCCCCTTAAAAATAGAAAACTTATTATGGTATTTGAGCAGGATGTTATTTTGACTTAAAACAATTTGGCTAAACAAAACTAGCAAGAGAGCAAACAGTGTTGCTCTTGCACATTAGAGAAAACTATTTAACATCTTTTTTTTATTGTTATCTCGTTTTACATGGTACATGGCTTACTTGGCATTTAACATAGCTCTACCATAGCTCTACCAACGTACATTTCTGGGAATTGGCCTAGGCAGCTTCAAAGTACTCGGTTGTCAGACACAAACACCGCGCATGATATGATGAACACGAGTATATGTGCGTTCAGAAAAAATAGGTATTTATTCTAAGCAAACCAGTCAAAAGAACAACTACCTCATAGCCAAATTAAGGATCCCCTGCACAACAAGCGATTGAATTTTCTCAAAATCACACTCGATTTTTAGACCATTGAATTTAAATCTAACAGCTCGTCCTTCTTCTTCTACCTTCAGCCACTATCACATCACTCCAATCAAGCTCGCCTCCGTCTGCATCGTCTCCAGATTGTCATGTTTGGCAGCCTCCGACACTAGATTAAGGCCCCCTTCTAGAGGGCTTATAGAGTAGCTTATGACTCCAGGAAGCCATAACCCCTCTAGAAGGGAAAGCTTAGCTTAAGCTTAAATTATAAGCCTTTGTTTTTGCTGTTGGTGGGGGGAAGCCTCATTTTTTGGCTTCCCGAGCTTCTTCCAGCAAATTTTACCTCGGATGACCATTTTATCATCACTACTTCACGTTATTTACCCGCGACTGCCACTGAGTATATAAAAAAAACTCAGTGTTTTTCCCCTCACCCGCACCCCCCTCTGCCCTAGCCCATCGCCCTCGAGAGCCCGTCCTCATCGCGCCGCCGCCCACGGCCGCCTCCCGCCGCCGCCGGCCACTGGCCCCGCCTCCCTCCGCCTCCGTCCGCCTCCCTCCGGCCACTGCCCTCGCCTCCCGCCGCCTCCCTCCGCCTCCGCCGGCCGCTGGCCCCACCTCCCTCCGCCTCCTACCGCCGCCGGCCGCTGGCCCCGCCTCCCTCCGCCTCCCGCCGTCTCCCTCCGCCTCCCGCTGGCCGCTGGCCCCGCCTCCCTCCGCCTCCCACCGGCCGCTGCCCTCGCCTCCCGCCGCCTCCCTCCGCCTCCCGCCGCCTCCCTCCTCCTCCCTCCGCCTCCCGCCGCCTCCCTCCGCCTCCCGCCAGCCGCTGGCCTTGCCTCCCTCCGCTGGTCACCGCTGCCACCGCCGGACGCCGCCTCCCTCCGGTGGTTGCCGCCTCTGCCGCCCGACACCTCCCAACGCTGGTCGCCGGCCCTGCTGCCCAACGCCTCCCTCCGCTGGACAGTGCAGCCTTCCTCTCATAAGTATGCATCTTTCCTCTAAATCCTACTTTTGATTGCTTATTATTGATTCATGGTACTAATTCTTAAGTATGTGGTGTGCTTTTGCTAACAAGAATGGAATATTAGAATGATGAAGTTGAGTGTATATGTCATGAGCAACTCTTATCTATTATTCAAATTTGAATCGAAGGAGAAATTGTCTACTTGATGTTTGATAACAATATGGCCTCTTTTATATGCAATTGATTGCATCTTTGTTTTGAGAGAAACGGCTCCAGCTAAATTATATGCTATGGCACGAATGATGTGATGGAATATGTTGAGTGATGGTAGCTAGGTACCGAGGAGTACATGGCATATTCCCTTTCTAGGGTCCTTTTTGGTGATGTTTCTCACCACTCTTTGCCCTTGAATTTCTTTATACACTTTATATTTTCAGGGTATTTTGTTTATTGATAAAATTTGCTGTATCTAGCTGCTAATGAGTGTTCATGGCTAGAGTGCAATTGATCTGCCTTCATGGTTTTGCATGGAAAGAACAAGTACATATGCTGTTTGTGCTAAATCAAGCCTTAGGTTATACAATGACACTCAATTTCACTGCTAAACATGTAAAAATCTAACTGTTCATTTTGACCTTTTAGCTCTTTTTATATGGATATATGGCCTTGTCTCACTGTCATATTGACCAGTAGCTCTTCCCATGTGGTATTAAAAGAACTTCTAATCGATTCTCCATCTGAATTTAGTCCGCCTTGGCATTAACTCCACATATGAACATGCTATTGTCCACCTTGCTGCATTTTGTTTATTTCTTTGTTTGTTGTTCTATTCTCATTCTCAGTATGTGTCACAACTATATCTTGTCGGCTACTCTAGTCCTATCGCACGGTGTCACCAGACATAGGTAAGTCATTGCGATATTTTCAGGCAAATCAAAGGATGAAGCCATGAATGACTACATCACCAAGGTGAAGCAACTCTAGGAGGAAGCAGCTGCCGCAGGCGCCTCTTAAAAGTTGGTCCAACCAGCTATTGCCAACTGAACCCAATAAGATATCTGAGTATGAAAGCTAGATCATTCTATCCACCGGGGATATGAACCATGTGTCTCTTAATGTATTATTTCGTGCAGTCTACTATCTATGGAGACACTGCTAAATTTTTATATGGTAAATATCTCTGTGTACTGTCCAATTGCATAGCAGAATGGTTGGCAATACAACCCAGTTCAAGGCACCTCCTGCTGGATCACAAGAACTGATCTGTATCCAGTTTCTACTATAACTGATATAAATCAATAAACCCCTCATATCACAAACAGTGTAGTAAATTTTGAAGACTAGAATTAGAAGGAAAAAAGAAAGCTATACTGATCATACACATATATATACTAGGTTAATAGAGCTCCTGCTGATATACTGTACTAGTTATGTTCTTTCTACACACGCATCATCTCGTCTAGAACGGCATGAAACAATAACCAAGCTATGTCCTGAAGGGGAAAACATGTTCAGAAGTATCCATAGCCCAATACTTTCCCACCTGAGAAGATGTTCAGAAGCTATACCTGAGCCAGTCGCCGCCGTGTCCTCCATCCCAAGCAGGTCACCTCCGGCCTCCCCTCAACTGCCGGTCCCGAGGCTGCCGCTGCCCAAAAGTTTGCCATTTGTTTGTAAGAACTACTGCCATAACTACTGCCCAAATATATGCATTAGAGCCTGTTTCGATGCATGTTTGTATTTTCATCTCTGAAAGTAAGTCAAAAGGTATCTAATTTATGTGTTAAACTGTGTAAAAAAATATATATAAATAGTGTTAATATCATTCAAATAGCAAACAAACAAGACAAAGGGTATTACAGACTTTTCACAGTCCACCTTTGCCTATAAGCTCAAATCTCAGAAGCCGTCTAGAAGGGGAAGGTGGGGCTTATCAGGCTTCCCCATACCGCAGCTTCCCCACACCATTAAGCTTAAACCGGCTTATGCACAAGCCGAAACCGTCTAGAAGGGGGCCTAAGCCTTCCGTCTAAACCCTCTGGCTCCAGTGAACCCCCCAATCCTAAGTCCTAACCACTCCGTCAAAGTTTCCTTCCTCGACTCTATTGTTATCACCAATTTTACATCACCAGTAGCTCCACCCACGATTTTAACTATTTCGGCAAGGTCTTAAAACTTAAGAGGCTGATCACAGCGATGAGTGAAGAAATCAGTCAACTGGATAATAGCAGAACCGCTAAATTAATAATGTCATGCACATCATTACTATACATAATACTACATACACTGCTATATCCTAATTATCTGTATCGTTTGATTGTCATGTAGTGTTCGTCTCTATATACATCATAAAGACACCAACTCTGCTCAAATGTAACATGTAAAGTTTTTCACGGTAAGTCTAAATCTTCGCTGACATTGATCAGATGTACGGATGGATATCGAGCCGGCTTAGAGTTTAGTTCGACTCGTTAAGTTTACGAGCTGAAATTAATACTTGACTTAATCTGTTACTTAGCTTGAGCTACTCGCGAGCCAAGCATTATAGATGATAACCATTAAAATACTACGATAACAGATATTGTTTCAAACTAAATCAGCATTATAAAGTTTTCTTAAGACATTTCAAGATAACAAATAATTGTTCCAAACAGACCATATACATAATTAAAGTTCTAGAACATCATAACTAATATTTCACATAACTTAGTGGCCATCAATCAAGTTTCTCATAGATCAAAAGCCAACATCCATGATTTCTTACACAAAATGTCAACCAAACAATCCGTTAGGCTTATGTTCTATTGGATAGTCTAGTTATGAGATGGACTCTATTGTGAAACAAGTCTTAACGAGTATCTCACGAACTAGCTCGGCTCGACTCTTTAACATAACAAGCTGAAACGTATGCTCGGCTCGGCTCGTTAATTTTACGAGCCACTAATGAGCGAGCCCGAGCCAGCTCACGAGCTTTGAGCTTTTTTGCTAGCCCTAATCAGATTCGATTCATTGATAGGTTAGCTTCTTGTCTTGCATGCCTTAAAGTTTATTGCATTTTACTCTCTTTGTTAGGAAATATGTGATTATTTGGACATGAATAGTCTCCAACGTGTTAATTCGATCATGAATTTTGATATAAATATATTAATAAGATACATAAACTAGTTATATTATGAAAATATTTTACTAATAAATATAGTGATTTATCGAATAAGTCTAAACATATCTGTTATTTCTAAGTCAACTGAAAAATTATTATTTCTCAGTCGATCAAGTTGCACATTGTGAAACCTACAATTGTAAAAAGAAAGTTTGTACAACTTTAGATCTAGAAATGTGCAACTGGCCAATTGTACATCTCCAATCCTAAAGTTACACATAATTTTTAAATTATGCAACTACGTAAATAACTGTAGATAAAGAATCAACATCCAAAATCATGGACTCAGAAAATAACAATTTTTTAGTCAACTTAAAATAAACACTCTCATATTTTATTAAGTACTAGCTAAAATTGTTTGACTTCACACATATTTAAAGCGACATCCATATATTTACAAATGAAGGTGGTAATTTGTACTCCTATATGTGTAGTTCGTGCACAGCACTAGAAAAGTAGTAGTTTGTACGTTTCTAAGGACTAAAGTTTGGTTCCACGAAGCTCCAGGAACAAGGTAGCTCCAGGAAGCTGCATGCCCACCACGGGCAAAATCGTGCAACACGTGCTTGCATGCCCAGACTGATCCATCGATCATTACTTAGTTTTTTCTCTTTTCTTTTTTCTTTCTTTAGGGAGATCATTTCTCAGCTGGGTTCTCAGCCTCAGCAATCAGCACACTTAACCTGAGGATTTTGATCCAGCCCGTCCTAATCAACTAGCGTGCGCGGTTAGCCCATCAAATTTAGGCCCTATTTGGTTAGGCTGTGGCTGTTGGAAAAACGGTTATTGGCTGGCTGTTTGGAGAAGCGGCTGTGGCTGTTGGTTCGTGAGTCTGCGGTTGAACGTGTTTGGTTCGGCTGTGGCTGTTGGTTGTTGTATGAGGAAAAGTCTGAAATGCCCCTACATTGTATATTAAATGATTTCGTGAATAAAAAACAGAAAAATCCAAAAAATTCAGGAAAATTAGAAATAAATCATAAAATCAGAAAAAATTCAAAAAATTCCAAAAAATCAGAAAAATCATGAAAAATTCTAGAAAATCAGAAAAATCAGGAAAAAATCAAAAAAAGAAAAATAGGAAAAATCTGGAAAAAATAGGAAAAATTCAAAAATCAGGAAAATCAAAAAAATAGAAAAAAAATCATAAAAATCAGAAAAATTCAAAAAAAGGAAAAAAAGAAAAATCAGGAAAAATTCTAAAAAATAAGAAAAATTCCAAAAAAATAATAATCTATAAAATTTAAGAAAAATTCAGGAAATTAATTAAAAAATTAAAAATTCAGAACATTTTCAAAAATTCAAAAAAAATTAATAAAAATTCAAATTGCATTATTTATTTTCTCTTCTCTCTCTTCTCTCTCCCTCTTCTGTCTCTCTCTTCTCTTTTTCTCTCTCTCTTATTTGAATTTATTTGTTATTTATTTATTTAACAAAATTTAAACTTCATAAATTTTGTATTAGCTCTGTCTGGCTAAATGTTTGAATAACATCAGATGTTGATGAACGTTGATGCTTATAATTACCGTGCAATGAGTTAATTAGTATGTACTTAATATATTCAATGTCTTTTCAACCTGCATTAATACGATACAATCGTTCATGACTTAATTAAAATTCAAACTACATGTTTAGTTGTACGTAAATAGAGATAACAAGTTATACAAACCATACTCAAAATAAAAAACACAACTAACGCCTTGTTGCAGTATACAGAGAATCAGCAATTCCTTCCCGAGTAATGTTCATGTTATTGCCATCCATCGCAACATCATGCATATCTTCATTTCCGGAGGAGGTTGCCTGTCCCACATCAGGAATGTAGCCCTCATCAGCATCGCATTTATCGAACTCCTTATCAGCTAGTTTGCTTTCCCGAATAAAATTGTGAAGAGCCATGCAAGCATGAACAATACGGGTTTGTGTCTCCTCTGGGTAACTTGAAACATGTAAGAGGATCCTTCATTTCATCTTTATGACTCCAAATGATCGCTCAATCATATTCCGGAGCGATGAGTGAGCATGATTGAACACCTCACGCTTCCCCGAAGGCGCGCGCGATATGCGAAACTCCGGTAGATGATATTTTATTCCCTTATAAGGCGCTAAATAACCGGTCCTGTTTGGATGTCCTGAGTCAACAAGGTAGTACTTGCCTACACATGAATAAAAGTATGACAGTATAAGAATAGTTATGCTATTATAATTAAAAGAGTTGTGTGCACAAAACATAAGGTACTTACCCAGAGGTGGTTTTGGATATACATCAACAAACTTCTCTTGTGCATCCTTTAGAACCCTTGTGTCATGTACCGATCTAGGCCAACCGACAACAACGAATGTGAAGCGCATGTCAAAGTCACAAAATGCCATGACATTTTGCGAAGTGTATCCGTGTCGATTTCTATACTCAATTGACTTTTCTGCCGGGACAATGGTCACATGCGTGCAATCTATGGCACCAATGCAACTGTTGAAGTGAGGATGGAAACGGGGTTCTAGTAGTTTTGAATGGATTTGGCTAAATGTTGGATCCTTTGGTATAACGATATTATGGGACATACTATATAGACAATGCAACACTCCATAAAATTTTGTATGCACTGTCCATGTAGATCTGCAGAATTTTACTTCAGCATCACCAATAGAATTAGGTCCTCCAACCATCCACAAAAACATTGCCAAACTTTCTATAGATGCCATGTCCCTAGTTGATGTTAAGTTATAATTCTGCACTAGAGTTTGATGCAATGCATCAAATACTCTCCTAGACATTCTAAACATCCTATAGCAAGATTTTTTATGATTTAGCATCTCAACTGTCCAAGAATATCCATTTTGTACAGGACACCGATAAGGTTATTTGTTCAAGTACCCGTTAGAATATTCTTGACCCAACATTGCTAGTTGTCTCAATTGTTCAAGATTTTGCAACTGATTAAGAGATGTCCAATCAGTACTGTTCCCAGCTGCTTGTGTAAATTCTTCCTCAATGTTCTCATCGTCAGCTTCATCATCGTACTCTTCATCATTGTACTCTTCCTCATCACTCATCTGCTCGAACATACATACAAAAACTCAGATAAATAACTCATAGTATTCTTTCATAGTTCATACAAATAGAACATACATGGCAGTGTTTGTAACATACATGACAGTTCGTACGAATAGTACAACATACATGACAGTTCATACGAATAGTACAACATACATGGCAGTTGCTACAAATAGAACATAGGAATAGTACAACTCAGTGAAGTACTACAGGCCATTGTCATGTGACCTCTGAAGGTAATATAACCTTCCTTCATTATCAGGCATTGCCATGAACAACACTCTAAAATCCGGCTTGAGAGCTAGGTTGCATGCAGTGAAAAATAGAGGAGTCCCAGATATAACACCGCACTCCGTCATCAACTACATGACCTCCTTGATTGTAGGGGTGGTGCCAGGTCGAGATTGGATGGACTGAGATGATATGGCACGTGCTGCCTTCTTATACTCATCAAAAAATTTGCTTTCTTTTGTTTCCCCTTGCCCTTTGCTCCCTTCTTTCTCTTCGACCCTGACCTAGAACAGTCCTCTTCAACTGGGTCTGTACTAGAACCAGAACCCTCCACATCAATAGCACTAGCCTCCCTATCAAGCTCCATCCCAGGGAAGGTGGCAGTATTACCGGTCACAAATGCCTTATCATACATAACCTGCAAGCACTCCAAATTTGCCGGTGGACCATCTCTGAACTTGGCGTACTCCTTGTTTAGCTGAAATCTCAAAAAGACACGATGTTATGATATTATGGAAGTACTTCAAATTAAATGAAACTTTGAAATTTGATTTCGGAATGCACTTACCGCAATCTGCGTGTTCCACCACTCGTCAGGTGCGTCCACAGTTTTCCTTACCGGGCATTTACCAAGACCTGTTGCTGAGTTGTCTAACTGAACCCATATCACGTAATCTTTCTTCATGAAATCCCACCTATTCTTGAATTGCTTCCTCGTTAACCGTTTCCCCGTCCGCTCAAAAAATCTAGCCTCTACATTATTATACCCAACCGTACTCAACCAACCAGTAGGCCTATTCCCAGCTATGGTTTCATCCTTGCAAATCTCAACAAATGCCCTTGTCATAAAAGCATCCCAAACTGCCTTCGGGGTAGCCATCTAACATAATTTCAGATATAAGCTTGGCAAAATCCAATATGGACAACAGGTAATCCAAATTATAGCTAGGTAGGGTGTTGATTCAGTAATTAAATGACTCCATCTTATACTAAATTTGTACTGACTATGCACAAATCACTCTGAAAACTCATTTCGATAAAATACATCTTTTTATTCTAAACATGTATAAAACATAGCATGAATATTTCAATCACAGAGTATTCAAATTATTAAATAAACTTAAACAACACGACAAATATTTGCAGTTCGCATCATCACATCTACCTGGCCCTGCAGGACGAGGAGGCGCCGATGCTGTTGGCCGGCGATGAAGGCAGCGTTGTTGCTCTTCACAGCTGTGCGGGAGGACGACGAGGCATCGGACGGCGCGCGGGAGCACGACACGCCGTCGTTGGAGGCAACGGACTCCGTCGATGCCACCTCGATGGAAGGCGCGGCTCAAGGCGGGGCACGCGGGGACGACGACGCCGGGGAAGCCACAACTCAGCTCAGAGGTGGACCATCTAACGCAATCACAGTTATAACATATAAGTCAACTAGTAAAGAATCATGTGGGTTGAATAATCATAGCAAATAGTAAAGATTTCTATACAAGCATATCATAATACCATGCTCAATACTTGTCATGGCACCCTCAAGCATATCGTAAAACCATGCACATGACGTACCATATATCATATGCATGACTTGGTTCGCATCACACAGGGCTAAAACATGCAAATAATGACAAACATAATTTGTCTTAAGGCACCAAATTTCTAATGAAGCCACCAGTTGATTATCATTAGAACGACAACTTGGCATATTCTTTAACCTATGCTTCTCCCTAAATCCTTACAAGTTTTTCGTCCAGATTTCTAATGAAGCCACCAGTTGATTATCATTAGAACGACAACTTGGCATATTCTTTAACCTATGCTTCTCCCTAAATCCTTACAAGTTTTTCGTCCAGATTAGCCATGCAAGGCATATCACTCAATAATGAATAAATTACAGCTATAAATATTTAGCTTTAAGTCAACCTACAAAGATTTAATTGAGAATTTTGATATTTTTAAATATATAGTCAACACAAAGGTATTTCTTGCCTTGTAATCATAGCATAACTATCATGTGTGAATACTGTTTACATACAATCATCCATTACATTTTTCATTAAACTCTGAGAAATGCAATAATGAAAGGGATAAGAGAAAGATGTCTTGAACAAGGCACACGAACATGTTGGATTTTTTTCTACCTTTGGAGGCGATCTGGGCAGGACGGAGCTGGGACGAGGGCGTGGCTTTGGCTCAGGACGCCGGCGACCCGGAGGCCTGGGGTGGTCCACCAGTTGCGAGGCTCCCTTCCTGGCGCCGGTTGGAGGGAGTGCTGGAGGGGAGAGAGGCCGGCACGGAGGGTGGCCGACGCGGAGGGAGGCAGAGCGGGAGCAGAGCTGGGCCGTGGACGGGCCCGGCGGTGGTGGGCGAGCGGCGGTGCTGTGCGACGGTGGCGGGCAAGCGGCGGTGCTGCGCGGTGGTGGTGGCCAGCGATGGAGGCGCGTGGCGGGTGGAGGGGTGCGGATGGTCGAGGCTCGCGGTCTTGGAGGTGGCGCGGCGGTGGAGCCGAGCACCGGATCTGAACGGTGGTGCTGCATGGCTGTCGTGGCTCCTCGGTCGAGGCTCGTGATGTTGGAGAGGGCGCGGCGGTCGAGCCGAGCACCGATGCTGGGCGACGGTGGCGCGAGGCAGTTGTGGCCGACCGGCGGTGCTGCGCGGCGGTCGTGGCCGCCGGTGGACGCGCTCGTCGGTCGAGTTGGCAGCCGGTCCAGCCGCGCGACCGGTGGAGGCTCGCGCCGGTGGAGGCGAGCGGCGCTGCTGGGCGGCAGTGGCAGCGTGCAGGTGGAGGGGCGCGGCGGGTGGAGGCCAGATCTGGCGCTGGGAGAAGAGAAGGGGATAAGGGAAAGAGAAAGGGGATCGGGGAAAGAACGAAGCGATAAGGGCATTTCTGTTGTAAATATTTCGAAATCGAGGGGCAAACTCCGTGCGCAGTAAGTTGCTACTGCGGGAAGCCGGGTTTGGGCAGCTTTTTGCTGTGGCGAATTTTACACATGGGGGAGGTTGGGCTGTTGCAAAAAGCTGTTCGAAAAGCGACGTCTTTGGTTTGGCTTCAGCTTTTCTCAACCAAACCGCACCTAAAAGCTGAACCAAACAGCACCTTAGCAAACTCAGGGCTGAAATCTTCCTTCACGTGTTGCTTGTATTACCTCACCGGGACATGGCTGGTTAGTAGAACCAGCCCGAGGAATCTCTTGTTTGACTGGTTGCATAAAAATCCATTAAAATTAAAAATAATGCTAAATATATTAAAACACATGGATTCACTTTAATCATCATTAATTACATGTTAGTAATTGTCAATATACATTAATCCATGTTAATTTTTTAATAGTACATGCTAATCACTGAGCTAATCATATACTACTGCTCATCAGAGAGAAGCTCGATTTGGTCTTCTCTTGTAGCCATGTTCAAGACAATCTTGGAGTTTGGGCTAGTATGGTTGGCTCATGAAGCCAAGACAACCAACCACCATCAGCAGACAATGGTGGACTTACTCCCTCCATCCACAAAGGTAAGGCGTGCACAGAATTTAAGGTTTAACTTTGACCAATAATTAAACTAATAATATTAAATTATATAATACGAAAGTAAGACTATTTGAAAATACGTTTCAATATAAATCCAATGGTACCACTACTATATCATATAATTGAATAGTATTGGTTTAATTGTTAGTAAAAGTTAGATCTTAAATTCTATGCGCGCCTTACATTTGTGGACGGAGAGACTAATTTACATCCACTCCCTGAAATTGAAAATTTATTTTCGAGATATGAGAGACAAAGACTTATCTCCCTACACTTCTGAAAGTGGGGAGTATTGCCACTTACCGGCACCGATGAGGCATGACCATAGACCATGGAGGAAACACCCTGGTCGAAAGTAAAACTGAAAAATTAGTAAGTGATGTGGAGGTACGAAGAAGCGAGCGAGTGAACTCCACCTTCGAAAGTCTGAATAATTGAGGCACGAGTGTGCCTTTAGCTGCATGCGGTCATGATGGTTGAATTTTGCAAAGGAACACGCAGGAGCGGAGAGATAAATCATGTAATGCATGGGGAGGCAACACCCTGGTCGAAAGTAAAACTGAAAAATTAGCAAGTGATGTCGAGGTGCGAAGACTTGAATGGAAGCAGCCAAAAGCGAGCGAGTGAACTCTACCTTCGAAAGTCTGAATAATTGAGATACGAGTGTGCCTTTCACTGCACGCGCTCACACAGGTGATGGTTGAATTTTGCAAAAGAACACGTAGGAACGGAGAGATAAATCATGCAATGCATGGACGGAAGCTCATCGAGCAGGTGGGTCAAGCACGGCAACTCTTTCTGCTGCCCGCCAGGGAAACTGTACGTGATCGGTTAGCTCCGAGCATACCGTGGCTTGTGATCCTACCGTGCTTCCAAGTCGTAGGACCACAATCAAAAAGTCATAGAAAACTGAAAAATTCTCCGGCTCGACCAACCGATTGCAAGGCACCGCTTTTCACGTGTCCCGTCCATTCCACCTTCTTTTCTATTGGAGCCGCATGTTCTCGATCCATCCGTCCTCTTCCGCTTTCTTCTACCGAGGCCCACTCAAAGCACTCAGCCATAAACTATCTGGAGGGTCCGGAAGGTTTCAGCCCGGAAGTGTTGAGTAACTTGGTGCCTCCGGTCATGCCATCCAGATTTTCCAAGATTGTGAGATGCGCAAGAGCATAACACTCCCCTATAATGTGGTAATCCATTAATTTCTCACAGAAACCAAATAAAATTCAATAAGATTGAATAAGACTCAATTCTACACATACAACTATATGATGTGCAATGCAACCTACACATGCTAGTTGAGACAACTAACACGTCCAAAAGAGATAGTGTTTTTCATCCACTATATATGTGTACTTGTATCAATTCTCACACTTGTCACCAACTTATGCTATTATTGATTTATTGCTTATAAACCATTAAATGTTCTTTATTTCTTGTTTACAACCTTTTTGTTTAACTATACACAGGACTAGGGTGGAATGTATCTCACTTGGATAATTCATGATGATTGGCACCAATTTCGAATTGAAGCAGGAAAGTTACGATCGCCAAATTGTGATTTTCATGATTGGAGAAATTCATACTAAGTCTGATTGAGGATCTAATGATTGGAGGTTATAGAGCTTGTCAATACGAGTTCAACGGATCGAAAATCACCTCAATCCGAGGTTGTATGAATTTTCTATGGCCAAAATACGAAACCTGCCCGAAAGTTAAATCCAGGAGGTTTGCCAACCTTCGGTACGACTGTACCGGTCATACTATTGGGTCGTACTGCGCACCCATGGAGAGCATTAAAGCTTATGTAACTTTCTCGTTCAACTCAAAATTGACCATGGTCTTTTGCATTGGATTCATGAGGAGATAAGGAAGAGTTTGGAAGCCTCTAGAGATGCCCAAGAGCCTTTGGATCAAAGATTTTTAGATCGGATGGCTTAGAGAAGAGTTTTGAGACTATTTAAAGAGAAGAAACCCTAGCCAACAAAGAGAAAAAAAGGGAAAAAAGAGGAAGAAGGGAGGATGGCCCAATCCCATCTATCGCAGCCAAGAACACCTCTCCACCACCTCCACCATGTGATCCAAGCGAAAGGAAGGAAAGAGGAGCCGTACCACACCGCTGCCAGTACAACCAAGCTGGTCGAACCGCGCGCTCGTGCCGGAATAAATTTGCCCACGTCCGGTCTGTCTCGGCAACCTAAGGTCAATTCTCACATAACATTTACCAAGATTATCAATTTTCGTTGTCCAAATTTAATCTTTTCTTATGTATGGCTTGGTGTTAATTTTCCTTTCAGCAACACTCTAGTTACTCCCTTTTTGCCACTTGTGGATGATGATCTGCAAGTACTAGTATGTAGATTAAGTGTGGTGCTTAGGCTATGTATTAATATATGTGGAGTAGCTTGTTTATCTCTATTGCTTTAAGTTTTAAAGAGGTCATCAACTCTTACCTAGTTTATCGATTTAGCATGGTGCTTTTATTGGTAGATCGATCTATAGAGATAAACTCCGGTGGAATTAATTTTGTGCACTAACAATGTATTCGAAAGATTATTTTTATACAACTAACATCTATAGGAAAATTTATGGCATTTAAGCTTTGTTTCAATAAAGTTGGACAACCTCAAGAGTTGACGCTCACAAATCAAGAGTACACGAGGAGAGTGCTTAATTGGTAACAAGTGTTTTTCCTACCATGCTTGTTCCAAGCATGGGGGGAGGCTAAACTATAATATCATCCATCTTCTCTACTTTTGATTAAAGTTCATTTGTGCTTTATTTTGTGTCGTGTCTGTCATTCATTTAATTATTTATAGTTTAATTGTCATATCTTGTTTGACATTACCGAATAGGTATAAAGCAAACATCTATTTAATTTGGAGCTTACATGTGTTGGAATTGCTTGCATTTTACTGCCTCCATATTTCATAAAATATTACCACCGTTGTTTTTCTTGAAAAAGTTTATCTAGCAGTGAGCATACTTAAATGACTTCTTTAACCAATATCAAGAGCTCATTAAAACACTTTCAATTGCTATTCGTAGATAACATTTAATGCTTGATTCTTAACTTAAATTTATTTAGCTAGCTGTATGGGTTGTTTAAATTAATATAATCTTTTCAGCACAACCCCACATTGTTGAGTTAGATAGTCAATTTTTACTTTCTTTAGAAGTCTAGTTTCACTTGTGAGCATGCTTGGTCAACCCTTTTTGTAACATTGCCCTACTGAACAATGTGCTTCAATTTTCAAATAAATGCAAATCAAAGAGGGAGGCCAACCACTCCAATGACCTATGAGTTTATGCACTATGAGTACCACTCCAAGGAGAGGAACTCACATCTCGGTTATGAGTGGAACGACGAGTGTAATGGGAATGCTATACCGTGCAACATGATTGGTCTAATCCCACAAATTAAATAACCCCTGACTACTCTAGGGACTATGAACATATACCACAATGGGGGACTTCCTCGCATGTGCCGATGTTTGTGCCGGGAATAAATAAAACCAATTATGTCTATTTCCCTCTTTGACCTTGTTTCATAAAAGGTTGTCCAAGCAACGTGCTCACTTGTTATAATATTCTTTGATAGAACTAAGGAATATTTGAAGATGAGACTCTTGTGGTGGGATATAGTGTCGATCATCACAACTCTATCAGGATAAAAATCTCTGCAACACATGCTTCTTGCTTTTCATGTTCAACTTGAGTAATCTAGTTTTTTATTATTAATTACCTTTAGTATTGAAATTGTTCTTGCATTGACATTACACATTGATGTGTCTCTGAATGCTCACTTATAAGATAAATTTTTGTAAGATTGACATAAGCAATATCTTTATGTTAATTGGTAGGTGAATAATTAATAAAAGCAAACCTTGCTTTTGTATCATTCGTCTTGATTGAGTGTTTGCAAAACATAAACATACAGTGTATGAAAAACATTTTACTTCCTCTTGCTCGAGGACGAGCAAGGTCTAAGCATGAGGGGTTGATACGTTTAAAACGTATAGGTTTTTTCATCCACCATGTACGTGTATTTTATCAATTCTCACACTTGTCACCAACTTATGCTATTATTGCTTATAAACTATTAATTGTTCTTTGTTTCTTGTTTTACCACATTTTTGTTTAATTATAGATATGATTAGGGTGGAATGTATCTCCCATGGATAATTCATGATGATTGGCACCAATTTCAGGTTGAAGCAGAGAAGTTACAATCGGCAAGTTGTTGTTTTCATGATTGGAGAAATTCATATCAACTCGGATTGAGGATCAAATTACTGGAGGTTATAGAGCTCATCAATACGAGTTCAACGGTTCAAAAGTCATCTCGGTTTATAGTATTTTTTTTGCCATAATACGAAGCCCTATCTGAAGGCTGAATCTAGAAGGTTTGCCGACCTTCGGTACAACCGTACCGGTAGTACCGTCGAGTTGTACCACGTGCCGACGAAGGGTACTAAAACTTACGTAACTTTCTCATTTTAACTCTGAATTGAGCATGGTTTTTTGCATTGGATTCATGAGGAGATAATGAAGAGTTTGGAAGCCTCTAGAGATGCCCAAGAGCCCTTGGATCAAAGGATTTTAGATCGGATGGTTTAGGGAAGAGTTTGGAGGCTATTTAAAGAGAGGAAACCCTAGCCAACAAAGGGAGAAACAAGGGGAAGAAGAGGAAGGAGGGAGGATGCCCTAATCCCATCTATTGCAGCCCATAACACCTCTCCACCATCTACACCATGTGATCCAAGCAAGAGGAAGGAGAAGGGGAGCCACACCATGCCACCGCTAGCCTTAGGTCGTGCGCGCTGGCCTCCTTTGCCTCCGCCTACTTACACAACGACCACGACTTCGTCTCCATCTTCCTCTCCTCCATTAGCTATTGTTTTTGTATGATTAAACATGGTGGTAAAAACAATTAATTGTTATGCTATGATTTGTTGTCATACTTTATCTATGTTTGAGTGATTGATTCCATTCTAGATTGAGGTGTGATCTAGTATGAAGAAATAGTGCTTTCAGTTACTTTATTATGCATGTTCTCTTTTTGTTTATTTATCTTAGTGATTGGAGATGTCTAATCCATCGATTGGGTTAGAGACATTTACCCATGAGACCACACACGGAGTAGATAGGTGTATGTGTAAATCAACTAGACCTTCGAAGTGACAACACCTTGGTATCTTGAGAGGAGCACATTGCATCTAAGGAGTAACGGTTATCTATAGAGCTTAATACATGTTTTTGGTCTTTAGGGCCTTAATATCTTTTACGAATTGTGGGTATTAGAAAGTGGATAATAGACTCGTGCAAAACCAGGATAGGAGGAGTATAACCATTCATGGGAAACCGTCTACATAATTAATATAGTATTGTTTGTGCGTCCAGCTAGTATCAGTGAAACTGAAAGCCTAGATACCATCCTTCATTCTGAATATTACAATTATATTTTTGTCTCTCTTTCCTTTTAGCTTTTACTACTGGTTTGTTTGTCTCCGTAATTTATTTTATCACTATTATCAATTACCCTCTTCCAGCAATATTAGAATAAATTAGTGTGCAAACGAAACTACACTCGGTGACAAGTGTATTTAGGAGAAAGGTGAGAGCCATCCTTTGTTCTTGTGTTCGATATCTTGGGCTAAATACTTCCTGCGAAAGGTACTGCAGTGATCCGGTGCACTTGCCTGTCATAAACAACCTACAAATCCTAGTGTATATATCCTTCACAAACTAGGAGCTAGTGAATTTCAATGTAAAGAGTTTAGGAACATGTCACCATATTGGGAGCATTTGATTGAATATATTTTTAATAATACACTTAACTTGGCTTGAATTTTTGCACATGATGGAACACACTTTTTTTGAGAATATACCAAGTTTTCAATACACTCCATGCACCTATTGATCAAGTCTGAGGTTGATGGTCCCCAACAAATTTGGATCCTAAGAAGTTAGTCACAATAGGTTCAGCTACCCAAATAACCCTTTTCTTAGTTAAGCCAATTTGATTGCCAACACATTTGGCAAATACATTGCCATCATTATCCTTCCTAAGAGCATAGTGATCATGGATAATAGGAGATTTAGGAAGGTCACCCTTGGAACAAGATTTGGCCATATGGCTCTTCTCCCACCAATTGTAACAAGCGATGTCCCTTTGCTTCTTCTCTTGAGTTGTATGACCATGGGTCCATTTGGTTGGGCTTTCATAGTTTGTAGTCCATCATCTTGAGTTTGAACCCTCTTCTCTTGAATCTTCTTTTCTTATGGCTTCTTCTCTTGGCTCTTCTCCTTTGAAGTCTTCTTCTTCAAAAGACATGATCTCATATGGTGTCCCTCCTTGCACTTGATACAAGTGATGAGGGTTGGGTTCTTGATATTACCCTAACTTTTATCCTTTTTCTTCCTGTTGGAGTTGAATCCAAGTCCACTCATTTCTTATGGACTGCTTTTGTCACACAAGATTTTGTTAAGAGTGGTATTTTCTTTGAAGCACTTGATCAAATCACTCTTCAATGAAGAGACTTGATTCTTGAGCTGCATCAATATTATAACAACAAGGTTCATTCAACAAATCATCACAAGATGTAATAATGTCAACGTTAGATGAAATGCATGAGCAACCACACGGTATAGAATCAATCTCACTTGTAGTTGTTCTTATGTCCACATGAGACTCATTTGTTACCTTTCTAATAATGGCCTCATGAGCTTCTTTTAGCACTTCAGGGGAAGTTACGAGATCCTCTTGTGAGTTCAAGAGTTTTTCATGATTTTATTTTAATTCCCATAAATGTTAATGAGCTTCTTAACTTGAGCATTTTGCTCATCAGTCTCCTTAACGATGGATGCTTCACAAAAAATAAAGTTAGTAGCACAAGCATCATCATTAGTAGAAAGAGTTGATTGATCCTTAGACAAAAAATTGCACTTACGAAATGGCATATCTAAATCCACTTGAGGCATAACATTAAACTTGTCGAGCAAAGATGAGTAATCCACTTTAAGCTCTTTAAAAACACTACTTAAGATACCCATGAGAATATTTTAGTTCATCAAGTTCAACTCAACTTTCTAAGTTCTTTTTATTTTCTTGACAAGGCCTTTTGCTTACTTTTCTAGCATGAAAACTATTTTATCATAACTAGGCATTTCAAACTCATCATCACTATCATCGTCATCACCTCTCACCTATTCCTTACCTCTTGCCATGAGGCACATGGGTGAATCGGAGTGAGATGAGCTTCTTCTTGATTTCCAAGCTTGTTCAATCTCATGTGCCATGAGGCTCTCGATTTCCTCTACAATGTTAGTCTCACAAACACTAGTGAAAATAGGGGCATAGATTGATATGCAACATAGCATGGCAAACATATCATCACAAATAATGGGCAAATTGTCACTAGATGATATGCATGGGCTATCAACACATGTGAATATATCAATTTTGCTATAAGAAGTGTCTAAGCCTACAAGAGATGAAGCTTGAGCATTGAGGTGTACGTTTTTCTCTTCCTCAATAGTTAGGTTCTTGCAATCTATTGGAGGATAAAAAACAACATCTACAATTCACTCTATGTTTGGACCCATGGTGCAAAAATAACTAAACATGTGAATTCTCCACAAATGGTAATTTGTGCCATCTAATAAGAAAGTGTCTTCGTGCACTAAACCACTAGCCAACATCCTTACTCCCTAGGTGGTTACACCTAATCAATGAGAGCACGAGGTTCTGATACCAATTGAAGGACCTCAGATGTCGCCTAGAGGGGTTGAATAGGGGTTTAGTAAATAATTTAGATCTAAGCCGATCCTAATGCGGAAATTAACTAATCGATTTTGCACAAGTTCAAAAATCTAAAGCAACTAGATTTAACTAAGTGCACCAACAACCTAAGTCTAAGAAGATTCAAGCAATCCTAGGGTGACAAGCAAGCATGACAATTTCTACACAAGATAATTGTAAAAGTATGAATTACGAGAAATTAGAGGACACAAGGACACAAATGATGTTTGTTCGAAGTTCAGATATCCACCTATATCATATGTCTCAGTTGAGGAAGTTTTCTCCAAAGAACAATCCAGTTTCGAATCGAACTCTGTCCTCAAGACCCTTGCCCTTAGCAAGAGCATCTCACTTTGGTTAGCTCATTCTTCCACTCTGGAGATGGTGAGCTTCACAACCACTCACAACTCCTCAGTCCTCTTCACGACCTCCATTGAAGAGATCACCGAGCTTGCAACCACCAAGCCATTTAGGATGCGGTGGCCTCCAAGAGTAATAAGTCACAACTTGCCTCTTGCCTCACACTATACACAATAGCTCAATCGATTGCTCACATAAGCAAATCTCTTACCAAGTGCAACTCATGCACTTGAACTCTTGCTCCAACACTCACAAGTTCAACACATGAACATGGAGGTGAGCAACAACTCAAAGGCACTATCACAAGTGGCAAAAGTTCTTTCCCAACCGGCCAAGGGGTAGTTTATATAGCCAAATCCCCAAAACTAGACGTTGGAGAAAAGCTGCTGAAAATCTGCCTAGGTCGGACAATCTAACCCCCTGGCTTGAAGTATCCGAGCCGTTGTTCCAACGGCTAGAAATATAGTCATTGGACAGGTCAGACTGTCCGACCCCATCGATCAACTCATAGTCAACCCATCTCGAAACTTCTGGGAATACATTATTCGGAACCTCCGGGAGTTTTCCTCCTTGCAACAGAGATGAGAAAAGTTCCCGACTCTGGAAACTAAGTCGGATACTCTAGGAAATATTTCCTCCTCGATCAATTGGGTGGGTCAAACTGTCCGACCCACTTGGGTTGGACTGCCCGACCCCCTCAAATAGACAACACTATCCGTTGACTTGGTCAACTGGCCAACTAGGTCAGACTGTCCGACCCCATGGTTTGGACTGTACGACCCCTATAATAACCCACGGGCATCACCCCGAGGTCTGCTATTTAGGACCGTGCTTGATAGAATGCAGGCATCACCCCACAATACATTAACTGTGAACCCATGCAATAGCCTACGAGCATCATTCCATGGTCTACTCATAGTCAATACCTCCCAGAACCTCCGAGAATTTTTCCTCCTCACGACAGAGACGAGACAAATCCTCGGAGACTTTGGACACTAAGTCGTATACTCTAGAAAATATTTCATCCTTGGTAAATTCAGCCACCAAGGCCAACTGGGTGGGTTAGACTGTCCAACCCCCTTGGGTCGGACTATCCGATACCTCAGATAGAAAATACTGTCTATCCAACTACGTGGGTTAGACTATCCAACCCTCTTGGGTCGAACTATCCAACCCCCTCAGATAGACAATACTGTCCGTGACCTGGTCAACTGGCCGACTAAGTCAGACTGTCCGACCCCATGTGTTGGACTATCCAACCCCCAAAATATCCCACAAGCATCACCCCGAGGTCCGCTATCCACGACCGTGCTCAATAGCATGTGGGCATCACCCCACAACATTACCCAAGACTCCATTCAACAGCCTACAAAGCATCACCGCGCGGTCCACTATGCATGGCATACACGTCGATGTCTCCATTGAACAACCCACAAGAATCACCCCATGGTCCACTCTTTATGGTCATACCGCCAATGACTAAGCAAGTATCACCTTGCAAACCATGTCCACGGTTATACCATCCAGAAGCTATCAAACACAGAATTCACACAAGAAGACAACAAGTCTAAGCACATGGATACTATACACCACCAGGTGATCAATCCAGTTCTCAAAGACCTTTCCAAGGACAAGGTACTTTGTCTCCTCATTTAAAAAAAACTTATTTTGCAACCTCTTGAGACACAAGCACGGGTAACTAGCACAACAAGTTAAGCTATCATGCATAAAGCAAGGCAAGCAACTAATCAAGACCCTCTTGATATTACGGCTATCTATCATATAATCTGGTCTCCCACAAAACACCTAATCAAGACCCTCTTGATATTATGGCTATCTATCATATAATCTGGTCTCCCACAAAACACCTTGAGATTGGTCAAACTGGAAAAATCTAGTCTAGGCATATTTTCGCCTTGCGCATTCCACTTGAGCCTTGATACACAAGGTCATCCATGCTCCAAGTTGGAACCATCTTGACCGCGGTTGCTTAGTGAAGTCTTTCTTATAGCTTTCCCATAATCTCCTATTCTCTTGACATCATTTTCACTTGTCCATCCACACTTGATGAACCACAAGCTTGATGCATATGTCCATACATGATGCTCATCTTGAACTTGCATTTCTCAACTATGAGCACCAACTCTTGATTTCATCCATACTTGAGTCTCGTGAGATCATCCGCTTGATGTCATCTCACCATATGGTATCTAATGCTCACACACTTTTTCTCACACATAGAAAAGTTGGTTAGTCCACAAAATGCAATATCCAATTGCTTACCAAATCTACTTGATCACATGGTCACAAGTGGCACATCCTTTAAGATCTATGTTGATTGTCTTGGGTTCATCCTTGAACTCCACCATGGTCAACATTTATCTTCTCTTGAGCTTTACCATGATCTACTTTGGCTCACACCTTGAGCCTATTTATGATCCATAGAACTTCATTTCTTCAACTCTTCTTAATCACATGACATTCGCTTCTTGAACTCATTGATCATGATGCATATATTGTTTTGTGGCATTCGTCATATGAACCAATCCAATATTCTTCATGTATCACCTATGAAACATAATCTTGAATTCAACTCAAGGAAGCCATTAATTATAGGAATTATTATTAATTATCAAAACCACACTTAAGGCTTATATGCACTTAAAAGACAATCATATTGCTTTGCTCGGAAGGATGTTATATATTTTTCAAAGAGTGAACCTATCTTTTGGAATGTCAATATCCCTTTAGCTGATTTACCTTTCTCCGCCTGAACTCCTTCATGCACTTCTGCATATGAATTTGTATATAAGTTATTTTGTTTATTTAGAGGTGATTTCTCATGGTTTTTACTCTTTTGGAGGAGGGATCATGTCAAGAAGGAAGATTTGGTGAAAATGAACAACATAATTTGAGTTGATGGAAGCCTGTTTCGCAACACGCAAAGCATGGACGAGGTTTGCTTTTTCTTGAGCTGCACAAATATCTCCTAGCTCCTCGTCTTGAGTACTACCTACCGTCGTTCACATGGTTAATCAATCGCCTTCATTCTAGGGCTGAGATGATCAAAATAGAGAAGGTTATGAAACGTCACCTCTCAGTCTTCAGGACTGTTCTTTTCTAGTGGCCGAAGTGAGTACTTGAGGAAGCAATAGCAGTTTGCTATGGGATAGTGGTACATAGTTGATCTCTTGAATTGAAATGTCGTAATTGAGTTATTAGATGGAGGCAAGATGGCTTTTACTACTCACTTTTGTGCAGGAAGGAGAACTTTTATATTAATTAAACACAGTACATACACGGTATATAGGCATGCTACTTTAGGTAGGGGTGGATATCGAGTCAATTCAACTCGACTCATAAATACTCGTTAACTTGATGAGGCAGCTCGACTCAACTCGTTAACGTAACGAGCTAGAATCACAACTCGATTCGACTCGTTAAATACTCGAGTTGGCTCGTTAAGAACTCATTAAGACTATCATTCGGACTGATGCTCCCGAAACTAGCACTTGGATCTTGGGCAAAACCGGAGCTAGCACTTGGGTCGTGAGCCTGCCGGAGGTTATTTATATTTAGGCCTTGGGCCTACCAGATAAACCTATATAACGAGTTACTCAACTCGATTTGTTAAGCTCATTAACTTAACGAGTTGAAAAGTCAGGTCGACTTGACTTATTAAGGCACAAGTTTAAGCCAAGTCAAGCCAAATTATCGAGTACTCGTTAAGCTCGCGAGTTTCAAGTTTTTTGTCCACCCCTTCTTTAGGGTTAAGGTTGTGGTTTATTTTATCTGCAATTTTTCCTATGTATGTGAATGGACTAACTTTTATTGTTCCACGAAGCAAGTATGCATATACACACCGAAATTAATCAAACGTCACGCTGTGAAGGCACGCCCAAATTACTCACCCGGCACGCTGCAGTGGCGCGCCTGAGCATCTAGTGATCATGCAGGTTACATAAATCCAAATGATGTCGGCGCCCCAGACGTAGTGCTAATTGAAAGCAAGAATCAACTAATGGAGGCAAAACAGATGCTAGTCCCTTTCAACTGAGAAACATTTATTGAAGCTGTGTTGTTATGGATGCTAGACCTCATCGTGACATTTTGTAAACTTGTGATTATATAACTCTCTTTTTTTTTGCCAGACGCTTATATAAGAATCCGACATATTATGAGCTGGGAGAACCCTGTCCCTGGAAGTCCAATTTTCAGGCTTGTTTTCATCGCAACAGCCAACAGGGCAGCCATACTACTCTGTCCAAACATATATGATAATTGATTGATCAAAAAATCTATGCGGGGCACGTGCCCCAGACTGTTTGTCACAGCGAACTGGTTTTTGTCCGTCGGATTGATCGGTGCGGTCTGGGTATTGTCCATCGGATCAAAGCTATGACGAGTTATTTTATCCGTCGGATCTAGCGATGGGGCGAGATTTTGTCCGTTGGATTACGCCCGTGTTTTGGACGGCGCGAGAGAGGTGAGCGGCGTCCTCTTTTGCCACGCGCCCACGCGCGGGACGTATTAATTCGCTGTAAACGGCGTCGACGGAGGAACTGTTCAAATTTCGGGAGGCAGTCTGTCTTAACTTCCAGAAGCGGTTCTCGCTCCCTTTCTCTTCCGTCGCCGTTTCTAGAGTTCGTCGCCGGCTGGCCAGAGTGTACGGTGAGTCATTTTCTCCCCTGCCGGCTTCCTCATTTTTGTGTTGCATTTTGGTGGTTTTAGAAGTGTTTTGTGTGGGAGAGGGGATGGCAGGGTAGATGAAGGTGGAGGTTGATTTCTGGATGAGGCATTCGGTTGTAGGTGGGAAGTGTTTCTAGATTGGATGATGGGGATGGGTAGTGGCGTTTGTCGATCGTCGTAGGCATGTGGGTGGCGGGTGGAGCCAACATTGCGTTCATGTTGTTCATCGGAGCGTTTTTAATTTCTGCGATGCGTGTGATTTTTGTGCGGGAGGGTGGTGATGCATGTGTTTTTTTGTGGCGGGATTTTGTACGGGAGTTGCCGTGGGGTGGGGATTTGTTAGCAATCTCTGGTGTTTTTGTTGCGAGGAGTGTGGATTTTAGGGTTTAGACTTTTTTTGGGGGTTTTTTGTTCATGTTTTTAATTTCCAGAGATGATGATGTGTGATCAACATCGAGCATAGTGTGGGGGTTGGTGGGGGTTGGAGGGGACCACGGTGTGGGGGTTGATGGTGGCACCCATCATCAGTACATATATGTTGCTGCATGTTTTTCTTCGGTTTAACCCCTATGTAATGATGTGTTGCATGGTAAAATTAGTTCACATTATGTGCAGTAAGTACAATGGCAAGAAGGAAAAAGGCTCAAGATGATGACAATCGTAGGGTTAAAAGATCGGATGGAATGAAAAGGCGCAAGGTTACACTGTTTATTATGTCTAAGTCACCAGTTTCTTTTTAATAAATTATCATGTTAACTGTGTAGAGTTACCATACTTGCCTTACCCTATTAGTTGTCTATAGTTACCACATAGGTTTTTTGTGCTGTAGGTACTTGTTGTTGAGAGGAATCGAGCGTCATCTGCTGCTATTGTGAAGTTATACAAACATCTCACTGTTGAGCAGAAGAATTTGATTTCTGAGATGGGTTTGTCAAGCCTTCTAGATATAAAGTGTGACAATCTCCACAACCCACTCATTACATGGCTTACAAGTTTGTACAATCCAAAGACACGCGCCTTTGTCATTCCTGGCCGTGGCAGTATTCCGTTGACAGAGGAGTCTGTGCATGACATATTGGGTATCCCGAGTGGGATTGAAAAGGTAAAATATTGTGAGGATTTTGATTTGGAGGCAAGCATATCTGAGAGTTTGTTCCCCAATGATGGTAGTCGGCCAAAGGTTACAACGGTTGCTAGGATTCTAAGAGATTACAGACAAGCGGATGACACTTTCAAGAGGCTGTGGATGCTATTTGTTTTGAGTACAGTTTTAGCCCCAACCACTGCCAACAAAATCAGCAACAAGTGCTATCCTATTTTGGTAACTTGCTACTCTGTTTTTTGTTTTGAGTTTTTTAGTGTTTTTTTGGAGTACTTGAGAAATTCTTTTTTTTAGGAAAACATTGGCAATGTGAATCATTTGAATTTGTGTGGTTTCGTGTTGGAGCAGTTGCATGAGCAGCTTTCGAAAGGAAAGTGTAAAAAGGGTTGTTTATTATACGTGATGGTGAGATGATAAGCATTTTTTCTCTATTACAATCTCTGTTTTTTCTGTTAATTTTTTCCTTCATGATCTTATGATATGTTTATCTTCTTTTTAGTTACGCTATATAGATTCACTAGAGTGCAACATGGGTGAGATTGGACTGGGTGATGGCCAATTCAGGGTCAATGTATGGACAAAAGAAGCTGTAGAGCACATCACTGGTTTGGATGTACAGTGTGACGATGCTCAATCATTCGGGAGATTGGAGGTTAGTTGTTTTTGTGCAATTTTTTTGTTTCTTTTCAGGTTCACTGGTGGTGTTCTGGGAGGCTTCGGTTTTAGTCAAGTTGATATATGGTTGGGGGGGGAGGGAGGCGGTCATGCAGCTCTCGTGTTAGTTAATAATGAGTTACCGTTTTAATGGTGGTGAGGATACCATATTGGTTGGATACAATTACCACATTATGTTTTTTGAAGGTATCTGTTTTTGTTGGCAAGGGATTACCAATTTATGATATTGAGGGGCACCAGATTTGTTGTCACGAGTTACCACTTTACTTTAATATTTTTTGGTTATTGCTGTGAATATGGGAACTTATCGTTCCCTTTTTACTTTCTTTGCTTTTTTGTCGGTGTATGCAAGCAGTTGAAACCTGCATTTACTGTGAACATGAGTTTATTTGGCGGAGCTGCTGGGTTTGAGCAATGGATGAATGTCAACATTGACCCTAGTTGCCCTGAACAGGTAAAGTAGACTGAACATTGACCCTACTTCACACCTTCTGTTTTTTGTTTTAATTTTTTTGTTTTAATTGCAGGAACGTGCGAAGGTTGTTGATTTGATGGGAAACTTTGCATCAGGTTTAGGTGGATTGCTTAGCACACTTGTGCAAGGGTGGACAGCAATGGGTCCAACAGGGAGCGCATCTGTTGGCAGGATGTTCGGTGAGGTCTCTGCGGTTGGCAGAGGTACATCTACACTTCGTTCTAGTGCAGCAGGGCAGAGGGGTCGTGAAAGTGTTCGATCTGACACTGGGAAGGATGATGGGATAGACAATGAGGACAGCGAGGGGGAGGATGATGGCACAGACAATGAGGAGAGCGAGGGGGAGGATGATGGGACAAACAATGAGGAGAGCGAGGGGGAGTCTGAGGAAATTGGAGGTAGTGGAGATGGTCTTTGGAGGTCTAGCAACGATAAGGATGAGACCGCTGGTGCCCATGATGGGAGTGCAACCGTAGGTGTTGGAGGCAGCCAGATGAGCCAGGACAAGGGTGAAGAAGGTGTGGTTAACACCACAGAGCCCCATGATGATTTTCCACTTTTACTTTTGTCGCAATTGTCTTTATCATCAGGCCCCCATGAGGAGTCCCCTGCCTCATGCCCATCGTTGGTGGGGGAGCATGCTGAATCAGAGGACAATAGCCAGGGTTTGCAGTGTATAATGAGGGAAAGCGCATCTGATCTCGCACAGACTTTGAGTGGAATGAAAAGAAGGCACAGGGTTGAAGATGCATTACCAGTCACAGAAGGGGTTCATAACGAGATAAAATACTTAGTTGCGAAAGAGCTTGGGCTACTGAAGGATAGCTGTGATGTATCACCAGAAGCAAAAAGAAGGAAGAGTGACACCACTCCAATTGCTGTGTCTTCTTGCAAAATGATCCCTAAAAGGTAAGATATATTTTTTATTTTTATTTTCTTTTCTCACATTCACCTTTTTTTCTTTTTTGGATGTAACTATATGAGAAGTAATAAAACACAGACCCATTTGTGCCCCTTTCATTATATGATTTTTTTTCTGTTGGTCCAGCATAATATATGCGGTCATCCTAGAATAATAATCTGGTTAATGCTTGATGTTATGTCAGTAACTGTACTTTTTGATCTTGGTAACTGTAGTTTTCATGCCGTCTTTTTGAAATGTAATAGGAAAAATGTCCATTCAGCTGTCCGTAGCTTGGTTCAAAACAAATCGCCAAGGAGGTCACCCCGGCTTGCAGGGCTTCAAGCTGTAGCTGGGCTTGGGAGTAAGTCCAAGCCTATTGAAATCAGTACACCTGCAGCGATCAGAGGTGCGGCAGTGGAAAAAGCAGGAATCAGAGGAATTACAGATGCTAATGGAGCTGGTAGCGATGGTAGTTCTGCTAGCAAGGCCATTGTCCTGTCACCCACAGCAGATGTTGATCGATGTGAAGGAGGTATGCGTGAAGGTGGCAGCATAAGTAGGGCTATTGTGCTGTCACCAACAGTTAATGTCAATGTTGTGGAAGGATCTTCCAATACCAGTTATGAGGGTTGTCCAGTTAAGTTATCAGCATGGACTAAAGAGGTCATTGGAAGGGTGAACATGGCACTGGAAGGTGGTATGAGGCCAGTGAATGTACCAATAGAGATCAAAGAGCTTGTCAATGGACTATCAGATACAGTAAGGAAGTTGGACATTGGTCAGAAAGAAGCAAGGGAATCCTTGTTATTGTCAGATGCACAGATTGACAAGGACGCTGCAGAACACGCAAAGGCACTGATGCCAGCGCGGCCACTGTGATCTCTCCTTCTATCAGTTCAGATTCGGGAACTGGTAGCGGAATTGCAGCAGCATGTTCAGGCAGCTCAAGAGATAATCGTCCTGGGATGTTTACACCCCCACCATTCTCTCTTGGTTTGACACCTACGCCACCTAGCAAAAATGATGGACGAGTTGTAACAATGCCGCCATCACCCAATGATGCTGAAGCTTGGGGTGACATTCCAGTGAAAGATGTGATGCCACTAGCATGGGCACCCTCTCAAGGTATTGTATGCATGGCAACCATGGGATGACAATGTGATAACTGGGATATTAGAACATTATTAGTGTTTGTTTTTGTTATGTGTCCTTTTTTTTTGCAAACTATCATCTTGATGTTCCTTTTTTATGTAGAACTAGCTGAAGCAAATAGGATGCCCTCAGCAGGAAGTATTGATATGTTATCAGCAATTTTTGCTGGGGAGATTGATGAGATTGATGAAGAAACAGATTTGGCACTCAGTCAAATGGAGAAAGAAGCAAAAGAAAAATGGAGGGGGGAAGCTGCCGCTTGTGCTGTGTCACATGAGCTGGGATCAGCTGCTGTCAAAAGCACTACGCCGAAGCCACAGCCCCGCAAAGACAGAGTAAAGAAAGCATCCAGATTCAAGCTCTCTCCATTTGACAGTTTTGAGGTCGTCATTATTGTTCTGTTCTTTTTTTATATATAGTCTAGTAAGTATATGCAGTAAACTTGGTAATCTTAGCCAGTTATTCTGAGAAGTTTATTCTGTTTTTCTTTTTGAACATTTTTTCTACAGGTGAATGTTACTGATGAACATGAAGATGTATATAAAAAGGTTAACCTCAGTGCCAAGAATGCAAAGGGGTCAAGGATCAAGAAGTAAAAACCCACTCACTTGCTAATATATTTTTTGTTTTTTCTTCTATTCCTTTTTGCTCGCGATCTGATGTTATCTATTTCTTTTCATGCATCACCAGAATGAAACTTATTCAATATCCTCCAACATGGGTATGCACTGAGGAATTGGCCGAATCTATGAAGCCTAGGGGTGAATTATCCAACAGTGTTGCCGAGATTGGAATTTATTATATCAAAGAGCATCACAAGGTAGAAAAGAAGACTGTTTTTTTATTTTTGGTCGTGAAGTTCTTGCTTGAAGGACATGTAGATAAGAAATTTATTGCATTGGAATTTGGAAGACGTGAGGATTTCGCTCTCAGTTGCGAAGAACTAGTAAGTTTGTGCTTTACACTTAGCTATGCTTTTTTGATTTATTTTTGGTAAGTTAATGCATTTTACGTGGTAGCCGTAGTCAGGAATTCTGATAATTACATTTCTTTTTTTTATGCTTTTTGGTACCAGATCATGTTTCCAGTCTTGCAAAAACTTGGGAATGGAGTGATGGATCCATCGCATTGGTATTTGGTGTGTCTTAACTTGGTAACACAAAGATTCGAGGTGCTTGACTCTCTACGTGGTGCATCTGACAGTGGACTTATGGCCCACGCTACAGAAGTCATGAAGAAAATCAAGACAGCATGGCAGGTGTACTATGGGAAGTCCAGGGTGCAGATCGAAGAGTACAAGCTTGAGGTCATCAATGTGCCAAAACAAACCAACTCGTGAGTATTCCTTATACTTAAGTGTCATGTTTAATTTTTTATCTGAGCATTTTTATATTTATTTGTTTGTTCTATATAGGACGGATTGCGGTTTTTTTATGCTGAAGTTTATTGAACTTTGGGATGGACAAAGTGTCCCTAATGTGCGCCAACAGTAGATTGCAAACCTGAAGAAGGTGATGGTGTATAATTGGTTATCGTCTCCACACAATCAAGTAAAGTTGTGGAGAGAACATCTCAACAAAAATATGTGTTAAGGTACATTCCCCCTGCATCCTGATTTTGTTTTTTTGATCAAATTTTTTAAGTGGTAATCCAGAATATAAATTGTGGCAACTCGCATATTTTTAAGCGGTATTTTAGATCGTATATCATGGTAATTGACCATTAGGCGGTAAGCCGGCTCAGAAGAATACATAGTTGCATGCGGAAGTATTACAAGACAAAATTAAATATGGTGAAATGGTCTAGGGTCACATTGTATTTGTAGGTGCAGTCGATGCCCTTTGTGAGCACGTGCGTGCGTCATGTTCTGTTGAACCACAAAGTCTGCATGTTCTTTTCTCCTTCACAACAATGTCTAGCGGGTGTTTATATGCTTTCCTCTTCTTCCGCCCTTTTGTGTTGGACTTTGGGGGGTCCCTGAGTGTCCCTGTGTTAGATGCATGTGAAGCCGCTGAACTGGAGGTAGGAGCTGCAGTTTTTGTGGTTGCATCAGGGGCAGCAACAGGAGCAGGTGTACTTGCAGGAGCAGCAGTAGCAGTTCTTGCTCTCTTCCTTTCCTGACTCCTTTTTAGTGTGGCGAGCTCGTTCTTCATTTCTTTCATGTGTGAAGTTGTGATTCGTATGCCATCCTCTGAGACACATGCTTCTCTCACTAGCTTTGTGAATTGACTGCACATAACTGCTAACCTCATCCTTATCCTAGACTCGTCTGGCATTTCGTGTTGTTGAACATCTGGTTGAATTTCTGGGTCATATAACACCTCCTTTGCATCCCATGTCCACCTTTTTAGCACATATGGTTGTGGGATCTCAGTCACACCTAACTGCACCATCACCTGCAATGCAAGAGAGAAAATACGGTGAGCGCACTTTGTATCCCTGGTAGCTGCAAGGTATAACTTTTTCACTTACTTTCAGAATGTGGTAGCAAAGTATCCCATCCCTTTCAAATTTGCAGCATTGGCAGCTGTACACCTTGTTTTGAACATCTGCAGCAACTTGGTAGGTTCTTGTTCCATACTGTGGTACAAAACCCACTATAGAAATCAGCGAGTACATGTTGTTGCCTATGTGCTGGCAATTATATGACATGCTCGAATGCATTTCTGTCTGGAATCTGTAGTAAATGTTTCTAGTATACACCTTCGCCATCTGAACTTCAATTGGGTGTCTACACCATGTGCTAGGCACAGTAATGGCTGTATCGGCCTCTTGCTTGTCCTCGGCTGTCATAATTTTTTCTTGTATTGCGGCATATTTTTGTACAAAGTCATATATGGAGTTTTGAGGGTTCACATACTTCTTTAAGACAGCATTGAATCCCTCACTACGCTGGGTGGACTGGAGGAAGGGATAGAAGTTGTGTGTGAAGTAGGCGGGCACCCACCAGCTTCTCTTGTCGAAAAGATTGGCCAGCTCTTCATTGTCTCCGACCGCTTGTCTCTGTATCATGCTGTTCCATTTCTGATCAAATTCCTCTACAGACAGACTGTTGTTTATGCAGTCTTCAAATTCTGCATGTAGCTGTAGCCTACGACCAAAGAAAGATCCAAGTTTTTCAATCGCCTTTTTCATTATGTTCTAGCGGCAATTTCTGTGTCTTGCAGCTGGGAACACCTGGTCTATTGCATTTCTCATTGTAAAGTCTTGGTCTGTAATTATGTTAGCTGGTGGCAAACCCCCCATTGCTTCAAGAAATGACTCAAACAGCCACACAAAGCTTGTTGTGAGCTCATTCCTCAAAAACCCACAGCCAAACTGTATTGACTGTCCATGGCTGTTTATTCCTATAAAAGGGGCACATGGCATCTTGTAGATATTAGTCATGTATGTGGTATCGAATGATATACAATCATTGAAGAATTTGAATGCTCTTCTAGCTGCACCATCAATCCAATATAGATTCTGTAGCCTGTCTTCATCATCCAACTGAAATTTGTAGTAGAAGTCCTTGTCCTCAGTTCTCATTTTTTCAAAGTATGTCATTGTGTCTTGCATGTCCGTGAGACGGTGCTCAAGACGCAATGATGCTCTATAGTTGGCAACATCTTTCACTGTATGGGACATTGTCAAGACAACCATGTAGTTCTGCTAGTATTTGCATTTGACGGCTCGTCTTCAAATTGCATGCGTGAAGCATCTTGATGAATTCTTTCTCATCATCTGGTATGTATCGGTGTGATCATAGATAACCAGTTAATGACCATTTGGCTATGAGGGGATGATTGTGGTTATCATTGAACTCAGTCACCACCCAACTGTTATTCTGGTGTTTCACAATCATCCGGGCAGCGCAATCTGTCCTAACAGTAGTGTTTTTCCGCCGTTGCTTCACGATTGGCTGGGGTTTTTGTGTGTCCTCCTTGTCTTTTGCATTTTTGCCAGCTCTGTGGCACACTAGTGAAGCCCTGGTAATTTTTCCATGAACTTCAGACTTCCTCCTATAGTCATACCTTACCCCAAAACCCTTGCGTCTGACATACACCTTGTAGTGCTTCTCTGCCTCCTCCAAAGTGTCAAATCTCATCAACTTGAATGGCTGCTGTGGGCTAGACATAACTTCAGCAATACCATCATTTCCGTTGTTGTCAAGAGGAAGATGAGGTGTGTGTTCACTAGAGCCATCCGAAGTATGTTCTGTGGTGGCATGCAAGTTGGAGTTTCCTGGACCATGCATCACCATGGCAGATTCGTGTGTTGCCTCAAAACTAGTATTCTGATGAGTAGCAGTTGGTGCTGCAGGGTGTTGAGTCATGGCCATTGGCAATGCGGGAGGGGGGCAGATAACTGTTAGGTAGTAACATGGTAAGTTGGTATATGTAACCCGGTAACACAGTATGTAAAACTAGATAACAACTGAGTGGTATATGAAGGATGTTGTCAAATTCATACCTGGATGAGATTGGTTAGGGTGAACAAGTTGTTGTTGAGCGTTTTGGGATTCTGGATGCATTTTTGTTTACCTGAATTTTTTTTGTAATGCACATGCACTATTAGTCATCAGATTTATATACATGTCTGTTATTTTTTTTACCCCCAAAATTAGGTGCAGCTGACATTTTTCTAAAGTAACTGTGTGTTTTTTTCAAAGGGTTGAGTGCCAAGGCTAGGAAGGTGCAGCTGACATCACATAAATTCAACTGAAATGCCCTCTGTTTGGTGGGGTGTTGGCAGGTTTTTGTGGAAGATGTTCTGATATCTGCACATGTAGTTGTGAAGAAAAAAACAAACGGGGTCTGTAGCCTTGTGATGCTTGGTGACAAAACATGTATACATTTGTATGTGTGCTTTATTTGTGATGGTTGGTCACATACAGCCAAAGAATGTGGTTTTTTTCTGTGATGAAGTGATGTTGTCAGTTTTTGGGCCAAGTATGATAGGGTTTGTTGGGGTAAAATAGTGCTTACCTGGCTATCGGAAGGATCTGTTTTTGCCCCCTTTTTATGTTGATTTGGGATTAAGAGGAATCACATCTGTGATTTTCGTTGCTGCACATGACTTGAGGAAGAAGAAGATGGGGGAGAAGAAGGCGTGAATGGGGAAGATGGGGGAAAAGGAGCTGGGTGGACAGGCTGGCTATTGGCGGGCAAAACGCGCGCGCTTCAGCGAGTCCCGCGCGCTTCGCTGGAGAGTTTCGGTGGCGCGCGGACGATCGGCCTAGGTAGCGGCCCAACTCGGATGAGTTAGTCTGGGCTGTCGGCCCATCGCTAGAAAGGCTCAGCTGGGGTACGGTCGCCCTGTAGTTCAGTCCTTGATTGATTGATTGCCGTGGCTGTTGTAGGATTGTAGCACTCCTTTTGTGCATACTAGATAATGAAGTTTATCAAAGCGGGCGCATTACCAACTGTCTTTGTGCTTTAACGCTGCAACTAGAGCATTATTCTATGAGTACCAAACACGCGTGTTTTTGTATCTTACTGTTCTGATTTCTTAAAGGAACATGTGTGCCAAGTGCAGGGCTTTGTGTAACTATCAGAAACAGAGTAGCAGAGGTTACTATTAAGTGCCACATTATAACACCGGCCGCGTTGTTGAGGAATCTGCGGCGCACTTTCCCCTCTTCCTCCCGTGTTCATCGTTCTATTCCCCTTCTCTCTCTCGTTCTCTCCGCTGCTGCTACAACTACTACTCGCTTAACATCTGTGGAGTGCTTGCTGATCCTGAACGAAAAATAAATTAGTAAGTGGTACCACTGGCACCGCCATCTGGCGGCGACTCGGCCATTGACCTCAGGTCAAGCAGGTGGCTGCGGATTCGATACCCTCGCGGTCTCGACCAAACGAGTTCTTGGGTTCTCGCTGGATTCATTTGGGGGCGCGACTTCGTCGGGCGAGCGCGCGATGCAGCAGCAAGGTAAGGGCAAACTCCACGAGGCCTCGTTCCAAAGTTGCAACCTTTCGCTGTTCTTTTTTTCGAGGAACACGATCTTTCGCTGTTTCGCCTGCGATTCTGGGGTTAGTTTTGGTTACAAAGAGCCGGGTGGGTGGGTGTTGGCTGAAAGATGCCTCCTTTGATCAAGAAACGCAACTGATTGGTACTTTTCTGGGGGGTTCTTCTTGGCGCCGGACAAATTTGTCTTGAATGCTAATACTGATGCTGCCTTCCTATCCCTATTAATCAGTGCGCTTGCTGTTAAAAAATACTTGATTCGAGTGAAGATGCTCATGCTCAATTCAGTGGCAGGAGATGACCGACGCCTCTATTGTCAGGCAGCCTTTGTAGAGTCGTACGTAGGTGTATAAATTTGGTGCCCTGTATTACATGATTCATGGTTTTTGATTCATTGACTGCTCTGGAACTATGACCCTTGAGCTGCTATGTGTTCTGGATGCTGCCATTATCTCTGGTCGGTAAAAGTGGTTACATTTTGCTTTATCCCTTCAGGTTTCGATATACAAAAGCTACAACAGGAAGTGAAGACGCGGTGGTTGAAGCCTAGAGAGGTTCTGGATATATTACAGAATCATGAACTGTTCCCGGTCACGCATAAGACCCCTCAGAGGCCACAGAGTAATGAAATCAGCCTTTGGTGTTAGCTTTTGAGATATCTGGTTCAAGATCACGCTTACATGCTCCAGCCCTGAGTGTGATTAACCAAGCTGATTTAAAAAAATGCAGGTGGTTCTTGGTTTCTTTTCAACCGTAGAGTACTTCGGTACTTCCGGAATGATGGGTATGAATGGCGCAAAAAGAAGAATGGGAAGACCAATGCTGAAGCCCATGAACGCCTTAAGGTCTGTTGAACACTCATGTTTCCATCCCATTAAATATCTTTCTAAAGTATATAGAATTGATGTATTAAATATTAATTGTAATATGTTTTGTCGGAGTTGATGCATTAATCATAATATGTTCTGCCGATCCTCCTGGCAAGCCAAGAAACTATTGGGATGTTTGTTGTTAAGACTGAATCAGATGAAGTGGATAGTGAGACTAATATATATAGTTAATATGCGCTCTCTTTTGATGGTGAAAATTTCAGGTCGATAATGTACAGGCATTGAATTGCTACTATGCTCATGCAGACAAAAATCCTACATTTCAGAGGCGGATATACTGGATCCTTGAACCGTAAGATCTCTGTTTACTTTTGTAGGGGGAATAATGTATGCCTCATATTCATATGCTTTGAAATTCGTAAAAGCTTCACATAAACTTTTCTTGTGCTCTGGGTCTTTTTTAATTGTAAGTGATTCTCCTTAGGAAGCAACCAATAGCAACTTTGTTTGCATGGTACTCGTGGACTTTATTTTTCTTTTGATCGAGAACTCATGCAGGAACTCATAAGCAGTCCATCACCGCATGTAATTTTTTTTTCTTGTGTTATGGTATAGCTTGTTGCACTAACTCTTATTTGCATGTTATTTATGTTTATGACTCCACGTATTTGTGTTATTTGAAGTTTGTGAACATCCATCTGAGACATTCCCAAGAACTAGAAACCATCCTGGATCATTAAGCACCAGTTCCTTGTAGAGATATTATAATTTGTAGTGCTGTACAACATTCTCCAACTTTTTCTGATGTTGCAAAATGTGGTGACAGATTATATTTCTATGTTAAAACCTATACTTCATTAGGAGTTCCCAAATAGGTGCTGCATTTCCTGAAGTAATAAATTTCAGGCACTGGTGGTATTATACCCTGTCATTATTATGACTTCTTCTGCTATTGGTTATGATCTGCTGATAACATTAAAAAAAACGTGTCAACGTGTAAAAATCAACTTGTGTCATAATGAGAGCAATTCATCTTTGCAGGGCTTATGAGCACATTGTTTTTGTCCACTATAGAGATGTTCGAGAGGTTTGTCTCTTGTCTTATCTTCTTTTTGTCACAGCACATCTTTCAATTCTGATGCTTAACCAACTAGGGTGAGTAAATAAATAACTTTGGTCCACTAGCCACAGATATATATCCACTCCAACAGTCAACAACCATTGAACATACCAGATTAAATCAGTAACGTGAAGCACCTGTGAAAATGAACTTGACATTGTGTAGACTCTCAATTGGCTAACTCACCTATTAAGCTAGTACACATTATTATAGTGACTGAAGCCACAGGACATATGAAAAAAATTATGTTTTTACACTTTAAAGAAGTCCAAAAAAATCCTACATATCGTAGACTACTATGTCCACTTGTAATTTTTGTTATAAATATGTCCATTTGTATGTTGTACAAAAAAAAAGAAAAATAAATTGTTCATATATTGTCATTACATTAGCCCTTCATCACTTGCCCTTTTGGCACAGAACACAAATAGGCATTTTTTTTCACAAAGCTTATAAGTGCACATAATATTCCACGACGTATATCTACAAAATTCAGGGTTTGTGAAATTTACAAGTGCCTGTTTTGATTATATTTTGGCTCCCAGGAGCATCACCCCCTGGGAGCATGTGCTCCATGGAACACAAAATCTATTCTCACGAAGCCATCACACTATTTTTGGTATGTCCTCTGCCTCACCTTTATTTGTTGATTCATTATCAGGGCAGCATTTCAGTATCAGCAGTAAATGATTCATCAACATCCAATCAGAATGGCAGCACTAGCCGAGCTGAAGCACACAGTTCACCTGGGTTGACTAGTGCACCACGTCCCAACTTGTGCAGCCCAGGTTCCGGGGAGGAAGTTAGTTCCCAGATTGTGACCATAAACAACGAAACAAATAATACAAGTGGATCTGATTGGATTCAACATTGTAATCAGGTAGCACTGCGGAAGCTTAAAATGCAGCTGAGTCTGGAAGACAAGGAACATCGTGATGTTAACACGAAAGAGGTTCTGCTAAATAATGAGCCCATGCTTGAAGAAACAGACACTTGTAGAAACCTTGGAGATATATTTAGTGGGCTGGAGTTTGGGGAAGACAATCATTCGGAAGGAAGCCATCCTTATCCTGATGCTATAGATGTCCTGAAAAATTCAGGTGCACTACTCTCTTACCAGCAAACACCATGCATTCCAGTTCTCTGATTGCTAATTACTGGCTGAGATAACGTTGAAATCTTTCTAAAAATTGGCAAATTCGCATGTATGTCTTCTCTTGATCAGATGCATGGTTGGAGGAGGATCAACTTGAAGTTATTCTGCGTCCAGCTTCTGTGACAGCAAATGAAAACCAATGGTTCCGTATTCATGAGGTTTCTCCAGAATGGGCCTTTTGTTCTGAGAGTACAAAGGTATCACATGGAGCTTGAAGTTGATTTTCTGAATTAAATTACAAGTTGATCTTCTGAATTAAATTACATTTGATCTTCTTTTCTATTGGTACTATTGTTAAGATATTGAACCATGAGCCTATATTGGCACGTGACATATACATTGTAATGATCAGTGGACACGATGCCTGAGTTCATCTATTGCCTCAATCGCAAAAGCTTGTCCATTAGGTTAATTCTGCATTTCAAACTATTTCTGCTTTGATCTTACAACAATTGATTGGATACCTATAAAAATGTAATGCAGGTTGTCATTGCAGGAGACTTTGTTTGCAACCTCTCCCACTGTTCATGGGCAATACTATTTGGTGATGTTAAGGTACCTGTGGAAATTGTCCAGCAAGGTGTCATCCGTTGTCATACTCCATGCCTTGGTGCTGGAAAGGTTAGAATGTGCATGATTGATGGGAATGGGAAACCGTGCAGTGATGATCGAGAATTTGAATTCCATGAAAAGCCTACCAAAAACATGATTGATGCGAATGGGAAGCCCTGCAGTGAAGCACGAGAACTTCAGTCCCGAAGGGAGCCTACCAAAAGCAGTGATGACCTGTTGTTACTTCTCAAATATGTCCAGATGCTTTTTGATGGTGATGGTTGTGGACTATTTTCAAAGTTCACGCTTCCACTCCTAAATGTTGAGACTGGATTCCAAGTTAACCCCTCGGAGAGTATGAAGAGGACATGTGAGCAGCTGGACCATGAGAACACAGTAAATTGTGTCATGGGAGTACTGCTCAACAGCAAGTTTGACGATTGGCTATCATCCAAATGTGAACAGACTAGTGAAGGAAATTATTTGCTTCCTAAGCAATACCATGGTGTCATACATACAGTTGCTGCACTGGGATACGACTGGGCTTTGAAACCACTGCTTAGTTCCGGTGTGCCTATAAACTACCGTGATGCAAATGGATGGACTGCTCTGCACTGGGCTGCACGATTCGGCAGGTATTGATAATCTATCCATTGCATGCAAAGAAATATGCAAAACTTTTTTCAACTAAATGTAAAATGCTCCATGTTTAATTTAGGCCTTTGATCTCCTGTTTCCTAGCTTCATCTAATATGGATTTCCTCCTGACTTCGGCCTACTAAAAATAACAGGGAAGAAATGGTGGTGGTTCTTCTTGCTGCAGGCGCTGCAGCTGGTGCACTTTCAGATCCGACGTCTGAAGATCCTGCTGCTAAAACACCTGCCTCGATAGCATCTGCGTATGGTTTCAAGGGCCTTTCTGCATATCTTTCAGAAGCAGAACTAACAACTCATCTTCATTCTCTGGAATCAATTGAAAATGGGTATCGCATAGACCATGCTAGTGGAGAGGGTACATCTAGTGCTGTGGATAGAATATCAGACAAGTATGCCCATGTGCATGGCGGAAGTGATGATCAGCTTGCACTTAAGGATTCTCTAGGAGCTATCCGAAATGCCGTTCAAGCTGCCGGGCGCATACAAGCTGCCTTCCGTGTGTTTTCTTTCAAAAAGAAGCAAGAAATGTCTCTTCAGAATAGAGATAGCTACATCCTGCCCATTCGTGAGGCAGGTGTTGGTTCACGTGCTATGCTTGAGAAAGCTGCATTATCTATCCAGAAGAACTTCAGGTGCTGGAAAAAGCGTAAAGAATTTCTGAAAATTCGAAAAAATGTCATCCAGATACAGGTAAATTTTTGTAAGATATGCCTACAATGATAATGTTATAGCATAACATGTGCAAAGTAATTACAATATGTACTGGTGCATTCTGTAACAAGCCTTCGAAGATTATATTCAGCTGATAAACTAGCCCCTCTCTTCATTCTTATAGGCACGGGTCAGAGCTCACCAAGAAAGAAATAAGTACAAGGAATTACTTCAAAGTGTTGGTATCCTTGAGAAGGCCATGCTAAGGTGGTACCGAAAAGGTGTTGGTTTGCGAGGATTCAGTTCTGGGGCAATGCCAATTGATGACGAGGAGGAAGATGACATCGTCAGGGTTTTCCGGAAGCAAAGAGTGGAAACAGCTATCAATGAAGCTGTTTCAAGAGTATCAAATATCGTCGGTTGTCCTATTGCAAGACATGAGTACCGGAGGATGCTGGAATACACCAACAAGCAAAGGTGAGACTATGAACTATGGAATCTACTGAAAGTGTATCAATTAAAAACTTGCATAAGCAAGTGCATATTTGACTAGAGAAAAAATCACTCCATATGTCGAGCAACTTTTGCATAGAAATTGCACCTTATTGCTCACTTACACTCATTAAAATAGTTCTCCCATCACAGCATGGAAAGTAGCAAATCTGCTAGCAGCTGGTGTTTATGACAGTATCCAGGCAGCACGTGTTAGCCACAATGTGGAAGAAAAGCACTGACCAGCCACTATCCTGTGTCCTCCCCTTGTTAAATGATCTGGAAAGCAGTTGGCTGCCTGAAGAACAGTAAAGCCTTGGTGATCGACTGGGCAGTGGATCCTGTGAAAACAGAAGAGCTTATCAAGAGATCCAATACCATCACCAATTCATGCTGAAAATGTTTGTTTCAGTGTACATAAGAACGCCATGTGCATAAGCTGACTTTTGGCTAAGGTTTAGTAAGGTGTAAGGTCTTTGTACATGATGAAGCTTCAAAAGCTTAGAATACCAGCAGCTTTGTATGGTATGTCTGTATCTTACCCTCTTCACCAGTTGCTAGGCGTGTGCCTGATAATAAAATGTATGTATGATAAATTCTGAAACCAAGCTCAGTTGTCAACGAGAAGTATTCTCATCTTTTGCATGGAATGATAAATGGCCATCGACCAAGTGCACACTTCTTTGAATTGTCATGATTGAGTAGAAGATCAATCAAAGCACAAGAGAACATGATCCTGATGCAGGCCTGCAAGGTAGTAATACTCCAGCAGCCTTTTGATCCTTTTGGCTCCAGCTTTCAATAGCATAAGATCAGATATCATAAGTAAGGTCCCGTTTGGAATGCCAAAAATTGTTCTTTTTATGAAAGATCAATTTTATGAATGAACCGCTTTCTATGAAATTCCTATGTTCCAAATAGGCCCTAAATATCAACACAATCATGGATAAAGAGGCAGATGTCAATGGGTGATATAAGCACTGGACAAGCACAAGGCGACTCCAGTGCGATGCTGGAGCAAGCAGCACAAGATTAGACCATTGTAACCACTAGGATTAGTTTAGCTCCAAGCAAGCGTCGTCACTTTGGACCTTGGAGACGATAAACATAATGCAGCAGTTAGGTACCATCACAATGCTCCGGACCACATATTAAACAAGGGAAGCCATGACATCAGGTAAAACCATTTTCATCCGACCGAGACATCACAAAAGCCATACCGACAGGCAGCATTCAGTAGAATATGTTAGCTGGTAAGAGAACCCAAAGAAATTTCAGGATGAGAAGTTGACAAGGGCAGGCAAGAACACAGTTGTCAAGCAACAGAAAAGCTCCATCTTTGAATGTGTGATTTACAGCTTCAACACACTGCGCGAAAAACACATTCAAATGCACAAACAAATGCCTGCACAAACCACCAACACCTAAGTATGTACACCATAAAATTGAGGAAGGAAAAAATTTCTCTCTACATTTACATTACAAAGGCAGAGGACATCTGCAGTTAGCGAATGCAGTTGGCCTTTTTACACGCCCTGACTTCAAGAAATTGTTGAGTAAACTGCTGCACATGCATCTTCATATTCAAGAAACTTTACACTCATTTCACCTCTTGGTTAGACGGTGTACCAAGAAATAAAACTTGGGTGGTTCCATCCAGGTTTTTGAGCTTCCTACCTGAAAAATGAGAAAAAAAAATCACGACACGAGACCTTAAGGATTCCACAGCGCGAAGATCTCAACATCAGAGCTTGCTTTAAGGAATCATCATATTTCTTTAAAACCACTACAAACAAACTTCTGCAAAAAGGGGTACTAAGATTACTTTTAAGCTTTGTAGACCTTAAAAATTGCCTATCAGCGTCTTTTTTATAGTCTCAAGACAAACTAAGATTCCTATTCTATGTGCATCACACAAGTTAATCAGATATGCTACGGTGCAAGAAAGAAACATGTGTGCGTGCGTGTTTTGAGGGGGGGTGGGGGGGGGACACGAAATTAGAGGCGAGCTTACTCTTGGGAACACTGCAGCTTCGACAAAATTCTCTGTGCCATGACGCGTGAACTGTGTGGCGACATCCTCCATTAATTTACACTCCATATAGAGTTATAGACCACCTATTGAACTTGGTCATGATTTTGGAAAAAACGAGTTACTTCTCTGTACAACTGCTCCCCTTCAAATGGCTTAGAGACATAGCCATCCATTTCACTTTTCAGGCACTCCTCATATGTTGCCTGGATAACATCTGCTGTCATGGCCAATATCGGAGTTCGCCACCTCAGTACATTAGCACATTCTGGTGGCGCTTCTCCGCGTTCTATTCGCTCATTTAGATCTCTTTCCATCACTCTAATCCTCCTAGTGGCGTCAAATCTGAGAAAAAGTACCCAATACATGATAAAAATTAAGTAATTTATAGAATGGGAGATTAATACTCGAAAGAAATTGTTGAGCAACCACAGAAAGAACTTACCCATCCATTTCTGGCATTTGTATGTCCATGAAACAGGCATCAAAATTGTGAGGTGGCTTTAGCAATGTGATTGCTTTCTTCCCACTGTCTGCACAAGTTACTTCTGCACCATACTTCTTGAGAGCACCAGCAGCCACTTTAAGGTTCACAACATTGTCGTCCACCACAATGATTTGCTTCTTGTGGAGAAGGCTACCCAATGTGGAATTGCCAACCACTCCATTCCTGCCATGCACCTTATCTACTCCACCCAATGCTCGCCTTAGTGAGACTTGAAGCATGCTTGCACGAAGCGGCTTCATGATTACATTCAAGTTATGCTCCCTGGATATATGTGAATTGCTCTTGATAAAACTTGTAGGGTTCTCCAAAAGAAAGAACTTTGGAGAGTCTGACTGATCCTTGTTCCTCAATGTGCTAACCAAAAGAGGCATGGAATGAGATTCCTTCAGCCAGCTTTCCTTGTCTATTAGCACTAGCTTTGCAACCGGTGATCCACAATTCAATTTAGGAATAACTTGATTTACGTCAGTAGTCAATTCCGTTTGAACTCCAAGCCTTTGCAAATGGTACTTGGTAACCTTGGCACGGACTGGCCTATGATCAACTACCAATGCATTGATCCCTTTAAACCCTGACGATTTGTTCACATTTCCACTGGAGCGTGCCCTCGTAAGCACTGCAGTGAAGGAGAAAGTAGAACCAACATGGGGTTTGCTGACAAACCCGATCTCTCCCTTCATGAGATTAACCAAGCACTTGCTGATGCTTAATCCAATGCCAGTTCCCCCATGGATCCGGGCAATGGACGGACCAACCTGCATGAAAGGGGTGAATATGCGGGATTGGGCTTCAAACGGGATGCCAGCACCTGTATCTTCAACAGATATTATCAATCTTATCATGTCAGGTGCGATGGGGGTAAAAGGCATCTCAGATGAGTGTAACTCCATATTGAAAAGTTGAAAGCTCTCCCAACTACTCCTCCTGTTGGCTACCGGGTAGCCACTTAAGGTGTTCATGTATTGAGTGGCCTCTAAACAACTCATGACCTCTTCAACGACATGAACTGTCAAGTAGATGTGCCCTCTTTCTGTGAACTGTGAAAAATAGAAGTTTTCAGTCAACCAGTAACAGAACGTGTAAACACTAAAATACACATTACACTGATTTGTACTTCCATTTTGAGCTATTCACATATAGTAATTTTCTTACTTTTATGGAGTTCCCCATGAGATTTGTAATGATTTGCCTCATTCTACCAGGATCGCCAATAAGTGTTTGTGGAACTTGATCAGAGACATACACTGCCAACTGCTCGCATAGTATATCATAATGATAAAACCATAAAAAAAAATTAACAGTCAGTGCATTCCATCAAAAAACAACAAAACTGCAGTGCATAAATCTACTCTTTAATTACCTCCAGTCCTTTCTCCTGAGCTTTACCACAGAAGAGAGACAAAATGTCATCACAAACTATTCTAAGATCGAATGGCACTGCCTCGAGCTCGAGTTTGCCAGACTCTATCTTCGCCTGATCAAGAACCTCGTTTATGAGAGATACCAAAGCTTTTCCACTGGCTTGGGCTGTTCTGACATAGTCTTGCTGTGTTGTGTCCAAATCAGTATCCATGAGCATTTGGAGCATTCCTGAAAGAAAAGAAAAGGGAATCATTTAAATCCCTAAGCTCTAGATAACAATGAAGATACATTATAGCTAAGATTAACTAACACTCACCTAGAACACCATTCATTGGAGTTCTGATCTCGTGTGAAACTGTAGCCAAGAACTGCAAACAAGCAAAAATGACATGGAATAAGATGTTGTTTTCACTTAGACAAGACATTATGGGTTGTGTGGCAACATTACTCACCTGTGACTTGGCAACATCTGCAGCTTCCGCGCGCTTCTTGAGCTCCATCATATTTTGAAAATCGTCTTCAACTTTTGCGATTCGATGACAGTAGCATGAAATATATGACCAGTCAATAATGCGATCACAAGAGTTCCCAACGATGATGTTATTGCAAGCCATGGCCATGGTGGACTTTGCATGAACCTGTTGGAGAGAAATAGATCGCATGGACAGTTCTTTTAATTATTATTTTTAAAAGCAGAACACATGAACAGTATGCTGAATACATTCCAATTCCAGGATTCATAAATGGGAGAGCCACAAATCTATCACCTGCAATGCATCTCGTGCCTTCTTGATGGATCGCCAAAGTTGAGTGTGCTGTTATGGTACATGCCACCGCCTGTATCATTCGAACCATACATACTGATTGGCCTCTCATTAGTAGTATCATACACGTTCACCATGATGGATTGCTTGCCCGCAAGTTGATGAAGCAACTTATCGACAAGTGCTTCTATATCAAATATGCCACCTAAATAGCTGTTTGCAAGCAAAAGCAGCCAGTCAGGATTCTGCTGCATAACTTCTGGTTGGAATAGGATGCTCATCTAAACTTTACCCGATAGCAGCTTGGATGCGCTCCTGCGGCCTCGCATTTGCAGGAAGCTCAGACTTGTACACCGTGTATGTCGAGATCACTCCGAGGCGATTATTCAGTAGCTTGAAAGGAGCAGTTAGAACACCCTTCCCAGATTCTCTAGCTCGTAGTATGTTTTCGCGATCATCCTGTAGAAACAAACCAAACACCCTTCTTTAGCATGACAACCAAACGATATTCTCAAAAAATAACTGCGGCACATCGGTAATTCCAAATCAACAGTAATTTTCCAAGGTAAAGAAAACAAAGATACTAACAAGGAACCACACACACCGTAAGGTAAGGTAGTAACAATTTTTGCCCTTCATTGTTAAAAGTTACTAAAACACTAGCAACAGTCCTGAGCTGTGAAACCACATGGTGAGCACCAAAGATTGCAGCTTTTTACGGCCCTAGGCTAAAAAGATCAAATCTTGACAGGGGGAAAAGCAGTGAGAGACGTGAAAATAGATCCCCACTCACATCGCCGGAGAGCATGTCGAAGGAGAGGACATGCTTGTAGGCGTCCTGAGCGAAGATGACGGGGGCATACTCCTCGGCCGGCTCGCGGATCTCCGCTGCAGCGGCGTCCCCCGGCCCCGGCGACTTCTTCTTGTTCGAGTACATCTTCTTGATGTTCCACCCCTGCTGCCGCTCGAACTGGTCCCGCTCGGCGTGCATCACCCGCACCGCGTAGGCGACCCCGCTCGTGAGCGGCCGCTCGAACGCCGTCCTCTCCGCGTACCTCGCGACGTCGTCTGCAATCCAAACCGGCTCGTTAGTTAATCATCAATCCAGAGCAATGCAAGAAAAAAGTATTGGTTCCCCTGTAGGTAGGGCTGTAATACCTGGTCTATGGCGGATGGATTCTGGGAGTGGTGGAAGGTGGAGACGAGGATGGCGAGGGCCTGGAGGTGGTTCATGCTGACGTTGAACTGGTCCTGGAGCATGCGGGCACGCTCGTCGCACATGCTGGCGAGCGACTCCCGGCGCTTCTCGACGGCCTGGGAGTTCTCGAAGTAGAAGAGCCGCAGGGAGGCGAGCGTCCAGCCGACGACCCAGAGCAGCAGCAGCCACCGCCACCACCGCTCCCGCACCTTGCGCGACCCGAGGTAGTTGCTGTACACGTGGCTCCGCAGCGACTTGGCCGACAGCTTCTCCGGTAGCGGAAGCGGCAGCGGCAGCGGAAGCAGCCGCATCCTGTCCAGCCCCACCAGCCCCAGGAAGCCCATCCCGGCCGCCGCCGCCACGCCCGTCCCCTCCATCCCTCCCGCTCCCGCTCCCGCCGCTCTTCCGGCTCTCATCAAGCGAGCACCCCTCATCCGGCTACATCGCCGGCGAGGAGCCTCCCCTGCTCCCGCCACGGCCCCGCGGCGCACGCGCGGCGCATACACGCACGTAGCACAGGATGCAAATCAGCAGCATGCACCCTCACTGTTGCCGCCTTCAATTCAATGCCCCAGAAGGGAGCAACCACCCACGCACTTCCTTTCTACCGGTTCCTCCGCTTCCGTGCTCGCCGCCCCCGCCTTTCTAGAACCCGCCTACCTGCCGCCCTCAAGAAACACAACCAGCAAATCCTGGGCGGCGGCGTTTGACCAGACAGAGAGGAGATGAGAAGAGAAGAGAGAAGAAGAACACCAGCACCAGCACAGCAACAGGAACAGGAACAGACTACTACTACAAACTACAGGAAGGGGAGGGGAGGGAAAGGGATTGGGGAGGGAGAGATTGGGTTGATTGGAGCGCAGAGAGAGAGAGAGAGAGAGAGAGAGAGAGAGAGAGAGAAGGGAGGGAGAAAAGCAGGTGAGGTGAGGTGAGGTGAGGTTGGAGTGGAGGTGGAAAGCAGTAAACAGAGCAAGCAGGGGAAGCGGCAGCAGTACAAGGAGAGGGGGGTGGGATGGATTTGGGGCCTTGTGGGGAGGTGGCACCAATCACAAGAGTGGGAGAGGCCAGCACGCAAGTGGCTCCTCCTCTGTCTCCCTTCCCTGTGGGCCCCACTCCTTGGCCTTTATGGGCAGTGAGACCCTCCTCCTCCTCTCTCTCTCTCCTCCTCATCGCAAGGTAGCGCTGGTGTCATACTGCTGCTTGGTAAGCTCTGATTGATTAAATAAAGCCTTTATTAACAGCGATTTTAATACTGGCGCCATGTGTTTCTAGACTACTGTTTGAAATGAAGAAACGTGCGCGACGCTCTTGTTTATGTTTACATATGTGGAACCAAAATGCAGTTTAACAAAAGAAACAAAAGTAGCCCCATGTCTCCACTTGTGCACAGGGTAAAAAGCTTCGGTGATTAACACTCGGGGAGAATGGAACTACTCGAACCACGGTCGCTAGACATAAATAGATAGATACATCATCTCGGGCTACCGGAAAAAAGATTATCGCGCTCGCTCATAACTGTAGCCTGAAGTACACACGACAACGTAGCCAAATTTATCTGGTACACTTATGTTAATAAACAAAAATAATTGATGGTTTTCTCCGTGACGCAACACATGCTGACTTACCATTATATTATTACTTCGTAGCTTTCTACGACTTAATCTTTTCGACCTACCAAAACAACAGGAGGAAGGAAAGGGTTGATGTGTCAAGTGTCAATGGATAAACCCTGGTGATCGATCTATCGAGTTGGTCCCGTCGTGTGTAAACCAGTTTGGTGGATGGAGCGGGACGATGAGGAATGATAAGGCGCGGTGGGGCCCCACGCTAAAAGCCGGCCACCATTGGGGGCAAGTTGTTGTTCTCTTCCTCCGGAGGCGGGGAAGACGGAGAGGTCGCTCGCTGGTCACGCTAAGCTAGCTGCTCGCTGCTCCACTGCCGCTGCATGCTGCTGCCCTCTTCTTCTCCATCCTCTGCCTGCTGCTCGCTTTGTATCCTAGCTAAGCTGGTTAATTTGGAGCCTTGCTATCCCCCAATTATATGAGAGAGAGATGAATGGGAAAGGGTAGTGTGACTATAATCTCGATCAGCTCAGCTCGCCACCAATGATTTTATTTCCACCAAGGAAAGGATAGACTAGCTGCACTGGCTACTAGTACCACGGTAGGGTTTCTAGCGGGATGGCTCCAAGTCATTTTCGTCGTGACATGTGCGGACAAGTGAATCTCGAGCGTACATTTTCGATCCGACGGCTATCCAAGCCTTTTTGGTATGACATATATGCACAAAGGCATGATGCATGACCATCTCTTCGTCTTGCCATGTGGACTTTAATCGTCTTCAAAACGGGCTCATGCTCGGGTCGACAGACCGGCCTGAGCTAGCTCATGAGCCCTTGCTCCCTATACCGCACCCTCGCCTCCATCAGCGGCTCGTGTCCGTCTCTATCGCTCCTTTTCCTTCTACCGCATGGAGCGGCTGCCGAGCATGATGTCACAGTCACATCCTGGATGTTCCGGTATTGTATGTGCTAGGTGGTTTATACGGTGTTGTATCTAACTAGACCGCACGTATGGTCAGGAATGTTATTTTAACTTCAACTCACAAGTCGCCTTGAGCCTTAAACAACTCACAAGTCAGCTTGAGCCTAAAAACAAGCTGAGCAAACTTGGCTCGCTTCCACCTTTAGGCGGATGAGAGATAACGTATCCATCTGTTTGTAGAGTAATTGTCTCAACCACAAGACCAATATTGATTATTTTGATGTTTAACCTCAATGTAGAAAATTTTACCAACATTTACAACGCTAGACTAATATTAAATATTAGATTCATCATGAAATATATTTTCATAATTACTTCATTTATTTGAACCAACATAGTTTTAAATTAACATTCAAAATATTACTTTGAAGACCGTGTCATCTCAATATCTAAAACGATCTATGTTACGACACTGATGCCGTAACACCGAGGTAGCAAGTTTGATAACTTTTAGTTACCCAGGTGCCACGTATGATAACTTTTAGTTGTCCTCTGTTGTTTCTCCAGGTGACATGAAAAGGGTAAAATCGAGCACTATTTCCTTGTGCATATGGTTGTAGACAACTCAAAGTCTCGGTCAACGATGAGTAAAAAGACAGAGCCAATTTATCTCCTTCCAGGTCTCTCCACAGCCCATCGATCCTTAATAATGCCACAGTTATTTACTTTTGCATTCAATCATGGTGCTGTTATGTGTTCGCAGTCAGAAAATAAGACCTGATTAAAGCTGACTTAGCATTACCTTTCCAAAATCCATTTAGATTTCTCCTCCATCAATGCCGCTGGCCAGACACATATATCCCGGTGAGCCGGTGCCTGTCCAACGGCGACGTTCAAACATGTCAAGACACGAGATGTTATGCGGTTGCCCGGATCGTACGAACCGGCCAGCCGTCCGATCGCGCCATCCAACGGTCCAGATCGAGGGCTCGATCGCTTTTTTCAGCTGCTAGATCCAATGGCCGGCAAACTGCACAGTCATCGCAGTCATCTCGTCCGAGCAGTTCGCCTTTGCAGAGCTTAATTGCAACCCCTGCAACATGAAAGGACCGGCACTGTTGCATTAACCTCTCTTGAATTACTCTAGCCTACTTGTTGTTTGATAAGACTGTTATTATTGCAGCTGTAACTTAAGATTTAGTCTACGCACTCTGCTGCTAAGATCTGGTAAAATTTTAGTAAGGGTTTAATTTGCCGTCAATACCATCTTCCTCGCGCCTCTTAATTTAATGGGGAGTTAAAAGCGCATGTGAGATCTTACTGAAGGAGAAAAAGGCTACCTAGGCACGCATGTTTAATTGATGTGATGGTATGTAGTACTAGCACTGAAACAAGATGATGCAGATTAATTACGTTCCGTGCATTGGAGGTTCGTGTTAAATAACGGATTGTTTTGAATGCAGAAGTTTCATATGAATATTACGGTTGTTTCTCGCGCAATAGTACACCTCGCGTACAGTTTCTGTAAAACCTGAGTTCCAAATTAAGACCACATCAATTCTCTTCTTCTTAATAGAAATAAGAAGCTCTCTTTTCTTTCGAGGTTTCTCGAAAATAAGCCTCAGCAATTGTGACGAATTGCCTGCCTCTCAGAAAGAAAGAAGGGTGGAGAGAAAGCAATGTGAGTGGAATCACGCATGCTTTCCGCGGAGTCTTTGCTTTGCCCTCGCTCCGCTCATCTCCTTCAATTATATGCATTGTACACACGCACCTTGCGTTATCCTGTTTGCCTGGGGTATGCATGCCTTTCTTTTCCTTTCCTTTCCCCTTTTGCCCCGACCAAGTGGCAGTGCTAATTTGCACAATTCATCAGCTTGATGGCTCTGCCTGGTGATACTCTCTCCTCTATGCCTATCTGTTCATTTCTAGGAAGGATAGAATAGATGGATAGGTAGATAGCTTGATGCCCTTTCTTTCTTTTTGTGCAGGAATCAACTTCCGTTGAGAGAATAATTGTTCTTGCCAAAAGATCTACTACCATGTGTCAAAAAATTGCTATACTTGTAAAGATGCAGATGCAACAAAGAATACACTACTGATAACATGACAACATAAATAAATCATTTGATAGACACGAGGAGGAGGGGATGAAAAGAAAGAAGAGCCTTTTAGCAAGCAGCTCGTGTCCACTTCGGGTTTTGAGTCTACAGTTGTATACACAGTTTTCGTCAGGATCTGAACCTACTGTATACACAGTTTGCATCTTGGCTTGGATATACGTGGCAATTATATGGAGGACTCTCAGAGAGACAGTCTGATTAAACTTGTGCAGTGATGCCAGAATTCCGTATTTTTCTGACAACACATGGCAAATCAGATTAAAGAAACAGAGAAAACATTCAAGGATGCCAAGATTAACAATGAGAACGAACAAACATTAAAGACAGCCGGCTAGCTTCATGTCCATTTAAAACTGGAGACCGTTCAATGCCATGGACATCAAATTCTTTGGTCGTACCAACCGTGTATATCTTTTTTTAGGGCACGAACCGTGTATTGTTTATGGGGATACGGTGGACAAATACTAAGCTGAATGTTTATTGGCTTGGTTGATACTACAACAACAAAAAAGGTCCAATAGCGCGGAGGTACAAACTCGCTTCAGATCACTGTCACCTTATCTTTTTGGAAAACTCTTTCCGTCGGTATGCTTACAGAAGCAACTTCATCGTCATAACATCTAACCGTTCATCCTCCAACTATTCATCTAGCCGTCCATCCATTTCTATAAAATCCCGAATTGGTCCAGCTCCCACGTCTCCTCCTATGCAGCGCTGCCACGGAGTCCTGCCCACGCCGCCTCAACTCCGGCTTGCCGACACCGGCGACGCCGGGCAAGGATCCTCCCAACACCGGCCGGCCCTTCTTAGCTCCTTCATCATCTTCGCCAGCCCGCGCCGCCATGCCCTCTCCTCGTTGCCGCCGCTCCCTTTGCTCTCGCTCGTCGGATCCGGTGGCGTGCAAAGGTGTCGCTACTCTAGATTGAGTCCGTCATGCTCGCCTCCCGCCGAATGCGCCTGGCGGAGCTGCTGGATTTTGTGCGGCAGCGGAACCATCTCGCCGATACCGGTGGAACCGAGACAAGGATGCCTAGATCGAGTTGCGCCTCCTCTGACAAGGGAAGCGGGGTCTCCTCCCTTTGGGTCGCCGAACGGAGCATGCTCGACGTCGACGGCGATGATGCACAAGAAGCCCAAGACGAAAGATTCCTCGAGCCTTTACGACGGCGAGTTCGAGTAGCCAGACGATGTTGGAAACAAATTATTGTTGTATATGGAGCAATTTTTTGTTGTGTAGGAAACAAAATACCTAGATGAATGAATATAAACAAAATACCTGGATGAACGAAACATTAGTTGTTGTATTGGTTTGACAAATTTGTTGCGTAGTTTTGGTAAATTGTTCCCTCCCACTACATAAATATTTCCACGTGGCCATAACAGAAGAAACCCAAGATGCCTAAAAATCTAGCGATTTGAATCATAAGTTTCCCTAAAATCCGAGATTGTGTTGTATACATTCCATTGTTGTATTGGTTTCGATAATTTTGTTGCGTAAAGTTTAGTCAAATGTTTCCCTCGTACTACACAATGTTTTCATGTTGCCATAATAGAAAGAGTATACGATACGTATTGCATATAATAGTTACCTATGTTTCCCATGGTCACTACAATTGTTTCCTATTGTCACCAAAATTGTTTCCTGTAAATTTAGCTAATCATGTTTATTACTAATCCTACCATCACATCCGACGGGTACGATATATGCTGATGAGGTCTTAACATCTGCACACCAATTTTGTTGCCGGAAATTCGCGTTTTGTTTAAGGAAACATTTGCCTGTCTGTTATTCATGTTTCGTATTGCCTGCAAATTTGTTTTCCCGCAAAATTAGCAATTTGTTGCATGCGTACAAGCTATCCCCTTGTTTCTAATCCTGCGGCCATCAAACATCATCCGATGGCTACCTGCTATGTCGATGGATGGTACATGCCGATTTGTAGCAGCTGCCTATCTTTTTTGACCTGTTAATCAATTGTGCTTAGAAGACTCCTAATCGGAGCGTTTCTTACCTTAAAGAAGCGTGTCTCTTAATTAATTAATTTGATTAATGCGAGACGTTAAAGTCAATGCCAAACAACGTCACATAGCATAATTTCATACCTGGATCCTAGTTGTTCGGGTGGGCGATGTGGTTAATCATCAAAATAAGTAGTAGTATAGGTCTCCCTCTTTGACATTTTGTTTAGAGGAAACTAGAGATTTCTTAATCAGAACAGGGTTACAATTGTCAGCAACGAGCCGCACGATGTAATTAGGCACTTCATTAAACCAAGCATCTGAACAAATATTTACTTTAGCATACTCGCAAGTGCACGAGCCACCCCATTCTGATCACGATGTCCATTTTTAAGCATAATCTCTCGATTCCCAAAAGCATTAGTTTTTAATCCATTGATCAAGCAATCATTTTCCTTTCCCTTTTCGCTTTGTTTTGTCTTCTCTTTTCCTTCAACTTCTTGTAAGTTTCTCTATCTTGGATATGCTTCTTGCAATGCATCTTTGGTAATAAAATAGCATGCAGCGGCTGTTTTCGTAAAAAAATAATCTATCAAGCAAAGTTTTTTTTTGCAAAGTTTGATCAGGTAAAGATACCTCGACCTAGTATCCGTTGTACTCCTCAATACACAAGAGACTCACAATCGGATTGTAAAATCACATGCATATGGGTCCATTGTAAAGCCAATAACACTCCTTCCTTCGCCGCATAGAGCTCCGCTTCAACACCCCCAGCAGTGTAAGGCCACTCCCAATGCATAGGTGCTTAGAGCAGGTGCTTAGTGCATGAGAGGGCTTAGCAACTAAACTCCCCAATACATAGGTGCTTAGCTTTTTGTAGCTAAACTTCCTTCATTTAATTGTTTAGCAACTAAACTCCCAATACATAAATGCCACATATGTGTTTTGCATAGATCCACGCGCTTAGCATCGGTTCTTCCTAGAGACACCAAAACTATCTCTCTCCTCCTTAATTGCTTTGCCACGTCAGTTTTTCGCCTATGTGGCATTCTTAGCACCTGTCCAAGTTGGAGCATTGGGAGCAGCCTAAGAGATCTTCCTCTTTGATTAACATGAAAATTAATTTGTGGTCCTAAATGGACATGAAAGCTCAAGAACACCCCCGAACAGTGTGAGAGATCTTCCTCTTTGATTACGTGAAATTTAATTTGTGGCCCTAAAAGAATATGAAAGCTCAAACGCTACTCAGCATGGGACTCGCGAATATATTTGGTTCATGTCTAAAATATATCCTACACATTTCTTAGTCATGACCAAACATTTGCCTCTTCCTTAGATGGTTGCCAACTTTTTTTACATGCTGAGGTCCCTTTAGCAATTGTGATGCATTTTCTTGCCATATGGCTTAAAACAAAGGAGTGTCTATTTCTAAATTGATGGTTTTAGATGTTAATTTTTTGTCCATGATTGATTGAGTAGTTATAATTTTTAGAAGTTATATGTAACCATGTTTTTATAACTATATGTTTTATAATGTACAACTTAGTTAACTTTTATTTCTTGAACGATCAAGAAATAGTAAATCCGCTAAAACAAACCCACTGTACGTCTTGCTTAGACGTGAACATGAACGAGACTTTTCTTTCTCATTTGCATTTAAAGTTTTCCTCTGAACGAGGGCAAACACAAAAGGAAAACGATGCGTCATGTGCTCAACAGTTGGGTGTTCGCTAGAGCCATAGAGCCTAGACGAGCCAGCAGACGTACGTAGGTAAACATGGCCATCCATGCAGTGGGGCGTATACGCAACTTCAGCACTCAGGCTTGAGGAGGCGAAGGTATGGTGCATCTGTGACGCGTTGTACCTTTGCGCCCAAAGATGACACATGTTGTGTGGATGGACCGGTCGTTTTTCAGCGCCTGTGCACAGGACTACAGGATGACATGTGTTTCTTCTTTGTAGCAAGCTGTTTTCTACTCCTAATTTCTTCCCATGCACCGTTACCCCACACACCCTCTCTCTCTCTCTCTCTCATCTCCTCTCTCTCTCTCTTTCCGTGAATGTGCGTGCCTGATGAATGGGAGAGAAAAAGGTGGCCAGAAACTTTGTGCTGTGATTTGATGCATGCAAAGCGATCGATGAGATGCCCCTAGATAGGCTATGCGTTGCCGTCCAGCCATGGATCGTCCGATGCAAGGTGAAAGAGGGGGATCTATTCGGGTGCGTACGTGCATGCATATTCCGCGTAACAGCCCCCTGAATCCCTGATGACTTCAACCTCTCGCACGGTTAGATTTTTACCGTTTTCTTTTGGGCATGTGAAAGAAAGATCGACCCGGTTACGCCCATGCCCAATGGGATCACGAATATATGCGTGCAGCTCAGGATTCCCTATTTTTATCGGATAGCGTAAAGCTGGGCTGCTGCTGCAAACACGTATACTATCGTAGTACCGTGAAAAACTGAAAACTGATGAAAAGCTGCTCTTCCAGAACACTGAACAGGTACTTTTTTTGAACGAGTAACTTGACTCGCGAAAGATAGACACAACGACACAAGTACTGGTAATCTCAGTTACCGGAAATCATGACATGTCTGCTTCTCCTACTTCTTAGACAATCTGATTGATCGTCTCTTTCGACCTTTCTTCCAATCCTATAGGCATAACAAAACAATTTCCCAAAAGCTTATCACTAGTAAGGACTAGTGCTAATTTTCAGGTTTCAGTAAAAAAATATTTGGAGGGTCAGTGTGCTGGGCTGGGCCTGCTTGAAAATTACCTCGTCACCACTTCACCAACTCATCCACAGCGACCCGTCTGGACGGCTGCAGGTGCCTCCACGTGGAATTCCCCACGGACGCCCACCGCCCACTCATCTCGCGACGCGTGGCACTCCACCCCACGTTGGATCCACCGATCCCTCCCTGTTATCGTTTAGACGAAGGCTTTAGATAGATGATACGGACTGGGAGGGAGAAGAACAAAGAAAAGCAAAGTTAAAAAAAAACAGAGAACCCTAAACATATATGTTTATGCCTAATATAATGCGCTCAGCATCCTTGGTTTGCTTGCTCTCTTCCGTTATTTATTTGGTTCCCGCCAATCGCTGGGGGCGCTTGAGTCCCTTGCAAGGCATTTAATTAAGATTGGCCAATGACGCTAATTGTTCGCAAGAATCCACCAATTGCTCATATTGTTGCTAGTACATGTACTTGATGCGAGAGTACTTAGTTTAGTCCCTTTTGTGGGCAGACATAGATGCATGCTGCTTTACCACTGATGGCGATGTCCATTGCTATAAGCATTGGCATCGTTAGTCGCCTTTAATCTCCCGAACCAAAATGTGTGTTCTAGAAGAGATGCATGGTAAGAAAAGGTTCAGGAACATTGTCTGCAAAAAGGACAAGAGTGAAAATAAACTCGAAAGGTTACTTGGAATCAGATATAGAGTTCTTTTGGCCTTTGCATAATTGCGAGCTAATTAATGCGATTTATTTTAAGTAAACAATATGCTGTTTTCCTACTCGCTCCGCCCCTAAATATCCGAAATGCTCGTGATCTGTGTCTTCACGATGAGTATACCCCTATTAATGTAAGTTTTGAGCTTTATTCGCTCTAAGCTAAATTAATGTATACCTCATGTTGATGATCTATCGCATTATTAGGCTATAGCATTGATCCCCAAACCCCCATTATTTTTTCCTCCATCTAAGAAGCGGTGTTTGGGGCTTTTTCCTCTTTGTAGGGCCTAGCCAGTGGTTGGGTGTGTTGGAACCAAATTTGAGGAGGAAGCAACACTAAAGCAAGGAAGCCCTATGCCTTTTGAACATAACAAAACTCGGAGCCTTGCCTTTCATGATGCTTAGGTTTAGCTAATATGTGCCTTTTTTGCTCATTAATATAATTATCAATTAGCCCAGCCCCTCTTTTCCATGATGCTCAGGTTTAGCTAATAGTATGTGTCCCTTTTGCTCACTAACATAATTATTAATTAGTCCACCCCCCTTTGCTTTAAGAGGTTGATGCTAAAGTTAGGGACCTCACTTCCAAGAAATCCCTTTTAATCAGTAGTTCTCATCCTCTTAATCCCTAAAGGTTACATATACTATTATTGCTTTCTCACTTGCATCCATGAGGATACCAGGCTACTACACTTAATTTGATCCGCAGTTAAGACATCTATTAGATCCAAAAGATCAAGACCAATGGCTAGCTTTTAAACCATTCTGTGCTAGCTACTCCAAAATTAATGGACCTACCTTGGTCAATTTCCAATGAAAATCTACATAGATATACTAGTATCATGCATGCTAGTTAATTAAAGTCCGAAGTGGAGTAGCAATACTCACGAGAATTTGTTCAAGACGTATACATATATAGGTGTCTTAATGTATATGGTTGTTGCAGCATTTGCTTTTGGCTTGATGTTGTTCGGATCTAAAATGTTCCTATTGGGTTATTGGAATCCATTTGATAGCAAGCTAGGATTGAGGAACACGTCATGAGAGAGGTTGGATTAAGTACGTGTCTTAATGTCCAAGTGATAGAGATGTAAAGCATACTTTGAGCGGGTGTTCCCCTCCAAATGTGACACGTGTTTATAATATATTACTTGCATTACCCTTCCACTAATAATAAAATTAAGAATGTTCCTCCAATCATACCTAACTTGCTATAAATTAACTAGATCAGCTAGTATAGCTTATGACTGCAGAGAATTATTATGTTTTGTGCCTCTCTAAATGAATTGTGCTTTACTTTCCTGGTATGATGTGATGTCCAAAAGATAAAATAGTGTGAAAGAAACAGGAGGCAACATCAAGGGGAATGGGTACTAATTTTAATCTCCCTTCTCTATTGTTAACTGACCCCACAAAGAAATCACATCATTTGATCGACCTACACATTTGACATTTTAGTTTTTCTTTGTCCCAGCTGCTGTCAAGAAGCACAGGAATGAGAAACAACTGGATAATATTAAACCAACGAGCACTACAGAAATTAAATCCAAGATGACCTATATCCTCACCCCTGTACATGGATAATTAATAAAGATGAAATTACATGTGCAACACACACTAGAACATGGAAGCTCTGTCAAGACCCTCAATCTCAGGACAGATTGATATCTCTCTCTCGTCTTGCATGGTCCATGAACTTTGATCTCATGCACAGGGTCATGCAGTGGTGATAATAATAGTCAGAGAGGGACAGGGGATGTGGAGATGCAGATGGAGAGGGGAAAAGGTTTGGCTATAGGTTGAGCTTGAGGTTGAGGTGTCCCTCCACTCACCTCATTGGTTCCTTGGCCTTTTTATCATGTGTGGTAAACAGAGACAAGCCACCTAAATATGAGGGGAGAGAGACATTGGACCATTTCGGTCAGGAAGCATCAGCAGCAGCCATCCCCCTCATCTCATCTCATTCTCAAGCCCTCTTCCCCCTCCTCCTATCACTGGTTCGCAGCCAAAAAAGGCACTAATGTAGAGAGAGGCAGAAGAAAATGATGAAATTATGTGTGTATATATCTGTAGTAGACTATGGACTCCCAAAGCAATGATGGAAAGGACCGGACAAGCTTAACCTACTCTAGTCTGTACCTACTCCAAACAAATGCGTTGCACCTTTGGAGCAAAAAGGGGAGAAATGGCCTACATTTGTGCAAATCCAACTACTAGATTCAAACAAAATGCAGTGCACCTCACAATTAACGCAACTTTCTGTCTGCACACATTATAATTCAATCGATCCACATTCCGATCCAGTAATTATTAGTAAATGGTACTCGTGGCACCTATACGTATGGGCCAGCCACTAGTACACAAATAACCATCCAAACGGTTGAAATGTTGTATCCTAAACGGTTTTATGAACCATCACCAATTGTCTGCTGCAGATGAGGGGGTCATATCCCAAACGGTTCTGTGGTCGTTTGGGAAGAGAGGCACATCCCAAATGGTTAATACTGAAGAACCGTGGGTGATGTCCTCGACATCCCAAACGGTTAATCAATCAGAAGCGTGTGGGATGTCATCCACATCCCAAACGGTTAACATAGAAGAACTGTTTGGGATGACTACAACATCTGAAACGGTTAATATATGGAAACCTTTTGGGATGACTACCACATCTGAAACGGTTATTCATTTCGGATGTGAATTTACAGTAGGAAGAAATAATTTATTTTTTGACCAGCAACCTGCATATGCATCAGAATTTGAGCAGAATTCATATATATGATAACATTTCATCAGAATATCCAGCACATAACAGAACTGCATATTTTATTCACATAACCATCCATCCAAACATTAATCCATTACAAAAACGCATCCACACTTGAATCAATTACGAGATCCATTACAAGTACCAAAATGCATTACAAAATCCATTACAAAGTATGAATTAACATCAGCTAAGGACTGTGGAACTGTCCTTTTGGAGATAAGACTTTCACTTGAAAGAAGAAGACGAATTACCCTCGAATCTCTGCAAGGTCGAGCTCCTTCATCGACTTTGATCCCATTGAAAAAAAGCTGCAGCTATTAAGTTAAATGTCGTGGCTATAGCTAAAATGGCAAGAAATACTAATAACTTAAGAGAAATTAACTTGCATTATCCGTTTAACATCTTTGATCTTCTTCGAAACAGGGATGAGTTTCATCATGAAGTGGCAAACATAATAGGCACAAAGGTTGGTTCCTGCGGGTTGCTGGGCAACCTGGAAAAATTAAATCTCAGGCATATTAGTAATGGATAGAATTTTTTGGGAACTTAGATGATATCGGACAGTTATATACTCAATCAGGGAATACCTTAATTTCAAAATCGTGACGCCAATTCTGGGCATCTCCTAGCGTTGATCTCCCTCCACGAGCAACGGCATCAAGTGCCCTAAGTGATTACAAAATTTAAGCAAATAGCAGAAGGAAGAAAGAATAGAACTAATTACGGACGAAACAAAATGTGGTCTACCACTTGTTGATGAATTCGCGCATTGACGAGTAGTCATGAGGCTTATAGGGATCAAGGTATACTACCCTTTTATCTTTCGGCATGAAGACAATCAAGATTCAATGAAAGCTGCCAAAGTTTTTCTCCAAGGTCACAACTCATGCAGCACATGTTGTATAAAGAATAAATATGTGAAGTATAGTGTATAACTTACAACTCATTATATGGAAGCATTATGAAGTGTTTGTCCTGATGAGTCGTCAATGCGCGTATCAGGTAATTGTGGACGAGCTCACGGTTAATGGCGATGCTTTGTGCAGAGACCAACTGTGGGTCGATGAAACCCACCGTTCTTTCCTTACTTTACATTCATCGATCATCTGCCTAAGTATTGAAAGTAAGAGTTAATATGTATGCATTTAGCAGCAAAATGCTTGAATGGACACAATGATCGTGAAATACTTACAATGTAAAGCATCTCATAAGTGAGGCGTCGATTTCTCGAAGGTTGAAGAGGAGGAACAAGTCCTCGAAGCCTACCGTGCAATCACCCGCTTGGTGGAGAAAGTATTCCGGCTTGAAATACACAGGTATACTAGCTTGTCTTGCTGCGCCCTCCCTGTTGGAGACGTCCATGTAGTATGCATGGAATTTCTGGCAAATCAAACCTGCACGCGCGAGTTCTTGTTGTCCCAACAATGGTTGGCTAGGCACGTATTGCGGGGCTACATCCATGGGAGGGAACATTTTGTTGAACTCCTCATCAGTTAGCATGTTCGGATCCTTGGTAAGCAATTTTGCTTTGCCCTTTCCTTTGCCCTTCGTCGAGGCCTTTGCGCCGGTCTTTTTGGCTGTAACCCTCACCGGGGGGGTGCCGGTAGATCAAACTCGCGAGTGAACTGGGAAGGTAGCACCGGTGGTGTCGATAGCTGCAGCAGCTCTTTGATGTTGGCATGTGGCTCCACATACACAAAAGAGGGTTCATCAGGCCTCGGTGGCGGTGCTGATAGCTGCAGCTGATCTTGGATGTTGACTGGTGGCTCGACATGCAGCCTCGGTGACACCGGTACTGCGTCCTCCAAGACTATGTCCTTCTTGGGCCACTGGATGAATGACCCAATTGCATCTCTCAAAATCTGCATATCATCGTCCGCGCGTGCATGGAATAGTGGGACTCGCATTAATTTGGGGTCAACACTGTCGACGGTGCACCTAGCAAAATCTGCCGCCATCGCCACACCGTATAATGTACCCTCTTGAGGGGGCGAATACACCAACCCGGAAGCAGCCTCCAAGGAAAAACCCAATTGGGCTATAATCACTTGGAGCTTGCACTTCTTCAGCCCACTGATGCCATCGACTGCATACGTTGCGTTGGTATCATCGAGACATTCAGGTCTGCCTGATGCACAGCTACTTCGACGGGCACCGGGGCTGGGGTGTCCAAGACCTTCTTGTTGTGATTTGAATCTTTCCTCCATGGTTTCTCTCTCTTTTGTCAACCTAGCCTCAAGCATCTGTTCAAACTCGGGCATAAGTATTTGACGGAGCTCGGATTTCATCCGCTCATTTTTATGATCCGCTTTGGCTCTTTTCCATTCTTGTCTCGACTGTTTATCGAGTGGGAATGCCTTGCAATGTCTGACTAGGAGCCCTTGACCACGAGTACGGCCCGGGTGCTTCTTCGTTCCCAAACTGGCTGTGAGAATGTCGTCAGCCCTAACGGACTGGAAAGAGCCTTGGGAAGCTTGAATACTCAGCTCCTTCTACAGAGGGCAACAGATATTGTGTTAGTAAGTAATCATTATGTTATTAATTTACAGACTAATAACTCGGATGACCAGGTCATCTAACGTTATCGATCGTACCAGGTGTTGGTAAACTTCTTGGTCGCAGGGTTTTGGAAGGTTGTTTGACCCGAAGATCTGGTAGTAGACCTCCCTCTACACCAATATTAGGCGCGCTCCGTCTCAACATCAGCAAATGGTGGGTCAGTGCCCCAAAGCTGTGCTTCTTCATCCTCCTTCTCCCATTGTCTCTTTTTGCCGTAGTATCCTTTCGTGCCCATTCTGTGCGGGTGTTTGTTCTTTGCCACTAAAGCCTTGTGTTATTCACTTTTGTGACGAAATTCAGATGTCGTCTTCATCTCCACGAATTTATCCCAGTCTTCAGGTGTAATCATCGGGTAAGGCCAAAGGGCTCCTTTTGTTCCTGGACATATTTCTTGTTCAACACATGTTTCCAATTCTTTCACGAACCGCAAGCCTTCAGCTCCGCGGTTCATCACACATCCTTGACCCATCTTTCAGGCACCATGAAAGATTTCATTATCTCGTCCACTAATATTTTGCGTTCGTCCTTGGTTACTTGCTTCCAGTCACTTAACAGGATGCTGACTCGACCCCTCGCGACCACCCCGCATATGGTCTTAAATTTTTTCATAGTTTTTTCCGGTTCTATAGGAGCCCCAGATTCCTCGTGGATGGCCTGCACTTCGAAGCGTCCCTTCGGCTTCATGAGGGTTTTCTAGGACGGCGCACTGATTTTGCCGAGGAGTCAGACGGTCCTCCCGGCGACGTCCGTTTAACAGAACCTCTAGCCGATGTCTGCTCATCGGACCTCCTCGGAGAGGCATTATCGGATGACATCTAGTGAATCAGGTTATGTTAAAAGAGCACTGTACCAAGATATCCATAAGCACATATTCTAATACCGCTAGAACCAAACAATTAGGAGTCCACATATTGAAATGGTGTAAAAAAAATAAATACTCTTTGAAAGACCAACTTAATAAAATAGAACATGGCTATAGTGAAGAATGTGCTCCGACTAGAGCTCCAAATCAAACTAACAACAATTCTAGTTCGAGTTATACTGAAAACTACTATGCAGTTCAGAAAACCTAAGTAACCATATTAACACTATTCTGATTCCAATGAGTCATATAATACTGAACAAGCTACTCAGGTCAATTGCATCTGCCAATCTAGCTAGCTTGCTTCATATGCAATTTTTTATTATATTCCATTCTGCAGGGCATCACTCCATATATTGTTCTTGCTGGTGGAAAAGATGCATAACACTTAGCTGCTATCCTGACTTACTCTTTCCAACTGATAATGCAGTACTACGGAATTCCCAAACAACACAGATTATCACAAAATACTACAGCAAAGCAAGTGCACATATCTTGCCAATTTGCCTTTCTTTAATCCTGAAACCAAGTTTCACACATTGATGCTGGACTATTTGTGCGTCGAATAGTTTGACAAAAGGTTTACATAATGTAAAAAACTAGATTTACCACCCACGTAGTTAGCATGCTACTCTAGAAAACCTAGCAAGCTGTTCATATAATCTAAGAACTGAACTACCTAGTCGTCGACGTTGGGGGCGGGAGGCGGCAGCGGGGTGCGTCGGGCTCAGGAGGCGGCAGCGAGTTGGGGTGGCGGCGAGGGCAATGCTGCTAATTAGGGCTTGGGCTCAGGAGGCGGCGGCGGGGTGCGTCAGGCTCAGGAGGCAGTGGCGGGTGCGTCAGGCTCGGGAGGCGGGGGACGGCGTCGGTATGGGTCAGGAGGCGGCGGTGGCGCTAGGGCTCGGGACAGGAATAAGATCACTAGAATATGAGAGAGGGCCACGCGCTTCGGATTTTAAGGGATGCACATCTCAAACGGTTATGAAACTATTAGCCGTTTGGGATATGTATCATCCCAAACGGTTTTTGGTGTCTTAACCATTTGGGATATGGTACAAATCCCAAACGGTTTTGGTGTCTTAACCGTTTGGGATGTGGTACGCTTTTGATGTCTTAACCATGTGGGATGTGTACTCGTCCCAAACAGTTTTTCTGTATTAACCATTTGGGATGTGAATTTTCAGTAGGATTAAATCTTTTTTTAGGCCAGCAGCCTGCATATGCATTAGAATTTCACAAGAATTCGTACATACCATAACATTTCATCAGAATATCCAGCACATAGCAATTGAGTTCATTCATTTCCACAAATATATACTGCATTGAATCATTTCCACAAATATGTACTGCATTGATTCATTTTCATAAATATATACCTAACTCCACAAATTACATATATAGCATTCGTTGATTAATCACTCATTCCATTAGCTTATTTTCTTTGAACACTAGCCCTTCCGAGTGATCTTCACGTATTGTTCTTCCTTGACCCTTATGCGGTCTCCAATAGGTGGCAAGTCATCGAATTGGTTGTATTCATTCTCGTCAACCACATTCTCAACTCCGACGATCCTCCTTTTTCCACACAGAACTACGTGCTGCTTTTCATGTGCAAGGTCTTTTTATGTACGCGGCTCGGTTGAGGTCGACGTACGTGACGCCGTACTTATCAACCTTCACATGTTTCAGATTGACTCATTGACACTGGAACAAATGAATCTTGAAAAACACATAATCAAGCTCCCAAATCTCCTCGATGATCCCGTAATACAATTCTTTGTTCTCAGATGTATCTCGGGCTTCTATGCAGACATAGCTGTTTTGGTATATGCTCTTCGCATCTTGAGCCTTTGTGTAGAATGTGTACCCATTTATATTGTATCCTTGCCAAGTTTGAACTGTAAATGTAGGCCCTTTTGCCAACCAGGTCAGCGTGTCGGTTGAGGAGCTCCCGACGATTCGCTTCTTAATCCATTGGTTGAATATCTTGTTGTGCTCTTTCATCCTTCAAGCATCTGTCGCTTTCGGATACTCCTCCCTTAGCTTTGCCACATGTTCTACGATATAAGGGGACACTAAGGCCATGTGTTGCAAGACGGTGAAATGGGCTATAGCATGTGCTTCCGCATCAGGGGTGATTGCTTTCCTTCCTATGGTCTCTATTCCATCAAGTCTCCCCTCATGGTGAGACCGAGGCACACCAATCGGTTGTGCTTCAGCCATGTAGTTGATGCAGAACTCGACAACCTCCTCTGAAGTATAACCTTTGATGATACTGCTCTCTGGCCAATTTCGGTTCTGAACATAGTGCTTCAGAATTTCCATGAAACGTTCGAACGGATACATGCTTCGTAGAAACACCGGGCCACACATCTGTATCTCGTGCACAAAGTGAGTAATGAGATGGACCATGATATTAAAGAACGATAGCGGGAAATACATCTCAAGTTGACAAAGAGTCTTGACCACCTCGTCTTGCAGATCACGTAGTGAAAGGGGATTTATGACCTTCCGAGATATTGTGTTAAAGAAACGACACAACCTCATTAGTGCTTCTCGGACATCAATAGGTAAAATATTTCTGATAGCCACTGGGAGCATCTGTGTCATCATCACATGACAATCATGAGATTTTATGCCAATTAACTTCAAGTCTGCCATAGAAACAAGATTCTTTATGTTCGCCGAGTAACCGAACATAACTTTAACGGTACCCAGGAACTCACATAGCTCAATTCTCTCGTCCTTCGATAAAGTGTAGCAAGCAGGGGGCACGTTCGGCCTTTATCGGTCTTTATTGGTGCTAACTCAGGTCTGATGCCCATATGGACCAAGTACATTCATGCCTTAACGACATCCTTTGTTTTGTCATGGATGTTCAGTAACATACCAAGCACGCTGTCACATACGTTCTTCTCTACGTGCATGACCTATGCAGTGACGCACTTCTTGATCCTTCCAATAAGGTAGCTCCCAAAATATTGATCTCTTCTTCTAGATGCTCTTCTCACCAGGCCGCCTTTTCAATTTAGGCCCCTTGCCAACGACAACTTCGATGTCCTTCACCATATCATGGACCTCTGTCCCAGTAAAAGGCCTTGATTTCACACCGTGTTCTGTCTTCCCGTCGAATTGATTCTTCATGCTACGGTATGAGTGATTTCTTCTCAAGAATCTTCGGTGATGCATGTATACGGTTTTACATGAGTGCTTCAGCCACATGCTCGCGGTATCTTCCAAGCATGTCACACAGGCTTTGGCTCCCTTTGTAGTCTGCCCTGAGCAGTTACCATATGCAGAATAATCGTGGATGGTAAGGAACAACAATCCACGTAGATCGAAGTACTCTTTTCTGTACGCATTCCATACCTTTACCCCTCCTCCTTCCAGAGAGTTTGTAGTTCTTCCATCAGTAGTCTGAAGTAAACGTTGATGTTGTTTCCAGGTTGCTTTAGCCCTTGGATAAGTATCGCCATCATGATGTACTTCCGCTTCATACACAATCAAGGAGGAAGGTTGTACATGCACAGAAGAACGGGCCAAGTGCTGTGTTTGCTGCTCATACTGCCGAACAGATTCATTCCATCGGTACTCATTCCAAACCTTACATTCCTCGGGTTCGCACCGAAGGATGGGTACTTCCTATCGATATTTCTCCACTAGGCCGCATCTGCGGGGTGTCTCATCATTCCATCGCTCTTATGACCCTCAGCATGCCAACGCATCAACTTTGCCTCCTTCGGGTTCGCAAACAACCTCTTCAAATGAGGACTTACAGGTAGATACCATGCAACCTTGTAAGGAATTCCTTTCGTCACCTCAACGCATTCCTTGTCCTTGTCCAGACCACACTTACGCTTGTATCGAGGTGCTTTGCAGACCGGACATGAAAGCAAGTCCGCATACTCTTTGCGGTACAGGATACAGTCATTCTGACAAGTATGTATTCTTTCAACCTCCATTCCCAAGAGATAAATAACCTTCTTGCATTTGTATGTTGTTTTGGACAACTCATTACCCGCTGGTAGCATGTCTGCGAACAGACCTAACATCGCCGTGTAGCTCTTGTCAGACCATCCGCTACTTGCCTTCAAGTTCAGAAGTTCAAGTACGGATGACAACCTGGTGTATTTTGCCTTGCAGCCCGAATACAAAGGTTTCTGAGAGTCCTCTAACATGCGAATGAATTGCTTATACTCTCCATCATTATGGTTCCCCTCTACATCATGCAGCATGTGATCCAGATCAGGCATAGTATCCGCATTATCCGACATCACATCATCGGAAGCACAATCGTCACCATCTGGCTGATCATCATTGACTGTGTTTGGTATATCGTTCAATTCGGTGTCATCGATGTTATTATTATCTTCATGTATGATCGCCTCTTCACCGTGCTTGCTCCAACATGCATATCTTTCCTTGAAACCCCTTCGAATCAAGTGTGCTTCAATCTGCTTAGGGTTCTGCCACTACCTAGTATTATCGCAATCAATGCGTGGACAAAAAATCAACTCTTTCCCCTTATTGTGCATATCCACCAAAGCAGCGTTTAAGAAACCAACGATGCCTTGGATGTACGATTGGCTAACACGGCTCTCGTTATACATCCACCATCGATTCATCTACGTACGTTCACATATGAAGAATTAATTAGTCTCTTACTCTACAGAATTAAGTACCACGATGCTAGCTCTATAACTTAATTTTGAATATAGTCATGTATGCATACAAATGTATATACTTCCTCTGTCCAGAAATATATACCATTTGTAGTTTTTCATAGGGTCCAATGCAAAACTTTGACTATAATTTTCAATCGTAATATGATATCAGAACTAGTAAATACATATGTAATACCAGACTTTTGCAAGAGAAATACAATGAAATGATTTTCACATACTCAATCTATATATTTTCTCACATACTTGTGATTAAAGTTTTAAATACATTTCCGAATGGTGGTAGTATATAAGAGAACAAACATCATCTCCTATTTTGGATGTAACGACTTCATAGAAAATGTACAAATCTGATAAGAAAAGGTCCAATTTTGAGAGAAATTAAAACTTGACTTGTTCCAAACAATACAAGATATATAACAATAGAAATATAATTACTAACCTTTAAAAACCAACAACAAATAGGTCTTCTAAAAGTATGCAACAACTAAAATGGGAATGTCCGGTTGCCTTAAATTTGCCACCCAAATCGTCAGCAAATCGCCCGCCAACCAGACAGCCAACACTTATGTCGGGCTTCCAAATCTGTCTGACTGGCCGAGATATTTATTGGGCTAATCATCCCAAATGGTTCAAAAAATAGAGCCGTCACGAGTAAATAAGTCATCCCAAACGGCTCTGTTTCATGAACCATTTGGGATTACATCGCAGACGGTTACACTTTTTAACCGTTGCGGATAAGGAAGTCATCCTAAACGGCTCAGTTTCATGAACCATTTGGGATTACATCACAGACAATTTAAATTTTTAACCGTCGCGGATATAATATCATCCCAAACGGTCCATTTTCGGCCGACTTATCCCAAACGGCTAGAAAATTAGAACCGTTTGGGATGTGCGGCAAACGTGACGGCTATGGTTAACCATTTGGGATGAGCCGTCGTTTATGTGCCGTTCTGTACTAGTGAGCGTTGTCCACGTGCTAATTAGATCAGCAAAAGAGAAGGTTAATTGATTTATCGTACGAGCTTGTGATTACAGCTAGTACTAACTAAGAGTCTGGCATTGCATTAAGGTAATCAAGGGTTTGGCATTTGGTGACTTGTGCATATAAGCTTAAAGAACTATTGGAAGCATGCTTGTGAACCAAATAAGGAACACAAAGAGACATATGTTTAGTTTTGGTTTGCGAGGAAGTATATATATATTTGGTCAATTGCCTTCCCAAATTCAGGCGGCCGGTTTGGAGATTCCTAGCTCATCCACAATTTCGCAGTACCAAACAGATGACCAATCATCATCGAACCACATTAGCTAGGGAAACACAAACTAAACAAACTACCGTCTTTGACCAAACGTACTACGCTACTCCTTGTAGTACAATATAACCATAGCTATATATAGCTTGTCTCAGAAATGGGAGAAGCTCTAGCTAAGCTAGCTTCGCATGCAACTGACGGTGTGATTCACTAGCCGGTAACTGCACAACAGCACAAGAACTACATATAAACTAGTGCATACATATATATGCACAGTACGAGTTTTTACTAGAAGTTTTGAAGTCAATAAATACCAACCAAGCAATTGTGCATTAATTTTGGATGGCGAAGTCATAGCACTACTGCTCATTCATCTTCTGTCTTTGGGAGACTGAGTTTTATTAGTCCATCCACTAAAATTGGTGTGACTGGATCATCTCTTGGCTCAGTTCAAAGGACGTGCATATATGCTGGAGTTAAGTACACATAGATGGAACAGAAGCTTGGAAATGCTAGGGCAAGAGTAATTACTGTACAATTTCTACTCTTTAATGCGGTGAGGTGAGGGAATTTAGAAGCTGATGGATTTATTATACTGAAGCTAGCTAGCTAGGTTGCTGTACATACGAGTCGCTGTAGCGCTGTAACCAACTTTAGTGCCTCCCGTCCGTCCCGTGTTGGCTCTCCTGCTGCATGCACGCGTTGACTTCCCAGGCTCTTCACGAGCACGGTTAATTACCACATGCACGCACGCATGCCGCCATCTGCCAGCACCAACGTCCTGTAAAACTGTGTGATCCCTGATCCATGATAACAGTCCGATTCTCGTAGTAAACGCAGGAATTTCGTTCCAAACAGTGCGGCCTTCAAACACATGCATGTCGATTGATGCGACGCAACACATGCATGTCGTCAGATGAATACCGGTTCCTGTAGGCGTACATTGATTTGGGCGCGGAGGGGTATCTGAATACGTCCACATGCATTGTATATCTGCCTGATTCAGGCGCTCGCGCGATTTAAGGTCCATGCCATATCGGGAACCCCGTGCGAAACAGTCTGTACGGACGGTAATTCGCGTCATGTGCCTAGTCTTTAGTCGTGTCTCATCTAACCATTAGAATTAAATCGCATAATATGTTTCTAGCGGGATTCGATCCCGCAACCTCGTGTTATCCAAACAAAGGGAGTTACCAGCTGAACTAGATTGAGTATGCGACACAGACGGGACGGCTTTCCTCTTAACTAATCCCTACGACTAAACGGGACGATTCTAGTACAGACGGTTCCAGAACCGTCTGTACAAATAACACAGATGGTTCCAAGTTTAGAACCGTCTGTACTGTTCGATTTGTACAGACGGCTCCAATTTGGACCCGTCTGTGCTATTTATACAGACAGTTTCAAATTGGAGCCGTCTGTACTGTAACTCCGAATGCTAGTTTTAATAAAACATCCATAACTTTCTCATACGAAGTCCATTTTGGGTCCACGACCACTCAAATTAAAGCTAACGACGAGACGCATCCGATAAAAATACACGTGTTTACACTTGTACCCGTCTTGACCTTCAAAATTCCGCTTCTAAGTTAGTCTTTTTGGCTCCGAAAGTTTTTCGCTAACTTTTCGGATCCTGTGGAGGGCATATCTCCTTCATCCGGACTCCTATTTGGGTGATTCCTGTTTCCCTGGTTAACTTGAGTCGAGGACTTGCTTTCCACCTTAATCCCAGCTTCTACCGAGCACTTTTATCGAGGTACCGTTTTTAAAATCTTCGATTTCGGACGGGGATTTTCACTAGTCGTTTCGTCGACTTTCTCGGAATTGGCTCAAACTTTCTGCAGACATAGAGTTTGGTCTCCTGCTCACAGCCATGAAAACCGTTCGACTATCGGAGCTGTCAAACTCCCTCCCCGACGTTGCCACTTTCCTGCCGCGGCAAGAAAATCTGTAGTTTTTGCTGCCGCGGCAGCAGAGTATCAACCAGTCTATTTGTACAGACGATTCCAAACTTAGAACCGTCTGAACTGTTTGATTTGTGCAGTCTGTACTATTTACAGATTGGTACAGACGGTTCTAAGTATGGAACCGTCTGTAGTATGGAACCGTCTGTACTGTTTACAGTTGTAAGTATGGAACCGTCTGTACTGTTTACAGATTTGTACAGACGGTTCCAAACTTAGAACCGTCTGTACTGTTCGATTTGTACAGACGGTTCCAATTTGAACCCGTCTGTGCTATTTGTATAGACGATTCTGTACTATAGCGTCCCACTTGTTGGGAACCACTCATACTCATTTTCTCAGACGGTTTTTTTGTGGAACCGTCTGTGATACTATTTGTACAGACGGCTTCAAAAATCCGTCTGTACAGAGACGTCCCGTTAAATGAATTCCATAGCAGTGTGCACTATTCCCCTACGTATGTGATGACACCATCATCATCAGATCGGATCTGTTTAACACTCCAGTTTATGTTTTGCCGTGTGATCGAGTGAAGAATATGTATGGAGCAGTAGTGGTAGGCCAGCTGCGCGTAGATTATTACTCCCTCCGTCCCAAATTATAAGGCACGCACGTATCCCAATAAACACAATTAGGTTTATAATATTTTAATTATATGATACAAAAATAATATTGTTGGATTCGTTTTTGAAAGTACTTTCCAATTATATCATTTTTATATCATATAACTAACATATTATAGCCTTAATTGTGTTTATTGGGATGCATGCGTGCCTTATAATTTGGGACGGAGGGAGTAAGATCATCGAACAGTACGTACGTGCGGGAGTACTTGCAGGCCGCGTGACGTGTACACGCCGGCCCTGGTTGACATTACACTAGCTGCATGGTTCGAAGGCACAGTAATTAAACAGCATGCACGCGTCTGACGGATCGATGGATGGCCTATGCGTACGTACGGGATGGAATATAATAGAGCATGCGTGTGCTAGCTACAACATTTTTGAATTTGGGGAACGTACGGTAGGGGTTGACCTATCTAGCTCGTCTCTGTTTTTCATTTTTAAAACGAACTCTGGCTAGCTTCTCATAACTCCTCGATCGATCGATCGTGGAGTACGCACACATGCACTATAGCAGCTAGCAACGCGTAAAATTGTACTAGTATTACTAATGGATACGAGTACTACTAAAGCTTTTAATACCAGAGGAAATTCCTACCCATATGGTACAACAGGGCTGGGATAATATATCTCATGATGCACCAATGCATTAATTCGATCCTTTCTCTAGTCCTCCTCTCAATATTTTCGTTTTATAAGTCTATTTTAAACCCCTATACTTTATTATAAAATTCGAATTAAATCTTGACTATAAAACTATGTATATAGGATCCTCAACTTTCAAAACCAAATCAATATGAATCTAAGATGGTTTTGAGCGTGATTTTGTTAACATGGCACATGACTTGGATGTTTCGCTCATGTGGCGACGTGGCTGACAAGTTAACAGTTTGATGCCAAAAAATATATCAAACAAATCAATAATTTTAGAAAAAGAATATGATGTCACATTCGATTTAATCCTAATATTTAACTTGAGCTTAGGAAAATGTCAAACTAGATTAGAAAATTTTGAGAATGAACCTTTAAATTATTTAGAACCAAAATAAATTATTCTCATATTTTTGAACTTTTACTTGTTGCGGCAAATTATTAAGAGAACTCGATATTACAAAATGTTTTACTTACAACTAAATGTTTGAAAATTCAAAGAAAACATATAGAAGATTTAGGATTTTTCTGAATTCTTGAACTTGTGCTACATACATACATTGTCAGCCACGTCATATGCCACATTAGCAAAACCGTCAAAGTCGTATGCCATGTTAATTAGCAAAACCATCTTAGGGTTTAAAATGAACCAGTTTGAAAGTTGAGGGTCCCAGATATTCGGTTTTATAGTTTGGGGTTCAACTCGGACCTCATACAAAAATTCAGGGTCTAAAATGGACTTTTTTCCATTTCTAGCTACGCTCATACGTATGGGCATACTTAATCAAATTATCCAGTGTAAGAAATAAGCATATATATATATATATATATTCGTACAAAATATATTATATTCATATGGGTTAGCTCGATCGATCGATCCGTCACGTACGTACTCAGAAGTTTTAATGCTCCAGGCGCGTACGCGACACACGAGTCAGAAACCGGCTACGCGCATTGCATCTATGCCACCGTTGGATGCAACACACTATGCTGGCTTGCTCAGGCTTTGGAAAATGAATGAATGGCCTGGCAACGGCAAGTACGCGTACACAGTGCGCGCGATACTAGCTAGCTGCCCCGATCTAGCTGCTACAGAGAGATCGAGTCCTACTGGCCATCAATGAGCGAGTAAAAGATACTCCACTACTACACGTACGTACGCGCGCATGCACGCAGGTTGCTGGCATCGATCTATCTCCAGGATCAATCTGACGACGAGATCAAGCACTGGCGCCGCCAGTACGCGCAGATTAATTGTGTATTGCGTTGCTGCGTCGCATCTCGATCGCATATGCATGCGAGGGTACACACCGTGCCATGCATTGCCGACGCTGGACATAGAGCTACGCTTCTTGCAACGGCGCTTACCAGAGATCATGTCGGGCAGGGCGTAGCGACTCGATCGATCGACGCAATAGGTAGCAGCAGAGTTGCTTGCTTTGTTTTGAGAGAGAGAACATAGTTGCTTGCTTGCTTTTTCTTTTCTTTTTTGAGAGCGAATGGGAATTGCTTGCTTGCTCGTCCGTTTCTCAATCCTGTGTCTTTTGGGCTGGGGGTCCATGGCTAGATCCGGTAGAGTATAGGTTTGGATTGCATGGCTGTCAATCGAGTTGGGTTGCTAAGAGCAAAGAGAGCTCGGTAGGCCGGCCCGTCAAGTGTAGCAGGGCTACCTTTGGGCCTCAGGTCCAGGTTCATGTGTTTCTCTTTGCTCGTCTTCCCACAAACCTGTTTGGGGCATAAGTTCAAAAAACAAGATCTGTTTGGGGGCATTGTGCATTTGTGCTAAAGAATCTGTTTGTGGGCACTGATTACGGTGAGGTGCCCTATAGGATTGTGCGAATGGCACAGGCAGCTCCTCGACCCATTTCTTCTTCCCACGTTCTTTTAGTTGGAACGAGCAAATCCAAATTAAATTTCAGAATTTCGCATAGAACTGAATTCGAAAAACTGAAACCTTTTTGAAGAACTTTGAAATTCAAAATTGTAAAAGTAAAAAATTGACAATCTTAACTAGACTGTCGCCGACGGAGCAAGAGGCGTCAAGGCATGGCTAGAGACGGCACGACTAGGGTTAATCTAATCTCATCGTGTGGACCTCAGAGTCATTGTTCACCGTCGCCGTTACCTCCTCCGTCGCTCCGCTGTGAGAGCCCTAATTTTAGCTAAACGGTGAAGAGTCTCTTAGGGGAAGTTGATTTCACATCATTTGGTATCATGTATGCTAAATATAGAGAAAATTTAAATTTTTTGATTTAACAAATAAAGAACTTATTGTCATTATAAATTCGACATGCTCTTTGTTAATTTCTCACTTTGGATATTCAAATATAATATTACAATAGTAAAAGAGTTTCGATATATAATTATAGACATATCAATAAAAACATAGAATTCAGATTCAAAATTTCATTTCAGATAATTAAAGTAAAGTATATCTAAAATAATATTAAAATTTAAATAATTCAAAGTGATAAATTACAAAATAAATACAAAATTTCTAAATTTACAAAGAAAAGAGATTACAATAATAGAATACAAAACTCTTAACTACTTTAATCTTTCTCTTCTTTATCCTTTTCCTTTGCTTTCGTCTTAACCTGCAAACACAAATACAAAGGAAGCTCCAAAAAGAAATTTTTGGTTAATGATTAAAAACTTTGTAGGAGGTGCAATATTTGTTTTAAGAGATTAGCCTTTTGAGGCTAAAGAACTGGTTTTAGCCTCAATAGAATTAGAAGTCAGCTTATGGAATCAAGTTTTTAAGGCAATACTTGGAGAAGACATATGACCATAGGCAATCAAGACATCATAAGGCAACAATAAGCAACCAAGGTATCGCAAGGCAACAATAAGCAACCAAGGCATCATAAGGCAAGGCAACAATAAGCAACCAAGGCATCATAAGGCAACGCAATAGTAGGCAACAAGGCAGCATGTTATTTCCATAAGCCAAATCTAAATTTAGATTAATCTCTATAATCAGGTAACCAGAATTAAATCAAATTAGCTTTCATGTAATGATCCAACTAATCTAGGTTTAACATGTTAGTTAAACTCAAAATCAGATCAGCCCACCAGATTAAGTGACCATAGACAATATAGGACAAGTCCATGTTGGTATAAATCTGTCTAGGGGAGAGGAATCTAGCACAAGCAACATTTAAGCCACCTCGAGCTTAAACCAGATAAGGATCAATATTAGCAATGTTATGCAAGCACCTTAGTCACCAAGATGAAGCATGAGCCACCATTAGGTGTCAAGCTTCTAAAGTTAGTGATCTAAGCCAAACAAGGGTTGGAAGAGGCTATAAATAAAGCACTAGATGCTCCATTATAGCTCACACACTCAAAGCCAACTTCATATGACAAAAGTAGAAGAAGAGTAAGCCAAGGTAGCAAGGAGGAGAAGACGACTCCTAAAGAAGCATGAATTTAGAAAACCCGAAGAACAAGCTTCATTATCTACTCAAAATAGGAATAGAAGAGAGGAGGAAGGGTACAAATTTAGAAGAGGAGAAGTAATGCCCAATTTTGCAGAAATATTCTACGTTTAGTTAACTCAAAGTCCGTAAGAACAAATGATGTATCTGTTTATATCAGCATGTTAGAAGTAGGAGGAAGGGTGTGCTCTCAAATAGACACAAACACACACACACACATATATAATATGCATTAACCCATCATTGAGCAAAAAGGCAACTAGGTAGCACCTATTTAAACTGATAGTCTGTTCATATCAATAGAGACATATTACCAATGTCAACCTAAAATTTCATCAATTAAAATTGCTGAAGCCTAGTGTAGCAGTCTTATCTACTCAAGGTAGGAATAGAAGAGAGGAGGAAGGGTACAAATTTAGAAGAGGAGAACTAATGCCCAATTTTGCAGAAATATTCTACGTTTAGTTAACTCAAAATCCGTAAGAACAAATGATGTATCTGTTTATATCAGCATCTTAGAAGTAGGAGGAAGGGTGTGCTCTCAAATAGATACAAACACACACATGCACACCCGCACACATATATATATATAATATGCATTAACCCATCATTGAGCAAAAAGGCAACTAGGTAGCACCTATTTAAACTGATAGTCTGTTCATATCAATAGAGATATATTACCAATGTCAGCCTAAAATTTCATCAATTAAAATTGCTGAAGCCTAGTGTAGCAGTCTGCTTTTACTATCTGCTTCAGATGCTAAGCATCATCCTTAGCTAGTTATGGAATTGAGAAGCCAATTTGAATTAGTAATAACACAGGTACCATCACGTGAACACTCCCAGTTCTCATTTCCAAAAATACATTTTACCCATGTGTCGGAAACAAGCCGAAACCATGGCTCCAATACTCATCCTAGCTATGTTTACAACCTTTTTTCATATCTAAACCAGACGTCTAAATCTCTCTTTATTTACGCAATTAAAGAAAACCTCGTTGAACTCGCTTAGCTCTGTTTGGAACGTGAATTATTTCCGGAATCGAACTAGTTCATATGAAATTCTTACAAAAATTCTATAAAATTTCTGCATTCTAAATGGGGCCTTAGATTCAAGTCATATTTATACTTGTTCATTGTCAAATCACGCAACCCTTATCTTTTTAATAAAAAACATAATACTACTTATTAGAAGTGTGAGCGACACCACAACAGAAGTGATGAGTGCTTGCTGAATGGGCCGATGGCATTGTTATAAGTGTGTTGGACTTTTGCTGTTATGGTAAACATATTTGTAACAAGTAGAAGCCTATATAATATGCGCATGCCGCTACAATAGGAAAACAAATGAAGAAAAAGAGAAAATATCATGAAAGCCCCTTCATATTTTTGTAAGGTATACCTTCATAACGTATCATATGATATTTGTCGGTTTCGATACCGTATATTATGTCAGGTATTACAAGTACAGAGTATTAAAATACACATATGGGCGGCATGTAAAATTCACACTCGAGCATTTACCATGTGAGGATAGTCCTTGAATATGAAACCAAAAACAATTTGAAGTAACAAAATGCCACCGTACGTGTGAACTCTCTCACTTTTTGATTTCCAAAAATGCTAGGGTTTACAAACTGATCTCATATTTAAACCGGACTCCTAATTCGATTTCTACTCAGCCGTTTCTCTTCTCTCACAGACACTTTATTTTCGCAAAATTCGTAAAAATCTAATCAAGCCGTCTCTCTTTGTCCCTACTCGAAGAAAACGAGGTGAGCGCCCTTCCCTTCCCTCCTCTCGTTCTACTTCCGCGAAAAAATTGGGGGGCAAAAACCAGAGACGCGTTCAAAAACTGCCTCCACGATTCTCGGATGGTTCGGTGGCCGCCACTCCAATCGCCGTAGGTTCCGCCGTCGCCGCCGCATACCGGCCACCGCTGCTGCGGGAGTGGGAGCGGCGTTAGTTTGGGTTTCGTTCGGAACACTTGGAGAGAGGCGTCCTTTTCGACAGAGAGAGAGAGAGAGAGAGAGAAAAGAGAGGCGTCTTTGAGCATCCGTGCAAATCGGCCACGAGTTGTAGGGGGGTTTGGTGCCCCTCTCTCGGGGTTTCGTCGATAAATGGCGATCGAGTAGGCTCTGGTGCTGCGGCTTTGGGTGCGTGTAGTTCAATCTGGAAGTTGGGTGTGGCTCGTGGTTGCGATTCCCTGCTTGCGGTGCGGTTTGCTGTGCAGCTGCGCTAGTGTGTGCTACGCATGGATTAGAATCTCCGTTTCCTCTCTGTGATTCGAAGCAGCATATACATTTGCCGTGTTTGTGTGCCGTGAGTTGTTGGAGACCATGTTTGATCAACTTTGTCATGGTGTGTAGTTTGCTGGATTTAGGTAGAACCAATCTAGGGTGATTGGAGACTGTGCTGCTCTTTATTGTTTAGGATGGCTTGGACATGATTACTGTTTAGCTTTAGGTTATGATTGGGAGTACTAGGAGTACAAAGTCCAGATTAAGTATTAACTCTATGAAGAGTAAGTAGTCATTAACCCGTCCGATGGAGCGAACTGCTGCTTCGTTTCTGTGCTGTGAGTTGTTGGGGGGCATGTTTGATGAAGTTTGTCTTGGTCTGTAGTTTGGTGTATTTATCTAGAATCTCTCTAGGATGATTGGAGAGTTTGCTGCTCTTTATTGTTTATCATGGCTTGGATATGAATTACTGTTTAGATCTCTGCTATGATTGGAAGTACTAGGGGTGCAAAGGTCCAGATGATGTATTACTTCTACGTAGCGTAAGCCGTCATTAACTCTCTCAATGGCGTGAAATTCTGCTTCTTTTGGAATGTTAGATTAATTTTGTTTAATTGCACTTGGTAGAAAGTGTTGAAGCCTGGTGATGTACCATAAATGCAGAGTTTCGTGTGAATGTTGGATTTGGCGGGATCGAGAAGGTCTTACCACCCAAACATTTCATGCAATCCACTCAATATCCGTAGTATTTGATTGCTTTCTTAAATAAAACATGGTGTTTGAAAACATAGTAGCTGATGATGAATCCAGATTTTGAGAAATTGTAGCAGTTTTAGAGAGAAGGATAATTAAAACCTAAACAGAAATGTTAATAGCATGGAGTTTGTTGTGTTAGAAAAACTCTACTTTGCTTGTTTTGGAATATGTGAAAGGCTGATAATATTTTCCTTAAAGATGAAGTCTTATGTGTACATTGGATTTGGCGCCACCAAAACAAGTTCACCCACTGTGTACCGAAAATTCATCAATGACCATAGTGTTTGGAAATTTAGTAGTCCAATCCAGTTTTTTAGTATCAGCTTCAATTCCTTTAAAGAGAATGTTGCTGAAAGCTAAATATTTTTTTATGCACGGATTTTGATGTATTAGTACTGCTCTTGTTTGCTTCTTTTGGAATAATGTTGTACGGTTTCCTATGAATATGGATTTGGCGCCTTTGAGACAAGTGCATGCAGTGTACCCAGCATTTTGTGCACTTCCTCAATGAAGTGTTTGAAACTGTGGTAGCTAACCGCAATATTTTTTAAATTACTTTACTGTTATGATAATTGCTTTATGAAACAAGACTGATAAAGTTATCTACAGATATGGACTGCAACAGAGATGATGCGATCCGATCAAAGGCGATTGCTGAGAGCAAGTTCAAGGAGAATGATATTGCGGGTGCGAAGAAGTTTGCCTTGAAAGCAAAGTCTCTCTTCGAGACGCTTGAGGGCATTGATCAGATGATTCTAGCCTTGGATGTCCACCTAAGGGCACAGACAAAGATTGGAGGGGAGAGTGATTGGTATGGAATCCTGGAAGTATCAACCTTGGCTGATGAGGAGACAATCAGGAAGCAGTACAAGAAGCTGGCCTTCCAGACTCATCCAGACAAGAACAACTTCGTTGGTGCTGATGGTGCTTTCAGGCTCATCTCAGATGCTTGGAATGTCTTGTCTGATAAAAACAAGAGAATACTTCATGACCAGAAGAGGTATATGGGTTCCCTAGGAGTGCATCAGAACAACTCCCAAGTAAATTTTGATAGCACATCCAGTTCCACTATGCCAAGTATGAATGGTTTCTGCAGCCAAAATTCTGGTCCAGCGCCGCCTACCAATGTGCCACCTTATAATGTTTCAAAGCCAAGCACATTTTGGACATTCTGCTATTCTTGCGGCATGAGCTCTCAGTACCCAAGGGAGTACTTCCACCAATATCTGAGCTGTACGGTTTGCCAAAAAGTGTTTTTGGCTGTAGAAGTTCCTCCTCCACCTACTCCAATTTACCCTAATGAGCCAAAGCCAACGAATACTAATACTAGTATACGTGGCACAGCAGTTCCTGATGGGGCAATTCCAGGAACAGGAGTGGCTAGTGCCAGTCAGAATTACAATCCTATGCTGCGGCGCCGGTCTTTTCACGAATCTGCAGCCAGTGCACACACTTCTACAAATCCAGTGCAACAGATACATCAGACTGTTTCAGGCTCTTCCCTTGGATCATCAGTTTCGGCAACCAAGATGATTCCACAAAAATCTGCAGCAACAAAGGAAAAGGAAGCTGCAGAGAGGAGATACAAGAAAGTGGTGTTGCAGACAACAAGCTCTGGCCTTGGTGGTGTCTCAGGTTCAAAGATGCACCCAGCAAAAAGAAAACCTGGTTCTACTGATGGAATATCGGGAACAAAGAGACGCAAGGCGTCTTCTGGTAATCTTAACTGTGAATCTTCTGGGACCTGCTCGATTAAAGTGCTCGTGCAGATGGATAAGAGAAGCATGCTAAGCGAGAAGACGAAACTTCAAATTCGGGACAAATTAGAAGAGTTCAACAGGAAGAAGGCCAATATGGAAAATGAAGAAAAGATGCAGATTAGTAAGAAAGGCAGCAAAAATGTTGCATGCAGCACACCGGTTGATGCCAAGGAAATACAGAGTAAACAAGGCAGCAATTCAGTTCATCCAGAAGAAGATGATGGCAAGGAGCTGACTAGCAAAAGATTTGTTTCAGAAGTAAGAGAGAGGGTCCAGAGCAATAAACATGCTGGTTTAGAAGCAATGGAGCCATGGGAGTGGAGGAAACCTGACATACGCTTTGTATACACGAGGAGAAGCTGTAAGGAACAAAAACCATCTTCTGATAAAGGCTCTGATGAAATGCCTGTCCCTGATGCAGATTTCTGCAATTTTGGTGATCATTCTGAAAGTTCTTTCCAGAAGGATCAAGGGTGGGCCACATATGATGAAGAAGATGGTATGCCTCGCTACTATGCTTTGGTCCGGAAAGTGCTCTGCAAACACCCTTTTAAAGCTAGACTGGCTTTCCTCAAAGCTGATGACTGCAATGAATTTGGAACTTCAAATTGGATCTCATGTGGATACTTAAAGACCTGTGGCGATTTCAAGCCTGGTGCATCCAAAGATATTGACCAACTGAATACATTCTCTCATGTTGTCTCTTGGGAGAAAGGTCTGGGTGGAATCATCAGAATTTTTCCAAAGAAAGGTGATATCTAGGCCCTATACCAGAACTGGTCTCCTGGCTGGGATGAATTTACACCTGACAAGACAATGTACAAGTATGATTTGGTAGAGGTTCTTGATAACTACAATCCTAGGGAAGGCATTTCTGTCATGCCAATAGTGAAAGTTCCAGGGTTTGTGTCAGTGTTCAAGCCACTTCATGACCCAATGAAGAGCAAGAGGATTCCAAAGGCGGAGATGCTGCGGTTTTCGCACCAGATGCTGTTTTATGTCCTTATTGGTGAAGAAGCCCAGAAGTCTCCCAAGGGTTGCTATGAACTGGATCCAGGCTCAACTCCAAAGGAACTTCAAGTATTTCCAGTCTGATGATGCCAAATGAGTTTGCACTCTGTACTTCTGCTTTGCGGTTCAATTTTGTTTCTTTGCTTCTTTCAACCTGGAATTAGTTGGGTGGTATGGTTTCTTTAGAACTGTACAATGTATACCCCGTGTTTTGCCTTTTACCTGTATGCCCCATGTTATGTTATGTAGCAGCACCCTGTTAAGAAATATACCTGGGTTAAAGTGTAATCACCTCTCTGAAATATACCTGCTGTTAGTTCTATGACATTTCCCTGTTCCTTTATGTTGCACCCAGAACATAATAGGTCAAGAGTATCATTGACATGTTGCTGTGCATGGAACTCGTATGGTTGCCACAAAATGTTTTGCTTTCTTCAAAGTAATATGTTGCAGGTTTTTGCTGCCTCCTGGAATGGACAAACTGATCTGGGAACTTCTCATGGCTCAGCTTGAGGTAAAGCATTTTATGTGGCCGCCACTGCAAGTCGTTTAGCTTTCTAAAACCTTTTTACCATGTTAACTTGTGAAATTTTTGTTGCAGCTGAGAAAATTATGTATACCTTTTTAGTTTTATTGATCAAACTGGAGCATGATAAGTTGCGATTAGGGTCTTAGCACTCTGATTTGGTACCTCTACATGCTTTTACATATTGTAGCAGTGATGTTGTGACGATCGGACTTTAGATTTCCGATTGGCTGTATATCTTTTAGGCTTTTAGATACATGGGTATGTGTATTTCTTGTACAAATTTTGCACCCCTGATGGCATATTGGCCTTTAATAATATAGTACATTGTGCAATCGCTGCACTGTTGTCAGTTTTTCGCCATGGGCTAGTGTTGGATATCAACCTTTGGAAGGCCATCTATATACTTGACAAACATGGTTGATTCACTATTGTTGATATTTAAACTTTTTGCATTGAAAGTGCTTAATTTCAGCCAGTCTATAAATGTTTCAGCAGCATACGTACAAGGTTAGTATTTTCATTTTGATGTCTTTTCTCCATTCAAGTGTGCAACTATTAACATACTGATAAATCAATTTGACTGTAATGATTTGTTGATGTATCATACTAAAGATATGAGCATACGGCAGCGTCCGTGTTTGCCTTGTGATTCAAATTCAAGTGAGTTGAAGGCTTCCCATGCTGCTAACATATGTGTGTGAATTCAGACTGATGCTCAAAGTTCAGGTTCTGAAACTCAGTTAAAGCAGAAAATTCAGGTACGATGTGTCATCTGTGTGCCATTGTGATATCTGTTCAAACTTGTATATATGAAGTCTCGGAATTGATTATTGCACATATAAAAAGTGCAAATGGATGAAACTATGTAGGTTTTGCAGAGTTTTATACATGAAATTAACATTTTCTCATGTCTTATCAGGTTCAGTCTGTATATCATGATGTGGGTTTATACCCCATGTTGTGTTTTATAGCAGCATCCTCTTAGGGGTAAACATAGCTGGTTTGAAGTGTACTCAACACTCTGAACATATCTGCTGGGTTGGCTATATCCTTATTTCTGTATGGTTGTGCCCACAGCAATATATATTAAGATTATTGTTGAACAGTTGCTGTGCATGGATGATCGTCATATTTGTCACAAAATGCGTTGCTGTCCTCCATAGTTATATTTTGCGGGTTGCTGCTGCGATGCTCTTTTAAATGGACAAACTGATCTTATCAGTTCTCATGAGCTTTCAGTTAAAGCATTTTGTCTGACCGCCACTGCAAGTCATTGAGCTTTGTAAGTGAAATTTTTGTTGCACCTGATAAAAGTTTGTTCAATGCTAATTTGTTTTGATCGGGGTTGGAACTTCGCTTGAGCATAAACCTCGACGATAGTGAAGCTTCAGTGGACTTAAAAATATAGTGTTGCTGGTGCAAATTCTGTATTCGTCCATTTGCATTTTTTTCGTGTTCAATCTCAGAGCTTATTGTAGTTAGCTGTATTTCAGTAGCTATCTAGGTGTTTTACAATGCTTCACTTCCTAAAATCATAAGAATCGCCTGACTACCTGATGTTTTTGTGCACCTAGATGATTACTTTCTGGAGTAGTAAACTTTGACTTGGGACATGCATATCTTTAATTTGGCCATGCTCTCGACACAGGGATGGAGATTGCTCACTGCCCCGGCAAAATATTCCCAGATGCGGATGTTCTTCCTTTGGGCAACACGGGAACACCAAAGCCTGGTATGTCTTACGCTTGGCGGAGTATACTGAAGGGTGTGAGATCGCTGACTGAAGGTATTATTCTGCACCCCTCAGGTCCGGAATATTTTGCACAAGGTTGAAGAGCTAATAAACCCTGCTAGCGGGCAGTGGGATTCTGATCTGGTTCGGCAAGTTTTTTTTCCCCAGGAAGATGTAGAACCTATACTGACCATTACTATCAGGGAACAGATGGACGACATAGCAGGTTGGCATGCTGATCCAAAGGGATTTTTTTTTCAGTGAAATCGGCTTAGAAATTAGGTGTGAAAAGAAAAGAAAAGGCGGCAATGGCAAATAGTGCCAGCTCCACGTAAACTCTGATTGTGATGGAGCGTATGATCCGAGCAGCCAGAAAGGAGCCGGGGTTATGCCATCAAAGGCCATCAAGATAGCTGCAGGCGCAGGACAATGTAATAGGTTGTGGCAGCCAGATTGGCGATTTCCCTGTGTCTGAGGGTTAAAAAAGAAAAATCCTTGTCATGGGAACTGTCAGTAGGTTTAAGAATGCTATTGCTGAACTCACATGAAGTCATACAAACTATTCAAGCATTCAACAGAATCTGGTAGTCTGTAGATATCAGGCAGCCTGACACAAATGGTAACCCAGGAAACCAGCAACATCGAAATCTCCCATCTCCATGCATTAGTATCAACACATTACAATAGAAGTACCTGAAAAAAATGTTACTGAAAAACATAACATACACGTTTATCAATTGATTATTGTTGTAGAGAGTTGAGATCAAGTTCTGGAAAGATGTCCATAGATCCAGAAATATTACACATTGAAGACGAGAAAATAACAGAACAAACAAAACTTGAAGACATAACAGATGCCTGCGATTAAGCCTGTTGACCACAAGGACCTTAAATATTTGACTTGATTTGATCAGTTGCCATTACACTGACACAAATTCCTGCAGGTGATAAGCTGATAAGAACCAAATGGATCGATTGCTTCAGCAAGGTACAAAAACAACCACTTTGACATGAATTTGTACGTAAAAGATAACCTTCCCGCAAGTCGCAACATGGAAACATACACGAAATGGCTGAAACCTCAACCTTTGCTGAAGAAGTAAAAACTGTCAGGCCAAGGCAGACGGGCACGGACTGAATGATGTGCCACATGCTATCCACTGTTTTTTGCGGCTGCATGGGAGCATGCAATCAGAAACCTTCTGCCACTCCTTGTTCAGAAGGTTGTATGTCACGAGACGGTTCATCCGCTTCGCCTTCAAGGAGAGCATGAGCAAACCACTGTTGCCCAGGCAAGTCATCCTCATGTGCTTACCATAAAATTCTAAGCACCAGATATTTGGCATTCTGTCCACCTCCTTCCAGAGGAGAGTCATCTTCTGCAACTCCCATATGCAGACGCAGGTTGCTGCATTTTTGCACAGCAGACCCACAAGCATAATTCTTCCCTGGAACTCAGCAAGTGTATGGTCAGTCAGATGCAGTGGCAGTGGGATGACGAATTGAATCCAAATCCCGGTGCTTACATCATATGACAAAACACCCTCTGGTTCTGAACACATGAAGTACAGCGTGCTGCCAACCGCTACAGGCTGCGACCTAAAATTTAGAGCAAGCGGAAGCTTGATGCTTGGAGGAAAACTGCCTGGCTGAGACCACATATTCTGCATAGAGTCATAGACTTCATGACTCCCATCATTTCGTAACCACATTACTTTGTAACCCTCATTAGAAGTTCTTCCATTCAGCACCATTCCTACTGACACTCTTGACCATGCCTGGACTGACCTGGGTGGAATTTCCTTTAGTGATTGTGTAAGTGGATTGCATATGTAGAAGTTCTTGTGGCTTAGATCCAATAAGCAGACAAGGCCACCTGCAGATGCCACTGGAATTACTATTTTTGCAGGAGCGAGGGGAACAGAAGGGTGGTGCCATTTTTTCAGCGAAGGGTCATACATTGCTACATTGTTGTTGGCATTCTCATGTGTGATTGTATAAAACCATGGCATTCCCTGTGGAACTTCAGAGTACTGCTGAGAGAAATTATCTGAGCCCAACAGAGAACACCACTTCCGGCAAACAGTGCGGAATCGAAAAATTGCAGCAACTGGAAGCCTTGCAATGACAGTTTCAAAAAGGTCTTCAGGGAACTCTCTCCAAATCTCCGGTTTCATTACTTCAGTTGAGTTCAAGCAGGGTGCTTTCTCACGGTTTCTATCTCTGCGTGGTCTCTTGCGAGGAGGAGATTGGTTAGTTTCCATGATCTTCAACAATTCTGAGTTGTATCCAGTCCTTCCTCCACAATAATCATCCTTGATCGAACCATGCTCAAAGTCAAGTAAATACCACCTGTAAGATATCCATAGCCCAGTTAGTCCATGTTATTTAATAGCAAAGCAAGTCTGGACAACAAGAGCTTTTGACTGCAAAGAAAGAGGAGATGGGATGATCTACAGCTTTGTGGAGCACGGAAGTCAGGACTTTGTCTTCGGAAGGAGACATGACTAGTTCTGTGGTAGTAGCTATTCTTATATTTCTCTATTCTTATATTTCTCTATCTTTTTACTAATGACTAATGTGATGAACCCATGCATCTATTCTATGCCTTGATCAGTTTACATGAAACTGGGAGCACCTGACTTCACAAGGAAGAAATAAGAGGTTACTCCAGCTGCAAATGATTTGTTCAAATAAGAGTTTCAACAAGCAGGGACTATCATTTCATGGGAAACAAGCGGATAGAATTTAGATAACAAATATGCAGAATATGTGTAGTGCAGATTACTAAGGTGAAGCTTAAACCACCAGTGGCACAGGCTGAGGTTACCTTTTTGAATGCATATAACTGTATGGAAATGCCGTCTTAACTGTTAAGACAATCCCTCTGCTTTAGGTACTATTAGAACAACTGGGTATGCCTTCATAGTTACATAATTCATTCGGGTATGAAATTACAAAATTAAGTGTTTCACGGTTCTGTTCCCAGGTTTGTCAAATCAGGAACACAGGGGGTTAATCAGTTGGCCTTTTATAGTGCATGGTGATCATTATATTTTATATTATTTGTTATGCCATGTGGTAATTGCAACGAGTTACCCTGATCAAATAAAGCAATTTATGTCGCTGGCAAAGCCAAGTAGATCTTTCTCATGAGTACTAGAGTTGCTATCCAGAGGGCGAAATTTGCAGCATATTTTTGCGAAAACAAACTAAAGTTGCATTGGTGGAATAGACTTCATATGTATATCTGATGAAGCTGACCGGATATTTCTGTAGTCTAGATAAGTAATGCGACCATGTGCAGAGTCTAAGCAGACTTCAACGGAGCACAAGCAAATAACACAACTTTTTTCAATAAAACCTCGGATTTTAAGCACTATACGGGTAATGCTTGAGTGAAGCACAGCAGAAAAGTGATGAATAAACAAAAACAAACATCATTATGCAGTTCACTAGTTCATATACCTCAGCACTAGTAAGTTTATTTTGCTTTTCCAGTTAAGCCTTGCAAGTTGCAACTATTCTTAACGAGCCCGCCGCCAAAATAATGCGTTTTTTACTCTCCTGGTTCCTTGCCTACAAAGTAGTAGAAACGGTGTACCTCTAAAGTCAACTTACTTAGGATATCTTAAGATGAGCAGCCTCGCATACTTTCTAAAATAAAACTCAGCTCGCGGACTTCCCCTGCCTAATTCCACCACCCATGAATACGAGCGTCGGGGCAATGTCAGAAGCTATAACCGTGGAAACGGGTAAATATTAGTATTAGCAAACAATTCCGAGGAGGGAACAGGCGAGAAATACGGACAAAGCCACGTAATTCTTCCATTCCTGTGCCACACGCCACCGTGCCTCAAAACTAATCTTATCCCCACGACCAAATCCACCAACACAATTAATCAGAAAAAAGGGGGGAAATTTACGAGCTGTTGCAGCAAAGTTAAGTGATATAATACCAAGAAGCACATGAACCATGTAAGCACGTCAGTGAAAGATCTGAGCAACCTAGTTTCCCCCCAGCCCGAAGCCACGGCAGATCAAGCAAAAAAAAATCAGCTCTGAAGCCGGAGGCCGAATTCCAGGGAACGCCGGATAGAGCTCGTACCGAACAGATCCGAGTGAATCGACCGGAGGAGCCAAAATGAAATCGAAACAGGGCTAGAGAGGGGAGGGGAAAGGGAAGAGGAAGGGGAAGGGGAATGGAAGGGGGGGTTTTTTTTTGCTTGCCTGGGGAGCGGGCCGTGGGAGTGGGCGCCGTAGAGGTCCCAGAGCTCCTGCACCTGGCCGACCAGCTGCCGCAGCGCCGCCACCTCCCCCATCCGCCGCCGCCGCCGTCGTCGCGGCGCCGCGCCCCCCGCCTCTCCCGTCTCCCTCCCGCGGCGTTGGTTCGGCTCGCTGCTTTTCTGGCTGCGCGGCCTAAATGCTCGCTGCGTTTGTGCCGCCGTGTCCGTGTGTGCCCGCCCGCTCCGCTCGCTATATGGCGTGCGTGCGTGCGTCGCGTGTGCGTGTGCCCGTGCCTGCTTTGCTGGTTACGTGAAGTTTCTCGTGTTGCGGTTGGTCGGGGATGGCCTCGGTTGCTTGCTTCCTTCGCTTGTGTGGGTGTGGTGCGGGTTAAGTAAGCATAATTGTTTGGGAGGGTTTCGTGTGTTGGGGTTAGACCAAGAGTTTAAAACTTGAAATCCAACGGTGGTCAGCTCTACAAATTATGTATAATCTTTGTCTCTTTGCGACCGCGCCATCACCCCCCAACTTAATACATTCTCGATATTCTGTCAACTCTACTAGTCTATGAGGCAAATCCAGGAGGTCAGGCTTACAAACGCTATAGACTTTACCACGGTGTTTTATCGGCTACTCTATTTGATCTGAAATATATGTAGTTTTAGATATTAATATGGTCTCTAAAATAAAATTTAGCATCAATTTTTTTAAAAATATATTGTTTCTAATAAAAATATTTATATATTATAAAATTATATTTCATAATGAATCTGATAGTATCAATTTGTTTGTCAATATTGGTGTTCTTTTTTTATGTTGTTGGGCAAACCTAAAAATGCTTGACTATCTAATATTCTAAAACTACTTACATTTCTGATTAGAGAGAGTACATCTTGTTTAGCGGTACTGCTTTTGGCTTTCTATCTCCGACAATGTCTTAAAATGTGTACATGGCAAACCTAACGTTGGTTTGGCTGACAAGGGCTACCGTCTTTACCACTGAGTTTTATCGCCTCCATCTCAATTTCCGGTTTTCTATCTCTGACGTAGTTATAGGAGTGTATGTAGCAAATCCGCTTGTGGTTGATAGGTTTTCATAGAAAGAAAAGTGTATGCGGCAAAGAGGTAAAAGAGGAACAATAGGGCAAGCCTTCTTTTACGCCATGCCACTGGCACTTACTTTTCTGTGTTTTTATCATTTGTCACCACCTTGACCTATAAATAGAAATGTGCATAAGCTTATTGTTGATCTATCTACCGGACAAAAATGCATTTTAAAGTCTTCCTGATGGAGCTGCTCCGCTAGGAATCCTAGACAACGGCTTAACTACATTACTTCTTCATTGGTCCCTTTCCCCTCTTCTATCAACATTAAGTGGGTGAGGGACCTATAGATTTCTTGAGGTATTTCAAGATTTGTCTTTTTTTTCTCTTCTAGACCAAAAATCACGTGAGTTTTTCCACCGATTTTATTTACCTGTGATGTGTTTTATCGGACCGACTCATCTAGATGCCATGGAGATGTCTACACTGAAAATCGACATCATGTCGAGTTGGGTGCAAAATAAGTTATCTCTGATTTTCTGAATAACAATAGTACAACTGAGGCTTGATGGTGGCATATTCTTCTCTTAAATATTCAATGTAAAAGTTGGGTACTCACTTATCACTAAATTATCAATATAATTGGTAGGATATTTCTTGAAAAAAAATATCCTCCACTGTTTTTTTTAGATTGTCTTTTTGACATTGCTAATGTGTTGAGTTAGCTTGCCTCTCAAAAAGTTCAATTCGAAGGCATAAAATGGTCAAGTATGATTACTTGGCTCGATGGACACAATTATGAAAATCACATAGCCTTCTTTCGTTGCGTAGCTTTGAATGCTTTTAATGAGTAGATTCGAGTGGCAACTTGTCTCCATCGAGGCGGATCCTGTGCCTAAGCTCAAAAAGCATATGTGCAACCAGATTTTGGGTGGGGAACTCTTGTGGCTGAATGCAACGAATGCGTATCTCATCTCACCTATGCACTTCTCTTTTGCCCCAAGGTTCGTTATCCTCAGCAAAATGCCGTTGGAAACCGAAAATTTTGACCTTTTTTGCAATGTAATATTCGAAGTAACCATCGGAAAAATGTGTACAATATATTTCCTACCTTGTACCTCCCACTTGCTCGTATAAATTTTTTAGCTCAGCTTACGGTTGCTGAATTATACTACAATAAACTTATTTTATAATCTATTTTAAAAAATTAGTTATAAAAATAAAAAAAAGAGTTGGCTAGTAAATTAATAAAATAGATAAAATTTGGTTAGACGAACTAGATTATCATAATCCACCTCAACATCAAACACAACCTGACAGCTTTATGTGATGAGCGTTCATCTCTTTCTATGTCCACGCAAGAAGGATGATTTGATGCTACGATCTGAACCGTGTGTGTGTCATTGAAAAGGGACGAGCATGTCACACATTAAGACACTAATCCGCATGTGTGTCAATTAGAATTTATGTTCTTTCTCTCTCCTATTGGAGGGTTACTTCTTCCGGGAAAAATTAGCGCAAATGTGTATTTTGGTAAAAGAGAAACCTCAGTTTCATCAAACATAGAGGCTTTCAATAATCCTCATAAAACAATGAGATGCAACTTGTGTTATATTCTATGTCTGCAAGGTATCGAAAGGACAACGGATTATATTAGATTTCTGCTATATATCTTTCATACATATATAGGCACACGGATGTTATTAGATTTCTGCTACAGGTAAACAATGACATTACTAATGCAGCCATATATTCGGGGTGGTTGCCCTGATCATCGCGATGGTATTTCTTGCAAGGGAGCTTTCCATGATGTGGGAAAGCGGCAGCTAAAGTTTGGTAGGCAGATGGATATTATTCCTTCGTTCCTTCGCCATCATGGCCAGCCGGTGCCGCGACGGGACGGTAACTTCCCTCGTCAAAGTGGTGGAGGCCGGAGCACTCGATCGCCGCAGCGAACAACCGCCGCCCCGCTGGGCAGCTGCGTATACGACTATACGTAGACGCGATCAACAAGTACGGGTCGTAATACTCATCATAGCTCGCAACAACAATGTAGAGAGTACGTTCGTAGTGGAAACCATCACGGCGTTTCCATCATAATTCTGTTAAAATAGGTTAACTGTTTAGATATGGATTGCGCGCATGCACTAATCCCTAATCCCTCCTGTATACGTGGTGTATCATATCTAACTAACTGGTTGTAACTAACATGATATCCTGGTTCGTTAGGGTTGTTGTACATCATAAATATGTATAAATATACACTGCGTCAGATGCACCTGTACCCTAGCTTAGTAGCTTTTACGTGGTATCAGAGCTCGAAAACTCTTAGCTGAGATGTCGACTTCCTCTTCCACTAGCACACAAACATCCAATAATCTAGGTTTAGAAGCTGTAGGAGCGTGTCGTGGTTTGCTAGAGTTCAACCGATGTCATCGCTGACGACGTCGTTCAACTTCATCGCCATCAAGCTCGGCACCGACAACCATCTCCTCTGGAAGGCACAACTCATGCCATCTCTAATGGCTCATGGGTGGCTCGGCAATGCCGACGGTCCATTCCGCCCCATCCAAAAAAGGTGTCGGTCACACAAAGATGATGGCGTGGCGCTAATCGATAATCCAACCTACCTGACTTGGCAGCAACAAGATCAGCTCACGCTCGACGCCATCATCTCCTCTCTGCAGCCCATTATTCTCGGGTAGGTGTTGCTCATGCGATCAGCATACACTCTGTGGTCAGCTTTGGAGCGGATGTACTCCTCTCGTCGAGAGCGAGGATCATGCAAATTTGCATCTAGATGGCCACGCTACAGCAGAAGGAGATGTCGGCGGAGGACTACTTCAACAAGGTGAAGAACTACGCTCTTGAAGATGAAGAAATCATCATCGGGCTCGACAACAAGTACAATTAGTTGGTGACGTCGTTTACAACTCGGACAGATCCAGTCTCGCTCAATGATGTGTATGCACACTTCTTGAGCTATGAGACATGCCTGACACAGCAAGACGGTGGTCTTCAGGTGCCATTTGCTAACTTCTCCTCTTGCGGTGGCAACAAGGGAGGAAATGGTGGTCAACACACGCGCACCAAGGAACAGCCGCAAACTCAAAAGTCGACGCCTAATGGTGGGCACCAAGGAGGTAATCAACATCGTCGGAATCCACAAGGTGGCAGCTCTGGCTCAAAGATTTCTTGCTAAATCTGTGACAAACTAGGGCACATAGTAGTCAAGTGCTATAATCATCACAACTATGCCTACCAGGATGAACCACATGTCGTAGGCTCTACCACTACGTCGTACTCAGGTGATTCCAACTAGTATGCAGACATGGCCCACAGACATGGCCCCACCAACCATATTACATCCGACTTGGACAAGATTAGCATGAAGGAAAGGTACAACGACAACAACCAAGTCCACACAACCAGTGGATTAGGTATGGCAATTGCACATATTGGTCATTCGCAGCTCTTGACACATAAAAATTCTTTACTTCTTAAGAACATTCTTCATGTTCCTTGAGCAAGTAGAAACTTATTATCAATTCCAAAGTTTACATTTGATAACAATATCTTCTTTGCAAGGATCGAAGCACGCAGGAAACGATCTTTAGAGGAGCATGCAAAGGAGGCTTGTACCCTAATCCTAATCATCTTGATGCCTCCCTCAAGCCTGTCTTTAGTGCTGTCAAACTCTCCCCTGAAGAGTGGCATTCGTGCCTTGGCCATCCTTCCTTTGCTAAAGTTTAGCGTATTCTGCTCTCAAATAAAATTGCTACTTCAGTTCAACATGATAGATTAGTGTGTGATGCGTGTTAGGAGACCAAGAGCCATCAACTTCCCTTTCTAGTAGTCGATAAACAGTCTAGTGCTCCTACAAAGCTTATTATGTATGGGGTCCTGCTCATACATTAGCCCATGGGTTTAAGTACTATGTAAGCTTTATTAATAATTGTAGTAAATTTACTTGGTTCTATCCCATTAAACACAAGTCTGATTTGTATCAAGTATTTTAAAATTTTCAATTTGAAGTTAAACGACTGCTTCATCGCAAGATTGGGAGTTTTCAATCTGATTGGGAAAGGGAATAGTAGAGACTTCATGGTCTTTTCAGAAACACCGATATTACACACTTATCGTGTCCCCATACCCATCAGCGAAATGGGATCGCTAAACTTAAACACCGCCATATTGTCGAGGTGGGTTTAGCTCTCCTAGCCCATGCATCTGTTCCTCTTTGTTTCTAGGAGGAGGCATTCTGAACAGCAATCATCTCTCGAGTCCCACGGTTGATTAGTCTACTCCACTTGATTGTCTCACCGGAGTCAAGCCAGACTACAGTGGTCTTCATGTGCTTGGTTGTGCGTCTTGGCACAACATGCGGCCATACAGCACCACCAAGCTCTAATTCTGCTCCCAACACTGTGTTGTCCTTGGGTATAGTGATCTCCACAAAGGGTTCAAATGTTTGTTTTCGTTCACCGGCAGCATGTTTATCCCATGTGGCATTGTCTTTGGCAAACGTGTTTTCCCATTTACACTAGCCTCTAAGGATTCCAAGCATAATTCCTCAATCTCACAGGGCGATCTTCTTGATCCTGCCGTGGATGACCACGATTTGCAATCTGCTATTTACCCTAACTGTGGTCGTGTAGATTTTCTTCGTGCTATAGGACCGACACCAGGAGCACCTTCGTTAGCCGTGCCTACTGTGGCACCTACATTACCTGCCGTGGCACCCATAATCTCCTGTCGTGCCACCAGCGACACATGCACCACCTGTTGTGGCACCCACATCACCTGCCGCAGCACCTGTGTCTCCTGCCGTGCCAACTGGATCTTTGGCTACGGCGCCTTCATCAGTGTGCTTGCTACAACATTTGCATCGCCTGCCATTGCATCTGAATCACCTGCCGCGGCACCTATGCCTCTTGTCGCCGACACAAACTTGCCTGCTGTGGAAATTGCACCTTCTGCTACGGTTCCTACCATGACACCTATGTCGTCTGCTGCTGCACATGACCACGACGACCGCATACCTGATCCGGATGCTACACCAGCTGTTCTATCTACCCCTACCCATTGTTTCTCATCCGATGACAACAAGACTGAAGAACAACATAGTGCAGCCCAGAATCTTCACCGACATCACGATCTGCTATGAAATCCGCCACCATGGCGCGCCCTTTGTGACATCAACTGATGGTGAATTGCTTGACATGGATGCTTCTCTCGTTGATCCATGGTGGAAAGTAGCAATGGATGACGAGTTTCATGCCCTCCTCCGCAATGAGACTTGGCACCTCGTTCCGCCACCAAAAGGGTTTAACGTGATCGACTGCAAGTGGGTCTACAAAGTCAAACGCAACACTAATGGCACAATGGATGGTTACAAGACTGCTAAAGGCTTTGGATGGCAGTACAACTTTGACTACAAAGAAACCTTTAGCCTGGTAGTCAACTACGGTACGGCTGGTTCTTTCTCTTGCAGTTAGTCGTGGATGTGATCTTCACCAACTTGATGTCTAGAATGCGTCCCTGCATGGTCGGCTGGAGGAGGAGGTATATATGCGTCAGGTTCCTGGTTATGAAGATCCACAACACCCTGGTCACCTCTACCGGCTCCATAAGGATTGTATAGGCTTAAGCAGGCTCCTAGGGCATGGCATGCCTAGCTCAGCTCCAAGCTTCATGAGCTTGGCTTTTCTCCCTCCAAGACCGATCTGTCACTGTTTATCTTCAACCAGCATGGTGTGGTGCTCTACGTGCTTGTCTATGTTGATGATATCATTGTCACCGGCTCTTCAACTCAGGTAGTGGAGGCCTTACTTCGTCAGCTCCATTAGGACTTTGCCGTAAAAGATCTCAACTCTCTTCATTTTTTCTTTGGAGTTCAAGTGACCAAGGTTGATGGAGGCCTCAAGCTCTGCCAGCAGAAGTACATTGGTGAACTTCTTTGCCGAGCTAGCATGCTAGACTACAAGCCTGTTGCTACATCGATATCCTCCACTGAGAAGCTCAGTTTCATGCTTGGCAATCCTCTGCTCGATCAAGATGCTTCCAAGTATCGTGGCATCGTGGGTGACCTTCAATACCTTACGTCGACACAACCTGACATCTCGTTTCCATGAGTAAGGCATGCCAATTTCTTGTTGCACTGACGACCGTCCATTGGCAGGCTGCCAAGCATATTCCACGCTACTTGAAGCTCACCCCCGGCATCGGTCTTCACATCCGTCGCTCCTCCTTGACACTCCTTTCTACGTTTTTGGATGCCGATTTGGCCGAGTGTCCTGACGATCACTGATCCACGGGGGTGAAAGTGCATCTAGTGCCCCCTAATGGGTTTTGATGATTAATGACAAATGATTAAGGGACTAATGGTTTACTAAGTGTATTCAGGTGAATAGTCCCCATGTAGTTGGTTTAACCAGCCGATGTCGACCTCTAAAAAGTTTGAGATGAAGGAAGGCTTGGACCTAGAAGATTAGTGGTGTTTTTCTAATCTTTGATATGATCAAAGGATCATTTGAGTCTATAGGACAAGCCGCCTATTAAGAGGGGTGAGATATCTAAGTTAGAAGAAGAACCTTCATGTGTGCTCAATCAAATCTCAGTGTTCTTCTTTGAAATCTCTTTCTGAGACACAGACTGTGATTCTCGGAAATACCGGTTTGAAGAATCGGTTATACCGAGATTGGCCTCTGTTGCGAGGTTTGAAGACTTAGTCGTTTCAAGCCTCGAAGAGCTTCAATTGCGGCATGACCGGTCTTCAACCCGGTGCTGCCGAGAATGGCCTCTGTGTCGGAGAGTTAGGGAACCCTGCCGCTTAGGGTTTGCCCTAGTTTCATATTTCGGAAACCGGTATATCCGCTTTTGAAGACCGGTGCTTCCGGGATATGCTTCTGATATCCTAGACTAAGTCCTGTTCGTTTTGTCTTCGGTTCTTCCGGTTTCATTTCTAGTTGCACCGAGAATCCTCTCTGGACTTAGGTCTTATGTTGTCTCAGACTAAGTCCCATATGGCTTGTCTTCGGTTACACCAGTTTTGTTTCCGGTTGTACCGAGAATCTATTCTAGACTTAGTTGCCCTAGACTAAGTCCCAAATGTGTGATGTCTTCGGTCATACCGGTTTTGTTTTCCGGTGATGCCGAGAATCTATTCTGGACTTAGGTCTATTTGACAACCTGTGTTACCAAGTTGGTTTCCGGTTTGACCGAGTTTCTTCTCTGTGGAAGAAGAACGTGTCAACTCTTCAGAACTCGGTTCAACCGTCTTCAAAGTCGGCACTACCGGGATTTGCTTCTGGAAGTAACCCTGCGGAGTATATTCTTCAATCCCGGTGTGACCGTGTTCCTTTCGGAGTAGAGCTTCTTCAATCTTGAGTTCAAACTTGTTACTCTTGGAGATTTGGCATCTCCTAGCTGGCTAGGCGTTGTTGAAGAGCTCCAATTTGTGGATTCGCCTCCAACAGTTTGTGAAGGTTCGGGGATCACCTTAAGATCCACCACGAGTGATGATGACATGACACCCGGGTATCATCAAGGAGGACGAATCCGGCCCTCTGGCCATAGGGTGGGCCGGGCTGACTACTCGAGGTCCGACTTCTACACGAGGGCGCCTCATCGACTTGGAGTGCAAGACAGAGATAAACACACATCCGGCAATCCCGGATTCTGTTGTAACCAATTAGGAAACTCTGTAAACCGATCCGGACTCTTGTAACCCTACCCCGGTCGCCTATATAAGACCTGGTAGGGATCCTCCGATCGGTACATTTTCTTATTCTCACGCTTACGCACTCATTCATAGCCCAAGCAACATTGAGATATGTTCTTAAGGGTTTGTGGCACTCGGGATTCAAGCAATACCAGCAACCAAACACAGGACGTAGGGTATTACCTCTCCTCGAGGGTCTGAACCTGTCTAAACATTGTCTCCCGTGTGCACCCATCTGGATCTGCTGTGCTCACGCCGCCCCATATTTAGTATTGCCGGAATAATACTCCGACAGTTGGCGCGCCAGGTAGGGGCTGTGCGTATAGATTCATCTACACGGGTCCAGATGGGTTCCGTCAATAACAACGGAGTTTTCGTCCCAGGAAGCGTCATGAGATTCGCCTTCCTGGACGTTATTCCGGACCCTGGACAGCTTTTCCAATTCGAAAAACTAGATTTCATCGCCGACAAGATTGGCAAGCTTCACCTCTGCTACTCGGCAACCCGTCGATCAGCAGAGGCTTCATCAACTTCTTTGCTCGGACTCACCCCTGAGTCTGCGCCTTCGGCTCCTCTCCCAAGGGACGAGGCTACGCCAAAATCGGATCTGCTGTTCGCGCATGAGTTCTCACCTATCAAACAGAGGTCCCGACTGGTTGGTGCTATCGATTCTCTCCTCCCCGCCCTCGAGTATGACTCAGACGATTACGAGAGTTTCGGGTAGTCACCACCCATCCTGGGAGGTCTTCATGGCCAACCCCGACTTGCTGGACAATGGTGGCGACCGATCAGTCCCCATCGTGGAGCAACGCCTGCTGAGCTTGAGGCCACTCGGCTCCGCCTCCTCGCCAAGGAGGATGAGCTGGTTGAGCAGCAGACCAGAATTGCTCGTCAATGCGATGAGCAACTTGCGCAATGACGACATGAGAGCTCGAGGACGCTAAGTCCATAACGAATTCCGCATGCGTGAAAGGGACGGGGTTCTAATATTCCCGCTTCCTAGTCACAACATCGTCGCTGCCACGATGGCGACGTGCACCATTAATGTCCCTGAAGGCACCCCGGGACATGAAGAACTCCGGCGACTTCGCATCCTGTTGGAAGAAACAGCTCTTCAACAGGCCGAAGTCTCTAGGGACCGCGCGGGGCTCTTCAGCAAGTGCTAGAAGTCGGCACTCTCCACCTCCAAGAAGTCCACCAGCCGCAGAGGGCCACCTTGCAAACCTCGACCGTCATCAGCCGGCCGGAGCGGTTTCACAACCGACTCGGGCCCAATCGTGACGCATGGGGCACCATAGCCGCATGGAGCCGTGCCCGTCAGGACGCGGACAAAAATGCTCACCGAGCCGGGTCAGTCCATAGCCGACTCGGATCGGACCGTGATGCGCGGAACCCTGCTGACGCCGGACGGAACGCTCATCGAGGTCCTGAGAGGGATGACCACAGCAACCCGCCACGATGACAGCGGCGCCACCAGCCGTGGCCGCTCTCCAACCTCCTCTGGCATGGGGTATGCAGGCCCAAAAGCATTTGGTGCCCGCAACCGCAGTGCCATCTTCCCGTCGCAATTCCAAGTCACCGGCATCGACAAGTACACGGGCAAAACTCGGCCAGACATCTGGCTGGCCGATTATTACACGGCGTGCAGAACTAATGGTGGCAACGACTACGTTGCAATCCGTTACCTGCCACTATTTCTAGCCGACTCAGCTCGAGCTTGGCTTACCAGCTTACCTCCGGGTTGCATCCAGTCATGGAGTGACCTCGAGACCCTCTTCGTGAACAACTTTCAGGCACTTACAACAGGCCCGGGAATGCGTGGGATCTCCACAGTTGTATTCAAGAGGCAAACGAACTCTTCGGGAGTATATTCAGCGCTTCTCTAAGAAGAAGAATTCTCTACCAGAGGTCCGAGAAGGTGATGTCATCACCGCCTTCTCCAAAGGTGTTCGAAACACTGACCTCATCCACAAGATAGCGTGCAAGAACCCTCAGACTACGTGCGAACTCTTCGATATCACCAATACTTCACCACCGGCGAAGAGACCATCCGCAGCGCTACCAAAGACGACAAGGGCAAGAGCAAGGGCCAAGGCGTCCGAGTCCCCCAGTCGGGATGCTCACCCTGAGTCGTCCAGAAAGAGGCATCGGAAGCGTAAGGGTGAAGATCTCGTTGCTGCGGCCGAGCGCGCCCCACCACGCCGTCCTCAGCGCACCAACACGATTTTTGAGGAGATGATGAGTCAACCGTGTCACTTTCACGGACCCAAATCCAATCACGTGACACGCGACTGCAACCTCTTGAAGAATTTGAACAAGCTTTACGTCCCCCAACCGGAACAAAAAAGAGTCTCCTCAGGACGAAGGCGACGAATTCCCAAAAGAGACCGCTTGTCTGATGATTTTCGGCGGACCTAACGGCTACGAGTCCAAGCGTCGCCGGAAGATCACAGATCGGAAAGTCAATGCAGTGGAACCGGCCGTGCCCCAGTACTTGCGATGGTCCGAGTCCGTAATTTCCTTCGTCCGCTCGGATCACCCCGACTGCATACCTCACCCGGGAAGGTTTCTCCTGGTGGTGGACCCAATCGTCTGCGGCGTCCGCCTCACCAAGGTCCTCATGGATGGAGGGAGTGGTCTGAATATTCTCTACGTCAAGACTCTTGACGACATGAAAATCTCCCGCTTGGAGATCAAACCCACTGGTGCGCCTTTTCACGGGGTCGTGCCGGGGAAGATGGCGAGTCCACTCGGGCAGGTCAGCCTGCCCGTCACTTTCGGTACTCCCCGGCAATTTCCAGACCGAGACCCTCACCTTTGAGGTCGTCGACTTCCCAGGATCGTATCACGCCATCCTGGGGCGTCCCTGCTACGCCAAATTCATGGCTGTTCCCAGCTATGTCTACCTGAAGCTCAAGATGCCAGCCCCCACGGGATAATAACGGTACAAAGCAGTTTTCAGCACGCTTACACGTGTGACCTGGAGAACTGCAACCTCGCCGCGGCTCAAATCGCTGCAGCCAAGCTTGACAACCTCAAGTCGGCCGTAGTTGAGGAAGCACCCCCGGCCAAAAAAGCTTCAGCATCGACATCCTTCCAGTCGGCACGGGACACCAAGTCGATCCAACTCGACCCGGAAGACTCCTCCAAGACGACGCAGATCGGGACTACACTCAGCGACAAATAGGAAGGCGCGCTCGTCGGCTTCCTCCGTAACAACCGGGACATCTTCGCGTGGACATCCTCCGACATGCCCGGAGTTTCGAGGGAGGCTACCGAGCACTCTCTGAACGTTCGGCTGGATGCTAAGCCGGTCAAACAGCGTTTACGCTGCTTCGCTGAGGATAGACGTCAAGCAATAGGAGAAGAGTTAGCCAAGCTTCTAACAGCTGGCTTTATTAAAGAAGTGTATCATCCCGACTGGTTTGCGAACCCAGTTCTTGTTCGCAAAAAGAATGGAAAGTGGAGGATGTGCGTTGATTACACTAACCTTCACAAGGCATGTCCCAAAGATCCTTTCACTCTTCCTCGCATCGACCAAGTGATTGATTCCACGGCCGGTTGTGAAATTTTGTGCTTTCCCGACGCTTACTCGGGCTATCATCAGATCAAGATGAAGGAGGATGATGAGATCAAGACATCCTTTATTACTCCTTTCGGGGCTTTCTGCTACATATCCATGCCAAGAGGTGCGCAAGCTCAAAACCAAGTTCGACGGCCTCGAAATTACGCATGTCTTACGCCAGACAACGAGGCCGAGGATGCACTTACCAAGCTGGGGTCCAGTCGGGATGTCGTCCCAGTTGGAGTATTCCTCCAGGAGCTGCATACCCCCTCCATCAAGGCGGAGATAACACCCGAGGCCGAAGAACCACAAGTCCAGGAATCCGATGGCGTCCAGCAATCTTCACCAGCGGTCTTAGTCGTCAATCCCGACTGGACTACGCCTTTCCTCGACTACCTCCTGCGAGAGACTCTTCCATCAGACCCGACAGGAGCGCGCGCCTCACCCGCCGCCAAAGCTTACGTCGTGATTGAAGGTGAGCTCTACAAGGAAAAGTACCTCTGGAATCCTCCAGCGATGCATTCCTCAAGACCAAGGACAGCACTACTACATGATATTCACTCGGGAGTCTGTGGACACTGTCACACCCCGTTTTTCGTAAACCGCATGCCAGCATAACCGCACACATATTATACACATCCTAAGCTTTGCATGCACCCAATTCTCTCAACCCCGCCACACACGCACCCCTCCAGATTAAACCCTAATGCAGGAATACACCCTAATTTGACACACGCACCCTATACGCCGCTAAGTCTACGGCACCTCACCACCGAGGGTACCTACACGTAGTAGGGAGAGTCCACGAAAGTTCCCTGACTTCCCTCCACCTTGCCGCACCCGAAACCCTAGTCCCCTGCCACGACCCCTCCTCCCTTATTAACCCTAATTTAAACTAAGAACTCTAATCACGAAACCTAATGCCCTTAGGCCTTTCCAAAAATTCCGATAAAGTTCGTGGGAGAACCTAACATTATTATCACTCAAATGTAACATAAAATAATCATGCCCAGTTCAAAAATATTAACAAATGGACATAATAAACCCTAGGACAAAAATGCACGTTGCACTACAACTCCTATAAATATGTTTCGGAATATTCTGATAAAATTCTCCAATAGTCTCCGCCGTTCCAGGAGTCCCAATATACAAAAACTTGGACACCGCATGTTCGAAAATCTGGAATGACAGCATCGAACACCTTTGCATGTACACTCCTCGCATGAAATAATGAGCCAAGTCAAAAGGGGAAAGTCACATCCAGCTGCAGGGTTCTCTTTTCGATCCTCCCAACATGCCTGAGCCCTTGACACTCCCTTGGCTGCACCAATTTGTCATTTCCTTTTAACCCATCCTTGACACAACGTATCATTTAGGAGTTGTCACTTCCCTTGCACAGTGCACGGTGTGTATCTCTACCAAACTATCTGGATACCTTTTCCCCTCACCCCCGACGCAGTGGACACGTACACATGCTCTCAAGCGAGCCAGGGCACGCCCATGCTGTTTGGGCACGCGCGTGGCCGCGCTCTGGACTAACACTGGCATGCCACCGAGGCATGGCCGCGCCGTCCACCGCTTAGGACCCTGGCAGCGGTGCCACCTCAAGCCACGACCTTTCCCATCCCTCATGTCTAGCTCGACGTCGCCTGTAGATCCTCGGGAGCGCCCTCGCCGAGAGCCGCGACGATCGTACCCGCGCCGCCCGATGAGTCCTCGCCGCGCCGAACACTGCATCGACAAAACGCTGCACAACCGTTTGGCTCGCCGCCACGCTGTCTTCACGTGTCCTCAGCTGGACACGCCCCCTTCTGGTAGCCCAGCATCACCGTCGTGTCCCATCGCCGAGCAACAGCGGCCACAGCACGCCCCGCCTCGCCGCCGCCTATAAAAGGCATACCCGAGCCCTCCACCTTGCTTCAAGCCAGCTCATAAACCTTCCAGGAGCGAGTAGAAGCTCAACTTTCTTCCCCCTGCTGCCCTCGTGCCTCACCGCAAACCGCAGCCGAACCACCTCGTCCCTCATCAAAACCGAGCAACCCGAGCACCAGTTTTCCAATCAACTACCCGCAGCCAATCCCCACCTCTTCCTCTTCCCAACACCAGCTCCAATTTCCTCTAAGCTCCCTCACAGCTGAAAGCCCCATCTTTGCTGGAGCCTCAGCACCGACAGTCCTCTGTTCCGACCCGAGCAGCGAGTTCAAACCCACCGGTTCCCACCCAGCAGCAAGAACCGAGCCAGGTAAGATGACCCCCCATGACACGTGGGCCAGGTACCGGGTGAGTCTCACGAGCGGGTAAAGGTCGGCTCCTGACTGGATGCCCGCCTCTCTTTTCTTTATTACGCATTTAATCAACACAGAACCGAATTCCCGCATCCGGCATGTATTAGCGCCTTAGCTCGTTCCCCGCCTTCAGCACATTGAATGTGCATTAAACTGTCCGGAGACGTATGAGCCGTTTTCTCTGATTTCCAGAACCGGGCAACGTTGGTTCGACTGGTTTGCTATGAACCAATTGGCTTTTAGAGAGTTAGTTTCGTTTTGGAATCACCACAAGATATCCAAACTTTATATTTACAAAGTTTTGAAATTTGAATTTGTTTCAGAGCTCTAGCAGTAAGGCGTAGGTTTAAGCTTTTCTTTGCTTTTCTTTAGTAGCATATATATGCTGTAGATATTATTTCAAGAGCACCAAAACATTTTCATATTGTCCAGTAAACCAACTGTGGATAGAACTCATTAACCCAATAGGGCTTATGCTTTTGATTTAAACTTAAACTTAAGCCTTATCATCATGCCGTCATTTTATGCAAACCCCATTCAAAGAAATCCTCCTAGTAATCATAGGTCTAGCCTTCCATAGTGCCTTAATGAATCCAGCGATGCCTGCACTTCAACATCTTTAATCATGTATGTTCTCTGGATTTTAATTGGGGTTGTGTCTGCTTTATTCCTTATTCGCCGCTCTCTGACGTGTAGTTAACGAAGTGACGTACGTGCCCCGAGAAGACCTGGGATCACCCCCATGCCAAGAACAGGACACGAACCAGAACTGCCAGCAAGCTTTCCCACCTTGAACATGTTGACTCCCATACTTGCAAAACTTAATTATCTTGTTTGCGAACCTTGCATGCTATGTAGTATTAACGTTATTTTATCCCAGAATAGATATGCCCGGTAGACGCATGTGACATAGGTCTGGAATCCGACCCTTGTAACCCTAGGCATATTTAGTCGGTTGTTAATCGACCGATAAATTAGTAGGGATATAGGCATTCCCGTGCTTAGTCCTGCTGTAGTTAAAACTAAGTTTTACCGGTTATGATGGGTATGGGATCAAAACCCTCGGTTTGTTTATACGTTCCGAGGAATCTTTTAAAAGAAAATGATTGTCAAAATCCCGAATGAAAGGGTGAGGATTTGATTCCGGGCAAGAACATTAAGGGGTGTTGAAGGATGGTAGAGTAGCCGGTTGCTACTTGAGGTGGTAAGCATGGAATGGAGGGTAGCCCGGTAGCTACCTGAGGGGAAGGGTTGAAACTGGAGTCTTGCTCGAATCGATTAAGGACCGAGCCTAGTGCCGCTAAATCAGTTTCACACCATACGTCCACATGTTTTTTATGGGAAGGACTTGATTCGGTATCCTGTCTAATGCTAGAGCTCGAACCGTGGAAAGTTAGGATGATGTGCTATGGTGGATTTGGGATCCCTAGAGGATCTTCACGAAACTGCGTGGAGGTAAAGCTCTCAATGAGTTCCACGTGGTACATGTACATAGGTTCGACACAAAGGTGGAGAGTCCCCATTTTTGTCATCCGGGATGCAAAAGTTGGGTTACCCACCTAGCGGTCCGGCTCTAGTGTGAACACGGGCGAAGGGTCTCGTTGTAATAACCCTGCCAGTACACCTCGTGAGGTGTACCCGTTAGCGCTCGGCAATAAGGGTGACTTACATCTTGTGGGTAAAGCCGTACAACCTCTGCAGAGTGTAAAAAAAACTATTCGAATAGCCGCGTCCTCGTCATAGACATGAACTGGCAAGGCCACACTTGGTTAGACTAAGATTTGGTTACGAAAGCTGGGAAAAAGGATTAAGGATGTGGGCATGATGTGTCCACAGAGTGCAATTTACGCTACACGGTTGGTAGCTAGGAATTGCAGAAGAGGAGGCTAGCTGCATTGCCCGGGGTAGTGCGAGCTGGAGCCAGAAAAGGTGGGCGTGATAGGCTGAGCTATCACGCTGAGGAAACAGGAAAAAGGGAGGTAGCGGAGACTGCCTCGATTGAGAATAGTTACCTTGAGTTGTGCTTGATTTCAAAATAGCTTTGACATCTAATATTCGTATTGACAGTGAAAACTTACATTTCCGCACAACATGTAACATAGGTTAGAGCTTCTCCTTTGAAATATCCCTTTGCATGAATTATGCCGTACTATTCTCTTGTGGGAAATGCTTGCGAGTACATTCAACGTACTCACCTGGCTTGTTGATTTGACTAGACGAAGAAGAAGAGTGGTGCTCTGAGGATGATGTCAGCGACCACGAGGGCTAGGACGCTCTCCCCAGTCAGTTGCCTGTTAGGTAGGCATATTGATGGGTTATTATTCACGCTTTGTTGTTATTCTGCTGCTACTTTTATTCAGCCAATCGGCTATGATGTTGAATAATGACCATAAGGGTCTATTTGTGTAAAATACTCGGTATTGTATGTGAACATTATCAAGTTCTTGTGTGTATTAGCTACTGATCCAGAGACCAGTACAGTAATCATAGGGGCGTATCCGGCCCTAAAAACCGGGTACGCCACATACACCATGCGGTGCCCAAGTTGCTCGTCGAGAAAGCCTTTAGACAAGGTTTCTACTGGCCGACTGTCGTTTCGGACGCCGCCCACATCGTTCGCACTTGTGAAGGATGCCAATATTTCACCCGGCAGACACACTTGCCGGCTCAGGCACTCCAACATATTCCGATCACCTGGCCCTTTACCGTCTGGGGTCTGGACATGGTGGTTCCTCTCAAGAAGGCTCCCGAGGGCTATACACACCTTTTCATCGTAGTCGACAAGTTCACCAAATGGATTGAAGCCAAGCCGGTTGCCATGATAACTGCAGAAAAGGCCGTCGAATTCTTCCGGGACATCGTTTTCCATTTCGGCGTCCCCAACAGCATCATCACAGACAACGGCACTCAGTTCATTGGTCGCAGCCTTCCTTTGATTTTGCGATGACTACAATATTGGCCTTAACTTCGCCGCCGTGGCTCACCCACGCATGAACGGGCAGGTTGAGCGGTCCAATGGCTTGATTATGCAAGGCATCAAACCTCTCGGATCTTCCAGCGCCTGAAGAAGTTCGCGGGCAAATGGGCGGCCGAGCTGCCCTCGGTACTTTGGAGCCTGCGAACTACGCCAAACCGATCCACCGCTACACACCTTTCTTCATGGTATACAGTGCCGAGGCCGTCCTCCCGACTGACTTAGAATACGGTTCTCCGCGCATCCGCGCCCACAACGAGGCCGAATCAGAGGAAGCAAGACAAGACGCCCTCGATCAGCTTGAAGAAGCACGTGAATTCGCATTCCTTCGATCGGCAAAGTACTAGCAGGGCTTACGGCGCTACCACAGTCGGCATGTGCGCGGCCGTTCATTCAACGTTGGTGACTTGGTCCTACGCCGAGTCCAATCCAGTAAAGACCAGCACAAACTCTCACCACCCTGGAAGGGTCCATACGTAGTCGCCGAGGTGCTGCGCCCGGGGGCTTACCGACTGAAGGACAGTGACGATAACATCTTCACCAACGCATGGAACATCGAACAGCTACGTCGCTTCTATGCTTAACTTTTTATTCCGACAGCTCGGATATATGAATACACTTTTCTCTTTCGCTCCACATGAACAAGTTTTGCAGTCCCTGAGTGACCTACTATGCACGCCAACGACTACGCATAGCGGACACTCGGTGATCACACCCTCTGGGTGCACTCAGGCGCACTCAGGTTTCTTCATGTACGCAAACCATTCTAGTACTGTGTGTAATCTGACGCTAACTATTTGACTCCGATCGCCGGTTTACGCCACAACCTTATGCTACACGGGACAAAAGCCACGGCTAATCTCTGCAAAGGAGGCTACAACGGGTCGGCAAGAGCAAAAATGAAAGATCCACATACACACGAACGAATCTTTTTGCGAAGGAAAATTGACAAACTTAATCAAACGCATAACTAAAGATCACTCGAAATTCCCAAGTGCTTTACATGCAAAAGTTCATTACAAAAAACACTTGGTCCCCTCGAGCAGTTCACACACAACTATCTTTTTTACAAGCCAGCGCGGCCCATAAGGGAGTTCGCCGTGGTCTCGACGATGTTCATCAGCTCCAGAATATCCTCGTCCGGGACGTCAGCGGCGTACCCCTCCCCAATCGCCTGCATATCAAGCAGCGGGTAATGGGACCTCGCCACTGCCAGGGCCACCACGGCTCCCGACCGCGAAGCCTCCGCCTCCAACTTCTTCACCTGGTCGGGCGCCTGCCGAAGGCACTCCGTGACCGCTTCCATGGAGTCTGGGGCCGGATCTTCCTCCCAAATGGCGCCGCAAGCCGTCTGACCCACCGCCTACAATGACTCGGCCAACTCGCGGGCTTTCCTGAGGCGAGCTTGAAAAGTTACAAAGGCAAAACAAGAGCATGAGAAAAACAACCAACGGGCCCCGACCAACTAAAAAGCCCGAGTCAAAGGCCTACCGATCTCGGAGTCCGTAGCTCTCTTGCCTGCCGCCTGGGCAGCCTCCAGAGAGTTAGCGGCCCTCTTGTTCGCCATTTTGGCTACCTCCAGAGCCCGCCTCAGGCTGCCATCCATGGCGGCAGCCTCGTTCTCCAAATGCTCCACGCGGGTCTTCTCTGCCACGAGCATCTCCTGGAGCTTGGAGGTCCTGTCCTCAACGGAGTCGAGCTCCCGGACACGAGCCTTCATCCCTTCAAGCTCCGCCCTGAGCTTCGCGGCCTCATCTTCAGTGGCTGCAGAAGACAACGCATCAGCACGCCAAGAGGCGAAAAACAACCGAAGCAACTCGGACTCCTCACCTTTGGTTCAGGCGATGTCCTGGGAAAGGCCCGCCTGCAGGGCAGTAATTTTAGCCCCGCACTTGCGGGCCACGGCCTCCGCCGCCTGGCGGCTCGCAGCCAGGTTATCCCACTCGGCCTTGAGAAGGTCGAGTCGGTCAAGAACTGGCAACCGATCCTAAAAGAAAGCGGTCTTGTCTTGCGACCGTTGATTCAGTTTCTGCAAAGAAGAAACCACAGAAATCAAGCCACCCTGAAAATTAGCAAGACCCTCCACTCGGTCCCACGGACCTAGCGGAGGCTCGGGGGCTACACCCTCCGGGTGCACTGTTCGTGCACCCAGAGTCAAATCTACAAGAAAAGCAAGAGACCCTCCGCCCGACTATCCTAATCGAACGCAAGCTCGAGGGCTACACCCTCTGGGTGCACCCACCCAGAGTGAAACTACGGAAAAGGATAAGGGTCCCCTGCCCGACTATCTTAGTTGGGCAGAGGCCCGGGAGGCTACTCCCCACTGACACACCCACCGGCAAAAAGCAGAAACATCTTACCTGCCGTTCAACAGGTTGGCACCCTCTTTCATCATCTTCATCAAGGCCGGGAGCATCTCGCCGAGTTGGGTGGCAACGTCCATCGCATTGTTCCACTCCTCCTCCTCCCGGATGTCGTCAATCTCCCGGATGGTTAGGGTCAGCTGCGCGGGGTCCGATTGTCGGACCCGGAGCGGCCGGAGTGCCAGCTCGGAGGACGGTCGAGGAGGCGGAGCGGCGCTGAACTCCTCCACCATAGACGGCAGCTTGAGATTGCCTCTGCGGTCCGACGGGACGGCTCCAGTTGAACTTGGGCTTGCGGCACTTCCGAACTTGGGCCGGCGTCCCCTGACATACCCAGGGCTAACGCTCCTGCAGAGGGCTCCTCTAACTAAGAAGCAGCGGGCGAGGCAGAAGGTGCACCAGCCCGCTCAGGAGATGGTCGGGGGGACGAAGATATAGCCGCCCGCGGAGGTGACGAAGGCCGGGCATTCGACCCCGACTAGTCCCCGCCTCGGCTGGATCCCGGGAGATTCGACGATGCTTTTTGGACATCTCCCGTCGTTTGCGCTCTGCAAAAGAAACCCGGACCCGTCAGCTCTGAAGAACATAGATAAGCAAACAGTCACTGAAAGACTTACTTGACAGATCGGGGGACAGGGACGCGCTTCCTAGACCCCGAGGCTCCCCACCCGGCCGCGACAGCCGTCGGAATCAGCGACGTCGCGGATCTGCTTTGATCCCCGAAGGCGGCGTCGGCGGTTCTCTTCTCCCCCGGCCGGGGGGAACTTCATCTTCGGCCGTCTGAGGAACTCCACTCAGGACGGCAGTCGGCGCCACCGGATCGGGGCCAGTGGAGGAGCCGCCCTGTCCCGCCAGAACAGCGTCCGTGGCAGACGGTGCCACAGGTTCAGGACGGGTGGAGGAACCGCTCTGCCCCGACAGAGCGACGCTCACCGCAGTTGGCGCCACCGGGCTGGGACTGGCAGAGGAGCTGCCCTGTCCCCTCGGAGTAGCGCTCGCCGGCGGCCTCCGCCTTCTGGACACGCGGAGCGTGACGTTGTCATCTTCTTCCTCTTCCTCCGGAGCCGGCACACTCGGCGGAGGAGGGCTAGGCACCACAGTGACTGGTGCCTTCCCCTTTGAAGACCCGGCGCCAGAAGAGGATGCTCCGGTCGTCCCCTGCGATGGGCCCCCGCTGCTGGGGGCATCGGCATACCGTGGCTGGTTCCAAATCTCCTTCTCCGGGAGGAGAACATCGGAACTAAAGCCGAACATAATCTGCAAGTTCGGAAGGCAAGGAAATAGCCCGAGTCAGACTCAGTGGCACACAAGTAAGAAGAGTCGGGAGTTTGATTGCTTACCTGACTCGGGGGGTTGGCTCTGCTGAAGGGCGGCGGTCGCCCGGAGAAATCCAGACTGGTCCCCCTGAGCCATGAGCCTATCAACCCGGCGCTGGACAATATCCTCCGGGAGCTCTTCGGAGGACTCTCAGGTTGTGTTGTGCTCGTCAGTATACTCGAACATCGGGTGGGCTCTCAGCTTAGCGGGCTGCACCCGCCACCGAATGAAGGTGGCAACGACGACGGCTCCGGTGACACCAGCTTGGATCGCCTCGGCAAGCTATGACATGAGGACCGCGATCCCGTCCTGCTCTCGGTCCAGCGGCGGCTCGAACCAGCTCGGCTTGACCTCCGGAGGCTGACCCGTGAATGCTGGGAGCGATGGTGCGGGGTTCGCGCAGTAGAACCAGTTTGTGTGCCACCCCTTGTTGGAGGTCTGCATTGGCAAACTCAGGTACTGTTTCGCTGCCCCGGACCTCAGTTGGAACCCGGCGCCGCCCACCACTGCCAGTTGGTCCTTGCTGGGCTGCGGCTTCACCATGAAGAGGTGCTTCCACAGGGCGAAGTGCGCCTCAATGCTGAGGAAGCACTCGCACAGAGTGATGAAGGACGCGACATGGAGTAGACTGTTGGGGTTGAGGTTGTGCAGCTCCAAGCCGTAGTACTAGAGGAGGCCCTGCAAGAAGGGGTGGGCGGGCACGGAGAAGCCCCGCTCAAAGAAAGATCCGAGGACCACTACCTCGCCCGTGTTCGGGGTGGGAAATGCCTCCCCGGCGGCGGCGCGCCACTTAATCAGCTCCTTCGGCGGCAACACTCCAGACCGCAACCAGGTTCTCCAGCCGCGACTCGGTCACCGAGGACTTCATCCGGGGGCCATCGGGTCAGCGGAGGAGGTCTTCTCGCTTAAAAGCTTCCACACCAAGGCGTCCTCCTCTACGTTGATCGAATCTGCCACCCACTCAGGGGTTTGCATTCGGTGCCAGCAAAGTGAAGTTAGGGTTTTTTGGTGTGCGGCGGCGTTCCTCGAGTCGACAGTGCTCGAGGGAGACGAAGGGATTTGGGCGCAAAGGAAATGAGGCGTGCACTAGAAGGCGTAGGTGGACCCCGCCATTCGCTCGGTCTTATAAAAGGGAACATTTCGAGCGGCACGACTCTTCCGCTCCAGTGTACGTGCGATGTTCTCGCACCCACAAAGCGCCTTTTCGGCTTCCATTGCATACAGTAACGGCCCACGTCGCGGCCCGTCAGCGCCCACGGCACTGTTTTCGCCGTGGTCTGCACCATCTAACGGGAGGGATCCAACGGTTGGCCTTCCGGGGTTAAATAGCCGTTCGGAATGCACCCCCGCAAATAGCAACTGTAGCGTGCTTCCCGCAAGCCACTAGCCGGTTATCGATAAATTTGGGATCGGACGTTACAGTTTTGAAGGGTTTCAAGGATTAGCCTCAGCAGGAACGCAATCACTTGAATACACCCGAGTGAAGGGCAGTTATGGTGCGCCTTCTGCAGGCCACAAGTCGGACGCCGAGCAACTCAGAGCTACTGGATTCTCCATCTGGACCTTCCGAGAACGTCGTTCCGAAGGCTTCAGGATCCAGAATTTCTGGATTCAGTGGAATGACCCGGTGTAAGGCTTCGCCACTCGAGAACCTATGCGCCATGGCTTGTTTCTCTGGTTTTGACACAAATTTCGGAGGCATTCCTTCAGAGGGCCACTAGCTGGACTCGAGCCACTCAGGACACCAGGTGCTACTCGGAAATTCAGTCGGGATTCATGGTATGTCCCCCGCTGGGCTATCAACCGGTCTCTCTCCATCAGGATAGACTGGATACCACCAGAATTTACCCGCTACTCACTCATCCGCCATGATATTCCTGCCTTACGGGTAAATATTACTTGGCTTGTTATTGTCTTTTCCACAGGAGTTCTATCAGTCCCTCACAATCTCCCTGCAAGCAATCAGAAGGCATGCTCAAACGAAGGCCACTCGGGAAACTTGTCCAGGGGAGAAGGCTGGCAGTAGTCAGATCGTGAAGGACTCGGGGGCTACTAATGATGACATGGCACCCGGGTATCATCAAGGAGGACGAATCCGGCCCTCTGGCCATAGGGTGGGCCGGGCCGACTACTCGGAGTCCGACTTCTACACGGGGGCGCCTCATCGACTTGTAGTGCAAGACAGAGATAAACACACATCCGGCAATCCCGGATTCTGTTGTAACCAATTAGGAAACTCCTCTGTAAACCGATCCGGACTCTTGTAACCCTACCCCGGTCGCCTATATAAGACCTGGTAGGGATCCTCCGATCGGTACGTTTTCTTATTCTCACGCTTACGCACTCATTCATAGCCCAAGCAACATTGAGATATGTTCTTAAGGGTTTGTGGCACTCGGGATTCAAGCAATACCAGTCACCAAACACAGGACGTAGGGTATTACCTCTCCTCGAGGGCCTGAACCTATCTAAACATTGTCTCCCGTGTGCACCCATCTGGATCTGTTGTGCTCACGCCGCTCCATATTCAGTATTACCAGAATAATACTCCGACAACGAGTGATTGAGCAAGCCCTAAGTGGACTTGGCTCAAGGAGAAGAAGGTGAAGACTGTGTGTCTTCAGAGCTAAGTGTTCAGCCTCTCCAAACGAAGATATAGAGTTGTTGCCAACAACTTGAACTTTGGGTTAAACCTTGTGTTCTTCTCCTAGTTTTCTAATTGCTTGTTGTTCTTTAATTTGAGCTAGATTTAGTTTGCTGTTTGTTGCTTCATTCCAAATCTGCTTCACTCTTGCATACTAATTAACTAATTTGAATAAAATTTGATAATCTCCTATTCACCCCTCTCTAGTCGATAAACCTCGATCTTCAGGGGGGATATGCCATCTACTTTGGCCCTAATCTCATTTCCTGGAGCTCATGAAAGCGAGCGATGGTTTCTCGTTCAAGCTCGTTCAAGCATAGAGGCCAAGTACAAGGCATTAGCCAACGCCACAGCTGAGCTAGTCTGGTTGCAGTCGCTCCTACGAGAACTCGGTGTGTTCCAATCTCGGCCGCGTAGTCTATGGTATGACAATCTCGGAGCCACATACTCATCTGCGAACCCTATTTTCCACGCAAGATCAAAGCATATCGAAGTCGATTTTCACTTTATGCAGGAACGAATTGCGTAGAATTTGCTAGACATAAGGTTTATTTGGTCACAAGATCAAACAGCTGACATCGTCACCAAGCCTCTTGCCATTCAAGAATTCTTCGGTTTAAAACACAATCTCTTGTGTAATGTTGTGATTGAGGGGGTGTGTTAAAATAGCTTAGCTATTTACATATGGATTATGTGCATGTGCTAATCCCTCCTGTATACATGGTGTATCATACCTAACTAATCGTGATATCTCGGTTAGTTAAAGTTGTTGTAAATCATAGATGTGTATAAATATACACCTCTCGGATGCATCTGCAGCAAGCAATCAATAGCCTTCTAAACCCTAACCTAGCTTTTACAAATTCACGATATTCGCCGCATTAGTTATATTTCCCTAGCAAAGCAAAATAGGCAGTGTGCAATCGCAGTGATTCGTAGCTAGTGCAGTGCATCAGTGAAACTTATAGAACGTGCCTAAACCCTATTTGGCGCACTAGAAGTTCATGTGAACGGTATGTGAATATTGTCAATGTTTCATACGAAATCTCTACGAACTTCTTATATTCCAAGTATATTAATTAGGAGTAGAACTTTTACGTTTTGCAGTGAGGCAGATGAGATGCTGCAAGGAATAAAGCAAAAGTGAGTTTCACACGATGGCCCTCGCACGTGTGGAAGTTGGGGGTGCAATCGATCAGCTTCAGCTAGCTGTGAGCATCAGTACGTACACACGCTCCACCTTTCCTTTTCTACGTTTTTTTCTCACACACCTGGTTTAAGCTAGAAGATCACTACCATTAACCCGAGGTTAAATCAGCAGGGCTTGATCCAAAGATTACTTTCCCTAAAGACTTTTCCTTTTCATTGCTGCTTTTCCCTCCCTCTGATCTAACAGCTTTGGATGGTAGGGATCCATCATTGCGTCGTTGAATCTCCCCTTTTTATCATTTCTCGCGAGTTTCTTCCTTTGCTCTTTTTTCGCTCCTCTGATCTACCGTCTCATCATCTCTGGATGCCTTGGATCATTGCATCTTTGAAGGTTTGCCCCCCTTGTGGTAATAATTAGCAATAATATTCTTTTACCACTAAAGCACTTCACAGGAAGACAGCTCTTCATGGCCAGTTGGAAAGACTGCACCACTAGATCATATCGATCATTAACCCCGAGACCCATTGTTCATCTTTTTGCCCGGCCGTCATGACCAATTGGTATTACAATGCTAAACATGTAAATATAATATCTAATCTACGAGGTAATTTAAAATGTAATTAATCCACTGGTGCAATCAGGTTATCGTTCACTAACCGTCGGTTTTGCCTCCAACCAGAAAAGGTGGCACGAATTCGACACAAACCGATGGGGACGTACAAGCGAGAGCAGTGGTTAGAACTCACAGAAATTCTCATCGAACATGAATCATGATGATGGCCTCAACAAAAGCACTACACTCCTCTCTAACTTACCGGGCGACCCAACCAAAAAAGTCCAAATCCAAGCTAAACCCGGAGATAGATATGGAGGTGTGATCTCGATCGGTTGGTAAATAATAGGTCGTATATATGGATTTTGGAGCTGGTGGCCATCCGGAATTATGATTGCTTTGCGTCGCATCGCATCGCATCTAGAAAGAAAACAAGAAGCGTTAAACCAAATTCTGAAACGGTACCATCCTTCGCGACCACCATTGCTGCTGCTGCTATTTTCAGCTAGCCATTAGTTTGCCACATGCAAACGGAGCCAGTTAGGTAGGCGCGAGCTAGCTCATGCCGGCCGGTGCAGAAACATTTTCCGGTGAGCACGAGCCAGCTTATAGCTCATTGCCGACACATCATGGCTGGAATTACTGGGAAGGAACTGGGATCGGATCGGACATTATGGTTGATGACCAAACAAATAAAGATTGGTGGATGGAGGCATTGATCGAGTGTTTGTTCACCCATCTTTTTTACGGCCGCGGTTTGAATCCTATCGCCCAGGCATCATGCTCATCAAGACCGGCCGGCAGTATCTTTTTCTACCTTCCCCGGAACTTTGGTTTTTGTTTGCGCGATCACTATGTTGCCGAGCTCCTGTATAAAAAAGATCTGAGGAACTTCTGTTGGAGCACAGGAATTACGCTCGGCAAGGATCTCAAGTTGGTTGATTCGGTCGCGGTCGCTGGCTAATCGTCAGACCAGCTAACGATCGCCAGCGTCACGTCACTCACTTTTGTGCTCTGTGTAATTGTGAACCACTGCCACCGTCAAAACAGAGATCGGCCAATATCTTGACGATGGTGTTGACTGATCGATCAGCCGAGTCACACGTACCTAATCATTTACATCAAAAGATTTAAGCTATAAAAAGAGCGCCGGACATTATATTTCAATTTTTTTAAGTTTATGCTTCTTTTGAGCTACCACATGGGCAATAGAAACGGGCCATACTAAAATTATTTATTGTGTTAACTAGGTTTCGAATCTGAAACTTATTTGATTGTAACTTGCAAGTTGTATGCACCTAACCAATTCAACAATCGACCTAAGCTAGGGGGTGAGGCTGAATATTATACTCCAACACCCTCTCTCACGTCTAGCCTCCTTCAGACCTTAGTCATGGTACCAATGTAGGTTGTAAATATTTTTAATAATACTGTGTTAGCGTCTTGAACTCGAAATCTTTTGGTTCTGATACCATATTGAATTACATGCACCAACCAGTTCACTCAAAAACCTCTTGAACACAGTCCTAGCAAGACTAGTCTGGTTTTAGTTGAGAAGGTGTCAGTCGTCAGCGGCCCAAGAAGGGTGATCTGCAGCCCAGATATGGCGGCTAAGCCTCGCTAAGCGCCCCCTAGGCTAAACAAGGTGGCAACTAGGGCGTCCTAGGGGGTTAGACCGTGGGGCTTTGGCCCACTCCTCATGGTTCATGGCGGCTGTCCCATGAGGTGGGGAGAAGTTGGGACAGCCTATGCGGGCTGGGTTAGCTGGGACATGGCAATGTCAGCGACCAAGCGCCACATTATGGGGACGGTGTCGGTCACCTTAGGAAGATAGAGGACGCAAGAGGGTGCTCGTCGGAGTAGACGACTAAACACCACACATGGTCGGGTGATCACGACCGACAAGTACTCCATGCAAAAAGCCATGCGACGTGCGAGTATCTGCAATCTGGGTATGCCACTGGGTTATCTTTGTGCCTACCAATTTGACTCTATACTTGTAAATTGCTTCAACGCCTAGAGAAGCACGGGATATGATGCTTGCGGCTTCACATATGCTGGAGTAAGTAGTCACATGCCATACTCTGATTGATTGTCTTTATTCCTATAACTTGTGAACGTTTTTTTTACCTAGACAGGAGGTTGTCACTTTGTAATAATGGGTTGTATGCATCTCACAATGGAAAGCTGGAAGTCAATTCTTGTACCACCCAAAATATTTGAGTTGGCTCTCTTTTCGTTTTACACGAAAGATGCCATGAAATGCAGTAGCGTTGTCAAAGACAAGTTCAAACAGATTTACCTGGATATAGAAATGGTTTAACCGGAAGAGAAAACAATCCTATTTCCAAACGGAGCCTACCCGATTGGGAGAGCGCGCACCGCAAGCGCAAGGAGCAACAGAGACATGAATCGTACGAGACGGTGGGGTTTCCGGCTATAATTCCATAGCGAGGGGGAGGCGCGCTTTGTCAAGGATCCATGATGCCTCATGCCCACCGGTGTCCATGCAGGGAATCCGTCCGTCCGTCCAGCTTTGCCTTTGCGCGTTCCGGTCAAGCACCGCAATCATATCCCTTCATTCCATCCCATCCCCACACCACACCACACCACACCGGCGCACTCCTTCCTTCAGGCTCCAGCACGCACTCACCGAGGTCACCTTCATCAGTACTACGATTCGCTTGAATTTTCTCTGTCCGCACAATTCCAATATCTAGTGTCACAAATAACGCCCTCCGATTTCATGTGCTGCCTGACGGGACACGAGCCACCGGAATCCCAGTTTGCGGTTGGTTTTTTAGTTTCTTTTTATATTTATATATTGTTCCGAATTCCTTGGTTTAGTTAAGGCAAAAATACCGAAGTTTATGGTTGATTATCTTACTAGGATTCGTAATCAAGCCGCTGCATGGATGGGCGGTGGAGATGATTGTGCCTCTACCATTAGAGATCAAACACTAGGTCAGGCTCCCTGTACGTCTCACCAAGACAATATTTTTTAGTGTCAAGTTCCGTGAAACACCTGAATTCGTTAATTTTCAACCTCTGCTAATCTAGTCTAGTCTTTAATAGACGATGCGTAAGTGCATATGTGCCTATGTGTTTACGAGTTGTAATGTTTCCCAAGAGATCATCTACTCGGATTTTTTTATTTTTTTTAGAGGCATCCTACTCGTGTTATTTCGAACTTCTTGGGCCCATTTCATGCCAAGTCATGTGATTCTTTCAGCCCATTTAGTAAGTCCTGTTTTTGGTTTTTTAAATCCTACTCGGAGTTCGAAATAACACGAGGCCTATATGGGCCTTGCACTCTCCAGTCTCCAGTCTCTCAACAATCGTTCGCTACTGAGAAGCCCAACACTTTTGAGCCTACTAAGAGCCCACGGCTCCACACTCCACTCCACCCCTTCCACTCCCTCGTTATCTATCACCTACCTCATCTTCACCTCCCTCCCGTGTAGTTGCCGCTGCCTGGGTACACATTCTCCGCGCGACAGCAATGGCGTTTACGCTGGTGGGAGCCTTCAAGGGCCTATCCCTCATCTCCTCCTCCTCCTTCCTCCGAGGTGACCGCGCCGCGCTCTCCGTCGGCACCGGCTGTGGCGTCGGGATGGGCGTGGCGCCGCTGCCGGCGCGGGGGCTGACCATCCAGATGGCCCACAAGAAGGGGGCCGGGAGCACCAAGAACGGGAGGGACTCCAAGGGGCAGCGCCTCGGCGTCAAGATATACGGCGACCAGCTCGCAAAGCCCGGCGCCATCATCATCCGCCAGCGCGGCACCAAGGTCCGGTCTTCCCCCTCCTCCTCTTGCTCTGCTCCTGTCGACTACCGCTTCATCGTTGAGCGACATGGCGCCTGTCTAGCGTGCAGTGGTGAATTATCAGTAGTGTAATGTGTTTGACCATTTCGAGAGCAAAGAGTGTCCTTCTGATGACGCTGAGAAGATGTGTTGTAGTTCGAATTACCGATTAAGTTTCACTAGGAGAGAATTTGTAAAGATTGGATTGTGGTGATGAATCTATAATAAAGGTCAGGGAATGATGGGGTTTAGATTAGATATGTTTGTCAACTGTCATCGTCATTGCACATAACCATCCCTGCCAGCTCTGGTACTGTCAACAATGTCACTTCTTGTCTGTCCGTGTGCAATGAAACCACTCTGCAGTATTTCGAGTACAGTGTTTAGTTCCTGCTTTAGCTGTCTAGTACTTGAAGCTCCATTCATCAAACAATCTGCATCTGTAGTTTATATAATATGAGGGCTAAAATTTTGCATGTAGCAGGTTACAAGCTGCTAGATTGAATGCTTACTTCATACACGTCAATGGCATGCCTACTCATTCATTCAGAAAAAAAGAACATGATAATGACCGTGTTCTAAAGTCATCTTAGCGAAAGTGTGACTTTTCTTGCTATATCACTCGGTATGTGGCTGCTTTAGTACAAGCTTACCAATATGGTGGCCTCTTCAGAGGCAGTGGGTGCTGTTATCTGCCCAGTCTAAACTCTGCAAGGGCAGGAAAGAGTGTATTCAGTGAATATAGTTGTGTTATTTGTCACAGAGATTCTTCAATGTGCAAATGCTATTTCCGTCCAACTTTTTTGCACTATATTCCTGAACTATGAGTTTAACTTAACTCTTAGTTTTTGACACCCAGCAATATTCTAGATTTATGCATGTTATGGGTGATATAGGGTCTCTGTCATTTGTACCTATTATACAGTAGATTCATATTGGTGTACAGACAGTGCACCTATTATATAAGTCAACAAGTGCATCTCTTCATGTTGTGTTTCCTTACGTACAATTATGTTGAACATTTCAGGTCTATCCTGGAAATAATGTTGGAATGGGCAAGGATCACACCCTCTTTTCTTTGATTGATGGACTTGTAAAGTTTGAGAAATATGGACCGGACAGGAAAAAGGTCAGAGTCAATAGTAATTGTATCTAGCTGGGTTCTGGGGAATACCAGATATGTGACTATACAATTATTTCTTTTACAGGTAAGTGTTTACCCATATGAGAAACAGCCTGAGAACCCGAATAGTTACAGAGCAAGGAAGAGAGAAAACTTCCGCTTGCAGCGTGAACGCAAGAAGGCGAGAGCAGAGGGAGCTTATGAGCCACAATTGGTGTTGGCAGCTGCAGATGGAAGTGTTGAGGTCAATGCAGACTGCTGATAAGTTTCCTGTAACGTACTTCTCTTTTCTCACAATCCATGTTTGACAAGTCTTTCTCGAATGTAAATCATCGACTGCAAGATGAATGCAAATCCAATTTCTTATTAGCCATGTCCTATCTGTTGTGTATTTTCGGGCTATTACACTTTGGGGACCAGGAGGGGTCTATGCCAATGTATTTTCGGGCTATTACATCTCGGGGACCAGGAGGGGTCCATGCCAACTTCCCACATACCACAAACTCCATGTAAGATTGTGATGGACGTTTTGGCAGGCTGACCAGATGCTTGAAAGTAGTGGTATTCATGAGACGCCACATTGTAGTAATGCATCAACATCATCATCACTGGAGGTGTGTTATGTGATTTATGCCACATTAGAAACAACTTTGCAGAGGTTCTCTTTGCAGAAAGTTTCTTTTGGCATGTAGGGCTGTAGAGGGTTTTAGGTCAGTTGGTGGTTGCAAGACTGCAACCATACTCCCTGCATTTCCTTCTATTATGGTCTCTATTGTTGAGGGACCTAATACTATATTTGTACAAAATACAATTTTTTGTTTAAAGTAAATCCATTTTTCAATACTTAGAGATGCTAAATCTCACTTTGTGAAAGCAAAAAATTTAACTGTTACATTCTGATATTACTTCAGCAAAGAACAACAGAAGATAGTGGCAAGCACTAATTCTTCTCAAATAAGAGGAGCCACACTCAGTACACGATATCCTTAATTATTAGAGAAACACAAAGAAATTTAGGTTTGTTAACAAACCTTATGCATTGGGTGCTGATTGTCTATTCAACAAAGAGATATAAAAGGGGATTTCTATAGTGTTTTGGCCCCTCTTTTCTGTCTCCTGGTTTAGTCTATCAGCCATCTTGGTTTTGCTGAAGCAAAGCAAAAGGGGCATGACTGAGCTCAGGTGGGCTTCTTGTCCAATAAAATTGGCCCACCACAGGGTAGATGGTACCCTTTATTGGACCCTCAACTCTAAGGCAACAAGTCTTCATCAATAAACACAACACAAAGGAAAGAAAATGAAAGAACAGTGGAATCAAGATGCATGATCCTTGTTTGCTCTCTCTTCTCCATGTCTGATCCTATAACGCAGGAGCTAACAGCACTGGTGAGTCATGGTGCCAAGGCAAGCATTATTGAGAGCCCACCTTGTTTTTCGACAAGCTTTGTGCAAGTTGAATCATGGAGAGGGGCAGAAAGTATGCCAATTACTGGATCTTTTTCTCTTTCAGTGTTCCCATATGCTTCTCGCATGTGGAATCTTGGAAAGAGATCAGTATTGGCATCGCATAGTAGCGTAATTGTAAAATCATGTGTCAGTTTCTTTTTGACATAGAAGATTTACCATGCTGACAACAGTTTATTAACAGTACATGGTGCCGCTTGAAGCTAGTTAAGACACACTTTCTACCTTTCAAAGGGTTTACTTTCCATTACATATGCCAATGATGATGATGCAACTTGCAGGATAAAATACTGCTCCATTACCCTCACAAAGAAAGTTCATTCAAAGTAATACAACACTATGATCTGTTGTTTTCATGACGGATCTGAAATAGCTGTACCACAGAATAACCTTAGCAAACCAATAACTCTGGGTGGTTAAGCATGTGGACTGTATCTGAAATAGCTGTACCACAGATTCACCGAGCACTGTGTGTTGTCTCTTTCTTCTCTCGTCACTTTTCTAAGAACCTTCCAGCCGTTGTTTTCATGATGGATTTTGATTTCTACAGAAATTCATAATCATCAGTGCTTTTGCTTAATCTAGGTTAGTCTACTTAGTTGGGTCGAATATTACTGAGATCTTCGAACGGAATATCTACTTTTTCTCTCAAAAGATCAGAAGTGCTTGTGTTTTTCTACTATGATTCTGTAAGAACCAAGCTCTCATGAAATGTGCCATTTGTTTACGGTGTAGAAGTCATTGCTTGTAAATCCGTTAGATGCAGCTTTTATGAAATTTATTTCAGTTATGTTTGCTGACAGTAATACATATTGGGCATCAAAACTGAAACCCTTATGCTTTTTTTTTGGCACGAAATCCATATGCATAATTCCCATTTGTTTTGTCATATAAGGGTGTTTAAGGGTCGATTTAGAATACAAATAAGGAATGAGCTGAAGAATTCCTCAACATGACCCCTTCATTTTTCTTGTAATTATACATTTAAATGTCCATATAAAAGATAGATACATACTTGCAACTTGCACCAATAGGTACCACCACTTCGAAAATCATCTGTTAGGTGCATATTCTGTGGAAGAAGGGTGGGAATAGTATATGAGAAGCTTGTGAGATCTCAAGGGTCTTCTAACAGGGAATTTCTGTCAATAGAACCTCTTTGCCTTGGAAAAAAGAGCTTCATTCATTCAGAAAGAGTGTGCAAAGCTAATTCCCAAGAAAGCACTTCCATCCTTCATGAATTGGCAGTAAGAGAGAATTTTGTGTTCCACGCCAAGAGAGGACCAGTGGAATCATCCAGCCATCACCCATGCAGCAATGCTCATCTCGAATTCTTCCTTTGCATGCAGACTCCACAATCCACATTCCACACCACATAATATTAGTAAAGCTAAGATGCATCCACCAACTTCTAGCAAAACCCCTTTTATCAAGAATATTGCTCCCCTTTTTTCTGCTCAATTATTAGGCTAAAGCATATTCTGCTGGTGTGGTAGCCATAATTCCATAATCCTCCTTGTCTTGTTGCGTGCCACATTGTCGTGACATGCAAATTGCTGGGAAAAACAAACATCTTTGTGTTGCCTTGCTCAAGATTGACCTTTTCAACACTGCACTCAATTAGCAGGCGCCTTAGCAATATTACTAAAGAGAGAAGCTGGGTCCTTGGGAAGGGGATAATGGGCACTACTGCACTGCACCAGTGTTTGTTGGATTGGATTGGACCGAGCCTAACCCAGTCCTTCCTTAGTCAACAAGTCTCTGGCTATTTGATGTAGCAATGGTTGCACACTGTTTTGCTACAAGCTGAGTTTGTGTTGAATGTTGGAACGATTTGCTGATTCAATGATCATAGACAGAAGATATTCCTTCTTTGAAATTTGGAGAATATATGATCCTTACCTCCTTAGTTTACCTTTCATGTGACATAGAAACAAAAGATATCAGGATCTAAGCATTAGTTTATTAGAGGGGGAAAAATGGAACATAGCAACTTTGGTTCAGATGCTCCCAGTGCAAACATATTCTGTTAGAAACTTTTAGTGTGGTAGACTGTTGTGTGTTAATCTTGACTTCTTGGTTAGCTGATCTTCAGACTACCAGTTACTCAATTAAAAGTCATCATCCTTTTATCGAACCCTGTAATACAATTGAGCACTTGGTCACGGCTACTTCAGCTCCTGACACAAAGACCTATTCTAGAATCCAAACTCCAAACCATCCTCAGGTGCACTCACACCAACTGTACCATTAGGGTCTAGAGTGCATATCACATAAGCAGAAAGGGTTAGCAACTCTTACCACAATTGGTTCTGAAGGTGCATCATCCTCTACCATGAGTCCACATGTAATTGTCAGAGGTCACACTGACATGATTGTGCAACAACTGCTAGGAGGCATTCTACTGTGAAACATTTACACCTGCCAACAATTGCTACATGACATAGCTGTGGCCTGTGAAGATTTCTTATGTCCATGCTACATGTTTTGCAACAGTTTTTTGTACCTGTAAATTATCTCCAATGGACTGGAATCCTTGGTGTTTTGGAGGCATCCAAATTCCAAAATCTAAGCCATCAAGTCTAAGGATCAGGATCATGAGAGCAGAGGGACCCAAAGCAGAGCAGAAGAGGGAAAAGGAAAAGAAAGGGGTAAAGAAAGAGAAGGCAGTAGGCAGCCACCATATCTTTTGTGACAAAGAATTGCCCCCACCCACAACACATCAATTTGTTTATAAAATCTCAAGTTGCAAAGCAGCATGTGTTGCTCTGCATCTCTACCACCAATAGGAACTCTGTGTCCTTACATGGTTGGCCCCTCTTGCATTGAGACACTGCATGCATATAAAACCCTCTCACCACCCTTCTTCCCCCCTCATTGTGGCTTAGCTTCTGAGCCTCCTCAGGTCTCTGTGTATATACATTTTGTGGTGTAGATACCACACATCCATCAGCTCTTGTGCTGTCCATTGCAAGAACTTGATTACTCAACTGGTGCCCAGATGGATCCAATTAGCATAGAGAAGATCAGGGCCATGAGGAAGTACAGCAGGAGCAGGAGGCAGCAGCAGCAGCAGTTGCTCCCTACTGTCACACTCTACATGGTGGCCACTTGTGTTCTTTGCCTGCTGCTCACTAGCCCTGTTTGGCTCCCTAGGATGTGCTCACTCCTCTGCTCCTTCTTCCTCACCACCCTCCCTGAGCTGGCCACGGCCTTCTTGCTCAGCCCCAAGTGCCTCTTCGTAGTCGGTAATCTCATCGTCGCCTTCCTCGTTGGCGAGTCTAGGCTGGCGCCTAGAAGGGAACCTGCTTCCCAGCTGGTGAATGACATCCACGAGGAGCACGTGAAGAGGAACGCCGTGACGGCTAGCGCAAAGGCAGTGACGACCATGGTGGTGGTCGCTGATGACGGTGCTCTGCTTGGAAGAGTGGGAAGGGAAGAGGAAGGGGAAGGAGAAGAAGAAGAGCTGGAGAAGAGAGTGGAAGACTTCATTGCAAGGGTCAAGAAGCAAAGGAAGCTGGAAGCCAAGAGCTTCTTTGACACTGATCGGTGATCGGTCATCATAGCTTGCTTAATTTCCTTGGGACTCGGAATTTGCAAGAGAAGATTACATCCAAATTAAGAATCTGTAATATGCCTTGTGCTACCGTCCTCAGTTCTGTCTTCTTAGGGCCAGAGATAATAACCCATTCCACTGTCTTCTTACAAGGTAGCTGATTAATTCTGGGGTGTAGCCATGCCAAAGAACTAGGAAGAGAGGAGGAGAGACAAGGAATGTGTGTGATCTTTGAAAAAGCCAAAAAAAAAGTGATGCATGGTGTCTTTCTCTTATCTTGCTTTGGCTCTAGCTGGTGGCATGATGCCATGATGATGATGGCACTTAGACATCGAGTACTCTCAACCTGATGGTCACTGAGTTGCCGGGATAACAAAGGAAAAGTTCAGTAACATCCATGAAGAGACGAAGTGTTAACAAGCAGTTGATACATGCATGAATGTACTCTCAGATTAGGCTGCAAAATTGGTCAGGGACCGGTCGAATGTACCGGATCGTTCCGAATAAAGAATCTAAAGAACTACCTCTCGAAAGCATTCTATTATATCCTACCAACAAGAATCAAAAGAAGAGACATGAAAAAATGGTGCAGGTGTTGATCCAAAGTTTTTTGTTAATAAAAGGGAAGATCACACGCAATACGCGCTGAATGTTCAGGCATAATAATAGTGGCAAAAGCCACCTGCCTGCCTGCCTGCCTACATACGCACATGCAATTATCACTCAGATTTGTCAATGGCACACACACATATATACAGATACACGGATGAATTAGATAATTAGTATCATTATTATTTGTGTCATTGTGTGGGTTGTTATCACAAGTGATGGGAGCCGAACCACTTGTTTTGTTGCTTTTCCGGGTGCTGATTCAGATGAGTGTCAGCTGCATCTGCGTGCATGCATGCCGATGCCGTTGCCTACGATGAGATCACACGATTTTCTTTTCGGAACACACGAACCGCACCACATGACACTGAAAAGGCGCGTTCCACGTACGCGAGCGGTGCAGCTTATGCGAGAAAAAAGGAGCGAAAAAAGGTAAATTAGATAATAAAAGCATCGTGTGCATGCATGTTTGCAACGAGGTAGTGTACCGTACGTACCACTCACAGACTAATACAGGTGGAGTTCTTTGGAACGTGGAAAGTACTACACGATAGTATTCTGAACTACTCCCTCCATCCACAAATGTAAGGCATGCACGGAATTTAAGGTTTAACTTTGATTAAGAATTAAACCAATAATATTAAGTTATATGACACAAAAATGATACCATTTGATTCATATTTAAACATATTTTCAAATGGTATCACTTTTATATTATATAATTTAATAGTATTGGTTTAATTTTTGATTAAAATTAAATCTAAAATTTCGTGTGCGCCTTACATTTGTGGACGGAGGGAGTATTATTGTCACTGAACAGCAGATGAGACTCGCTCACTTGTTTACATTCTTATCAGCTCACCTCGGGTGTCTAATCAGACTGTTACTGCTGGTAACTACGGCTGGAAAGGAAAAAAGCTCGTTAACAGGCTAGCGGTCTCAGTTTAAAAAAGCTTTGGTTATCCCCGTTGTTCAACATTGAATTGAGTCGATTTCAAGTGCCCTAAACCCTGAACTCGATTAAGTTCCAGCTTGTCTTGTTTTAATAGGTTCAAAACTAAGAAAAATGTGTCAATTTCGAACGAAATACTAAGTTATTAATCAGATGAGTCGATTTCGGTAGAACTTTGACCTCTCGATATCCGCCCATACTGATAATGCTTATACGATCTCCCTCTTTTTTCTTGTTGCAACAGATAGTGCGTATATATAAACAGGTGATATTTCTCTGGTGCAAAATTCCTTTTTAACAAAATCCAAAAGTACGTGATAAGCTGCGAGTTCCACTCCAAAAACACTTCCCTTGTCGTTTGTTGTACAAGCGCCAAAATACATAAATCCATGCTTCCATTTCACTCGTTCAAAAAAGTGGGATTTGATCGCATGGACAAAAACTATCGCCATAACATGGAAATCTATCCTCAAGCATCTTCAGAAACAACTTGGGCCGGCAATTTTGCGGACATTATGTTTCTGGGGTCTTCAGAAAGCCGATCCAATTTGCAACATCTCTATTTGCCAAATTTATTAGCGACCGCTGGTTCCGTTAGTGTATTCCAGACCTGCCAAACATGTAAGTGTGTCAATGGAGGCAGTAATGAGCATGGCCACCAAAAGCTGGAAACAGCCTACAGTTATGAGCATTGTGCTTACTTTTAATTTGCCTTTTGATCCTCCACAGGCTAACAAGAAGGGGATGTCATCCGAAAATGACACCGAGAAAATAGCTCCCTGAAACAACAAGAAAGTGGATAAGCATCACAATTGAAGTAATCCCTTCCAAAGAAAAAGAAGGATTTCACTTCAGCACATACAAGTTTTGGATTCAGCGAAGCAACACATGACGGCTGGTTGTTTGATAAATCCCAGAGTTTCACCTGCGTTTAAAGAGATGTTAGTACCTGGCTGAATTAATACTGAAAGTGTTAACAACCTCTTCAATGCAAAGTTCGCACCATTTTATCAGTTGAACCTGTTGCAAGAAACTGCAAGAAAAAACAGGGTAGCATCAGTAATTCAGTTTCTGTGGCTGCCTCTCTTTTTTAGCACTCTGGTACACAAAACATACATTAGGGGTAGATGGGGCGAAGGATATGGACGAAGCAGCCTTTTCGTGTGCATGCAGAGTAAATGTGGGCTGGCCAGGATTTGAATTTGAAGAAGCTGTCCGCTTATCAAATGCTTGAACCATACCATTTTCGAGACTAACCTGCGAGATACAACTGCCACATTATTGTAACAGAGTAAAAACACATGCACCAGCAAGGAAATCAGAACTGCGGATTCAAAATCTGTGTTTGCAACTTAGTATAACCTTAGATCATAACTGTAGGGATCCAAAAATAGTGAAGACAAGTAGTGGAGAGATGGAAGTGATTTATTTTCCACTTACACAATGGCTGACTCTATACTCCTACTTTCTACTCAAAACATGTTGCTTCCATAAAGAATTCTGGATTTCAACCAAACTGTTTTCTAATGGAAACTTCACTTTAACCACAGCAAGATGTTGTCAGCTGTCAGCAATTTCTATTATGTTCGATACAAGACAGATAAGCGGGTTTTAGCATTCATAGAGCAAACAACCAAGTCATTACCACAAACGAGTGTTCATTGTGTGGATCCCAAGCTAAGCTTTCTACATCTGCTTCGACAGACCATCTATGACAACTCTGTCCACCATCTTTCATATCATTCTGTAAAATGTTAGTATCCAATATAAGTTCAGCAGATGTGAGTACAAAATATCTATGATAAAGCAACAGCCCCTTCAACAAATATTTCAAAATAACACTGAACTGTATCTCAAAATATCTAAAATAACGCAACAGCCCCTTCAACACAAATATCACATTAAAAGCAAACTGGATCTTCTTTCACTGTGCAAGAAAAGAAAACTAGGGCTCAAAGACGAACTCCCAGACCAAAAGGAGAGGGAGAGACAGAGATAGAGAGGTAATAAGCAATATGTTATACAATTAGCATGACATGAACATCTTGAATTATTGACTACTGATCCAAAACAGACTGGTGTCCACAATTCAATTACACAAAGCAGACGAGATTATTAATTGCTGACATGCTACAAATCAACATGCTGCTTACAATCTGGCCAAAATAATACATATAACATAACAACATTAATTGTGCAATAAAAAACAGGCATATGAGTAGCTGCAGAAATTTCAGGGAAGAGTAGTTCAACCATAATTCTCACAGCGGCCAATATATGGGTGCACATTGGGTGCTAGCACCTTAGGTGTACTAGTGCACTAGGGCACCCAAAAATGTCTCCAGAAGTTACGAAAAATTCTTTAAAAAATTTATGACATAGAAACAACATGCATCTATCATGCCACAAAATTTGAAATCAAAATTCGATTCGTAGATTGAGAGAAAAAAAGGACAAATCCAGCTATGAATAGTACCAAATTCAAATCTGAAGTGAACAGTACCCCCACTTGCCTGATTTGTCTTTTTCGTTTCTCAAGCTGTAGATCGAATTTGGATTTGAAATCTTGTGACATGGTAGATACATGTTGTATGAATGTTGACAAAAAAAATTCGAAATTTTTCATGAATTTTTGAATGGTGAATTGGGGACCTAGTGCACTAGTACACCTCAAGGGTGCTAGTGCACCCAATATGCTCCCCCCGCCCCCAATATATGCATTACCATGGCAACTGATTTATCAAAAGATCCACTAAGAAGAACTTCAGGTGACTGTCGGCTCCAAGCAACTGATTGAACCTACATGTGGAGGGAAGGGAAAATCAAGCTTGATACACCATCATAATCTATCGGACCAAGAAATACAGAAGTCAAGAAGAAGAAGAAAGTAGTATCAATCATTGCCTTATCATCATGATGCTGCAGTGTGACTACACATTTGCCAGCAGAAACATCCCAAATCTTAACAGTTTTGTCTGCACTTGCACTTGCTAGAACATTCCTGAAGTTCATAAGAACAAGAAGTCATTCAACTGGCAGGGGGCAATAAAGGAAGAGATGCTCCAACACTTGAGGTGAAACCAAAACACACCTCACTTCCTTATTCCATGCAAGACCGAGCACAGAACTTCTATGGCTTCCTTTCTTGTATTTTTTCCCCTGCACATGAGAAGTCATGCAGCAAGGATGTAATGTAGCTAACACAGATTTAAGGAAAAATGGATACTCATGCTGCGCACAGGCATATGCGAATCATAATATCATAAAGGCATAGTACCAATATTTGTTCTAGTTAAGTGCACTGTACCCTTATCCAATCAGCATCATTTTGCACCAATATAACACTGTTAAACATTTATATGGCAACTACCGTCGTCAATTTGATAGCCCAAAAGCAACCAACGTGCACCTTACCTTACTGAACCTATTAGGAACTCACCATAATGTCACCTAAGCAATGACCAATCAAATGTATCAATTCAACCTCGTTTCATGTGCATTCATTTTAGGTGGAGTAGGCCTGGATCTCAACAGCCATTTCAGCACATTTAGGGGGACAGGAAACTACACAAAACTGCTGGTAACAGACTGGTGCAATGTTAGGTCAACATTATTCAGTAAATCTAGCCTAAATTTCTTATTATTTTTCTTAGATTTAATACTTTCTTGGTCTATGTGTATGGTGGGATCTGGACAGTCATAGTGCAACAAACGGAGTAAATAACATCGGCTGCGACAATTTATTAATGGATTTATAATGAAACTTCAACATAAAACTGGGGGAATGTTGCGAATGTTGACTAAGACTCTACAAGGAGAGCAAGGAAAGGCATGTTTAACACAGCTAACCAGTGAAAGATCACACTAGAAGCAATCAAACTCCAAACTAGCTCAACATTGAAAAAATAGTAACGTACCTTTTTTCCCTTTCCCTTTTTCTTCTTTTTTGAAAGCCTCCTAGTACCACATGTGGTTGGACCTCATCAACCTGTCGTAAAATCAAAGTCCACAAAAAGTACATAAATTTCTTTGCAGCAAAACAATTCATGGTTTGTATGAAAATAATAGTCTTGTGTGTTTGCGAAAACATTACTATATCCAAGTCCCAAATTTCAATTGCAGGATCCATGGTGCCAACAGCTATGAAATTCCCTGCAATACAAAAATGCAGCGAAAACAACAAAATGAGAAATAAGAATAATCCTTAACATAGAACTTTCTTTTAAAGAAATAAACTGGCACTTGTCAAAAACTCAAGTGACACCACAGTTTTACCTTTGTTCACCATCCTTAAGGTTAAAATCCATCCAAGCCGTGCAGAGTGGAAAATCTGATAGAGGGACCTCATGATGCACAAACATATTAGGATCCCCATCTTCCAGTTCTTCCACTATACTTACCTGTCATAGATGATATGTTCACAGGTCATATAACCGCAAATGCAGACCATATGAGCTAGTAATGTCCAGCAAAGTGGGGCAAGACAGGATCAGAAATGGAAACATAACGTGAATTAAGTGCATTCTGCATCCACACACACTGGGTAGATACTAGACAGTACCGCGGTGACTTCAAATACTTTGAGAATACAAATAGACTCAGTACAACACATTATGCCAAGTATTCTATTACTCCACGTAAAGGTTTCCTCTTTACATTCTTGTTAAGAGAAGACTAAACAAAAAGAACCACATCATCATTTTAGCAAATGAAAAAAAAAGATTGATAATAGATACTTGCCTGGAGAGAATTGAATTCATCCTCATTGTGTGCACAAACAAGCACCAAATCAGTGGGTTTGATAGTCATGTCTTCAATCTCCTCACTGTCATCGTCGCCATCGTCCTAATAACACAGAGAAGCGGACTCATTCACCTGATACCCTCCAAAAAAAAATATTCCCTTCACAGCAAGAGAAAGCATACTCACGTCGTTGTTCTTGATGATATAAGGGTCCTCTTCATTGCTTTTATAGTACAAGTCCCCCAAACCGGTGCTGAAAATCTCAAGCCCTAACGCAAAACACAAGTTACAATCACAACCATTTACATCAAGTTCAAACACCAATCACACATGACCTGATGAAATTGGCAGCGAAGGGGTCAGAGCAAGACAAACCACCCACCTTCCTCCTCGTCATCGTACTCATCCATGTTGAGCTCCGCGAGCCCATCGGCGACATCCCCAACAGCGCCAGAGCTGCTCTTGGCAAGCGCCTTGGCAGCCGCCTTGGCCTGTGCGACCTCGTCGACCTCCTCCTCCAGCTCCTCAGCACCATCGACCTCCATGTCGCCGTCATCGTCGCCGTCGGCATCGTCAGCGTCACTCCCGCCCGCTGCAAATCACAACACGGTCACCGTCATCGCAACGGAGGGCAACGACACAGCGAGGCGAGGAACGGAAGGGAGGTGGAAGGGGAAAGCGCGCTGACTCACTCTCTAGCCAGGGCGATGCTCCTCTTGGCCTCCTCGATCTCCTCCAGCGAGGGCGGCTCCGCCTCGACGGGACGCTCTTGGCGGCGCCCCTCGGCACCCAGGATATCGCCGAGATCATTCTCCGCTCCGACGAGGCGACGAGAACGCAGAAGGAGAGGTCTTTGATAGAGGCAGGGCGCTCACGCTGACACGTCGGTGCTCGGAGGACGGGGGTGGGGTGGGGGCTGGAGGAGAGGCCGGCGGCGAGGCTGGTGGGGATGGCAGCCGCCTGCCTGCGAGGGAGGAGTTACGTGGAAGAGGTCGGGGACAAGGGTTTTAGTTGGTTCGCGCTGTCCGTCAGGCTTCTGTTGGGTTGGGCCGTGTGCTGAAGCAGCTGGACCGGGCTATCTTTCTTCCTTTCTTTTCTCCGAGAGCCCCCTATTGATGGCCTAGCTTATACATGCAAAGTTGCTGAGTTTATCAAGGTGCTGGTAATGTTATGGGCCAAATAGTGGTCAGGGCGCAAGGCGATCCACGATAGCGAATTCCAGCTGGATTTCTAAGGATTTTTGCATACCTCCTCTGTCTGTCCTGAGCACGGTTGAATTTATCTAGACTCAATAAGTTAAAGATTACATTTATTGTTTAAAAATTAAGACAGATGTTCTGGTATTCACCATCAATAAGTTCATCAACGAGTTCATCTTCGTTGAGTACTGTATAAACCATTAACAACAATACATCATATATTGAACTAATGACCATTTAATGCATCATCATTTTGTGTTTTCCGATTAGCATAGTTCGAAACCATTAAAGTATGGAGCTCTTCCTACATTATCCCCTCACTAGTGAACTCATATCTCTCTAACTGGTGAAATCTAAGAATAAAAGCACGAAGCTCTGATACCAATTAAAAAGATCTAGGTTATCGACTGGAGGAGGATGTATAGGAAATTAACAAAAATACAACCCAACATACTTTCTACACAAGTATGTTTAAAACACTAAAGCAATCCTAAGCAAACCTAGCATGCTAGTGACCAAAACAACTAAGAAAGCAAGTATGGAGAAGTGCAAGGAAACAACCACATAGGAAACACAGAGTTATTATCGAAGTTTGAGCGTTTTGGGCGAGACTTTGTGTTCTCCATTGAGGAAGCTTGATCTAACAATCAGAGTTGACACCATAATTGTGCTCTTTCCTCAAGAAATTTACCGATGTGAAGTTTCCATTGATCTTGTGACAACTCTTCCACCTTACGATAGAGCGAGTTCTGAGCCCTCACAAATTTCTTGGCGCGACTTCACAATCCTTAAAGGTTCCCCAGCGATTCCTAGCCGTCTAGGAAATACTAATTTTCAAGAGTAACAAGCTTCAATAAATTCGGCTTAGAGATGAACTCTTGCTTGATGCTCAACTATGGCATCAATCTCTCTCTCAGAGATTTTGTCTTACAAGAATCAGAACTTGGGCTTGAAGAAATGTGGAAGTAGCACTCAAGAGCAGCAGATAAAATGTTTTGGCAAAAAGTTAGGCATAGCAAGAGGCTTGAGGTATATATAGCCAACCTCTCAAAAATTAGTCGTTAGTGCAAGAGCTAAATAGTCGGAACTTCCAAGATAGAATTCGGAGGTTCCGACATTTGAAAGGAACAACTATATTGTTACTTAGAAACAAATCTCAGAACTTCCAACAAGAAAGCGGTGACCCACATACTACCCTTAACGAATAGCAGGAGCTAGTCTTTCGATAGTATTGCAGAGGAAGTATAGTATCTACAGCATGTCAATCACAGTAGTACAACAAGACAACATTCGAGCGACGCATATATCATAGACATACATCTACACAATCATACACTCAAGTGCCATATAAATTCAGTTCAAACCAATCTCAACATACTGCTACAGGGAATTAAATCTGTTCATAGTTGGTACAGCAAAGAGATATATGCTATACACCTCATCTCACCATCCAAAAGCTCTACTATTGATGTTCTCCTCGCAATACTTCACAGTAGTAGTCCACCATGTCGTCGTATTTTGCCAGATGCTTGCTCCTACGAAGAATATCTTCTTCTTCAACCTCCCTCGTAATGACTACATCTGCTTCGAATTGGATCACAATATAAATGGAGGTTTTATAATATTGTTGACAAGTACACGGTATCAAAAGGCCAGAATATAAAAAGTGTGTAATGCATTGTCTCTACGGAGAACATCAGTATTCTCAAAAAGCAATATTATTTGAGAAGGATATCAAGTTTTATTTTAGAGAGCTATGATTCCTTGTCTTACAGGTGGGCTAGAATCTCTATGATTCCTTCCCTGTCGCGTGTTGCAGTTCCAGGCCAGGACATGGAGTGACAAAACCCACTTTATTACACTCGCTAGGGTACCTTACGTTTACCCATAAACATTCAATGTACATTACTTACCAATAAACGAATCATAGTCATATATCCGAGGTAGTCAAACATCATCTAACTTCCATGTCCACAAAGTTCTGTCATACGCCCATGTCGCAACTTGGCACAACAGGCATGTATTATGTTTCACGTTGATACTGAATCTGCATATCGGGCTAGCAGAACAGGGCCATACTAACCTTCCTAATAGTTTGATACCAGATCCCAATCAGGATATTGCCTTCCCGGGGAGTATGAAATAGGACTAAGGGTACCTCAGGTCAACCCCGCTAATATCAGGGATGTGTGGTTAACGCGGTCGCCATGACGCTTAGGCCAAGTAATAAACTTTATTTAACCTTATATGAAAAACCAGTGTAATTGGAAAACCGCCTTGCAATGTGGCTTTATACACCTTCTTTAGGGTTCCACGGCCATGGTCACACCCAAGATTGGTGATTATTATCTTAGTTGATTACTTGGGAAATAGTGTTTTCATTTTTATGGCAGATTATAGAAGAGATTGGAATTTTTGGTCAAATATTATGATCGGACATAAATAAGAAAATGACTTCCTGGTAACGGATAGGTATGATATTTATGGTCTGCTTTGCTAAACTCTTACTTCTAAGAAAGGAATCAAGTCTGATTAAAAACTTATTTCTAGAAAATTCAACATGAATGCAAATGAATGTATGTTGCATTAGAGAGTGTGTACAAAATGCTAAAAGGTACACAATTACTTTCTTTGAGTAATTTATGAATAATTCATAATTATTTAGGAAAAAATCAAGCTTTAGTTTATTTTAAAAGCCTGAATACAATATTATATCAAACTTTAGTTATTATACATTTGATTTTTTTTTTAAGATTTAAATATCACTCAACATATTTCATTGGTTTAAGTAAGATTCTTAGAAATATAAATTAAACCAGGCCTAAATTTATTTTGATTTCCATCTCCCTTTTTTTGTAAAGAAAAGGAGAATAAATTTGATTCGGGTCGTCCTCTACTTTCTCTTCCCTAGCCTCGATCGACTTACCAACCTGTTGGTCCATCCAGGCCAACCTCACTGACTCTCTCGACTCTCTCCTTCTCTCTTCCTACCGACTCGATCCCCTCTATCCCTTCGCTCTCTTGGCCTCTATCATTCTGCCTCCTCTCTCCGATGTGCACTACCGCCTAGCAAACACCACCGCATCACGATATGACGGCCGGCGATTGCTTCGTCGTGCTCCCTTATCCCGATTGCATCGTTCCCTTTGTCCCTCCATAGCTACTCCAACTTACCCGCTTTCATGTGTCCCCAACCCTATGGTTTGGGGTTGGCCACGGATGCCATAGGCGCCTGGCTCCCTCGGCTTGGTCCCACAGTCACAATGCCATGCCACTTTGTGGCATGCTCCCTCCGCTCTTGAGGCCCCCAC